>MU006791.1:708600-805320 GCA_010093635.1 Massarina eburnea CBS 473.64 | reverse complement strand
CTCTCAGAGAGTTGAGAAATCGGCCGTCTTTTCGGCCAAGACGCTAAGGGCGACAGGGGGAGGGGGCAACCCGTTCATGCTCCACCCTTGTATCGTGGAAAGAGAGTTTGGTGGATTGCCGTGGCCGTCGTTCGGGCGTCGTTCGCGCGTTTCATGTTTTTTTTTGGAGAAGTGCTGATGGAGGGGGGAGGCCTGTAGTAGAGCGGCTCGGCGTGGCGAGGAAAAAGTCTGTCACTCCTATTCTTTGATTCATGGATAACTACTTGGGTTGGATAACTAGGTTGGATAACTAGGCTGGACAACTGGGCTGGATAACTGGGCTGGATAACTAGGTGACGACGAGGTGTAGTGCAAGGGCGAGGCGAGGGAAATAGTGCCTTGCTCGGTTGCACCCGCTGGAAGCGAGGTCCCAAGGCGAGCGATAAATTAAGCCTGTGTGATGTGATGGGGAAATGTGATGCGGGAAAAAAGCTGACGAAAGCTGTTGCGATGATTGCAATCTTCACTGTGTCTGAGCAAGGTACGAGTGGGTTGGAATAAAATATCCAATATCGATTGGACTATGCATTGTAATGTGTTGCTTTGTATGTAAGAACCGAAATAAAAAGAATAGTTAGGCGCCGCCCGTGGTATCGAAGATAAAAAAAGAAAAAAGTCAGGCATCGTGACTCGTGAGTTAAAAATACAACATGAGCGAGTGAATAAGCTCTGCTCTGCAGACGCCTAGTGAAAGACTCTGCGACGGGTGGACGTTCGTAGCCACCGGGGACCCATTACATCTCGTTTCTTTATTTTTAATGCCAATGACAGGCATCACCATGCCCTGCTCCACTGCGCACCTCCTCAAATCTGCCTGAACACCTTCTCACGGCGCGGGTCTTGAACATCCACAACTATCGTGTCAAGGTCGTGGTTGTGGGTGTAGTGCGACTGTCCAGACCGCATGCCGAATCGCTCATCCGAGCTGGTCATGGACGCCGAGTCCTTTGATATCGGCCTCTCATCGACGCCACCATTCAAACGGTCGGCGATGCGGCGCGGCGCGGTGATGAACCAGGGGAGTCTGCCTTGCGGCTTCATGGTCCAGTACTCGCGGTGTTCTTCGTCGTCGGGAACGATGCGGCCGCCGCTGACGAGCTTGGTGATGTAGATAAGGCCGTTGAGGGCGGTGTAGGTCATGAGACCGGCGATGAGGCCGTAGGCTGCGCTGTAGGCGAAGGGAATGAACATGATGGTGACGAAGGCAGGGACTGCGTCTCCGATGTAGCGCCAGTTGACCATGACGATTTGACGCATCATTAGGCAACCCACCTGTGCATCTGTTAGCAATTTGTTGCGGAGGACTGTAGGTAGAGCGACTTACGAGGACCAAGGTGCATCCAGTGGCCCATGGCGGGATGGACGCGAAGATGGGAGCGAAGAACATGGAGATGAAGAAGCAGACTCCGCAAGTCATGGCCGTCAAGCCAGTTTTTCCACCTTCGGCGATACCAGCTCCGGACTCGATGAATGCAGTAACGGGAGAGAGACCCATCAAAGCTCCAACAGAGATGCACACAGCGTCACTGCAGTACGCAATAGTCGACCTGGGGAAGTCGCCGGTTTCTGGGTCGACAACGCCTGAGAAGCGCGCCATGCTGTACAGCGTGGCCGTGCAGTCAATGATGTCGACATACAGGAAGGTGAAGAGGGCCAGCACAAAGTGGGTGGGGTTTGCCTGGATGTTCCAGTCCAAAACATTGAGCGTAGTGATGGGGTGGAAGTCTGCAACCTTCTTGAAGAAGCTGAACCGGTCGTCGCCGAGTGGGGTGTCCGGGAAGTAGGTGAGGGATGTGCCTCGTGGCCAGGAGATGATTGTGACTATTGCGATACCGACAATCATAGCACTCTTGAACTTGAAGGCCATGAGGAATGCAGTGACGACGCCGCCGCAAAAGATACCAACCCACATCTGCGGGTCGAAACGTTAGACATTGTGCATGATGCAGGCATTTTAGCCGGCAGGGGTGACTTACAGTCGGGTTAGTCATCTTGTGACTTGTGCAGAAACCATTTGCATCCGTGAAGGCCTCGGGGCATCCTGCGATCTCGGTAGGCGTGGACGTTGAACCGGTAATGGCGCCAATGCCCGTAGAGTAGCCCAGGCCGATCAGAGAGAGAAAGAGGCCGATACCGCACGCAGCAGCAATCTTCAAGGACACGGGAATGAGTTTGACGAGCCACTGGCGCATGCCAACCAACGACAGCCCGATGAAAATAAAGCCTTCGACGAAGACAGCAGTGAGGGCCAAGTTGTAAGGTACCAGACCACTTCCGTGGTAGCCAACGATAGTATACGCACTGAGATGGTTAGTGCAAATCCAAGAGTGGATGGTGGTGGTCCAAACTTACAAATACGCATTCAATCCCATACCAGGCGCAAGGCAAACGGGCATGTTGGTCATGAGCCCGAACAAGAAAGAACTGAAACCGGCAAGAGCAGCAGTACCCGTGACCATGGAGCGGTTCAGGTCTGCAAGGCAGATTGCATACTCCGGATTGGAATCGCAGAGTGGGTCTTTGCCAGTCGTGTCGTTGCATACGCAATTGCCGCCGCTGTCAGACAGAATGGATGCGTTGATGGAAATGATGTAGGCCATGGTGAAGAACGACGTCAGACCGGCGCGTAGCTCAGTGGTGAACTTTGCTTTCCCAATCTCCAGGGGCTTCACAGCAATTAGGAAAGTTGTCCCCGCATCGGATAGGATAGGTAGCTTACATGTCCCGAGCCTTCGAGACGGAACATCCGCCCAAACGTCGAGGCGCCGACGATGTCATTGAAGTTGTCGAGCGTCCTGTGAAGAGCCTCCATGGTGGTTGTAGATGTCGAAGAATAATGAACGATAGTGAAGTGACGAAGGGTTTGGTCTGGTGACACCAAAGGGCAACAAGGAGTGCGTACCGAAGGATTTCGGAATGGTAACTATATAAATCTCTCCAGGAGGTCGGCAGAAGGAAAGCTGCAGTGGGCCGAACGCAAGAGCTGCAGCTGCTTTCGGTGAACAGGTATTAGGGTGGCGTTGACGAGTCCACAGGTGCCGTGCAGAAAGGAAGCAAGTAAGGGAGCGTTCGACCTCTCAAATACACCGAGATGATGCACGGGGGGATGCACCGGGGGCACCGGGGGTGGAGAGGCGGCAGACGACAACCGGCAGAGGCAGGCAAATGCGGGTCTGATTGTCTGGGCGAGCTGTCAAATGGTTGCTTGACAGATTGGAAGCTGGTGAGTAATTAAGGTGTCACGGCGCTTTGCCATCTTGGTACGCTGAGGCCTGCAGCTGCAGTCGATGTGATGCGGTGGAGCCTCTTCTTCGTTGAGAAGGAAAAAAGGTAGGGTGGCTTGGGTGGCTGTGGAATGCGAGTCAGGGCATCCTCTCCCCTGCACCCTACCGCTACTCAGGAACCACAGTCGTCGATCTTAGCCAAGAGTGACCGCGATCCACCATGGAAACCCCCGCAGGACTCAGGAGCGCCCTGGCGAAACCGCCGAGTCCTTGAACGACGTTGAGCCGGGGCCTGGCCCGATGCTTGCAGCGGCCTTATCCGCCCTACGTTTGTTTGTGATGAAATGTGAATCGGTAGTTTCTCTGCAGACATCAAACAGATCGACACCTTGGATTTCTCGTCAGTGTCACTCGGTGCCTGGGGTGATTGACAGTCGTAAGCCCTGTATCAATTTCATCGTTCTATGCGTGCGTCCGCCGCCTGAGTCGAAACCACTGGAGCCCTGGCGATTCGAGACATAGTAGACGCGGCTTACGATAATCTAGCCAGCCTTTCGGGCACCGTACAACGTGGGCGTATTTTCCTCAGGAAGCCTGTGGTTAGAGGGCAACGGTACAACTTTATCTCCTAGGCCCACGTGTGGACTGAAACTCTAGCGATGAACAGGGTTCTGCAACTCTGAAGGGGGCGCTGGATGGTCCTGTCCATCCTGCAGATGGTACGTACGGCAGCTCGCGCCGTGCTAGCTATTCTGCAATTTGAGGTCTTCGAACACCCCCCCATAGCAATAAAGCCACAGGCGGAATGTGCGACAATCGACGTCTTTAGTTGCTGTGGTAAAAGACGACGTTGTGCAGCACATCCTGGCGGTTGCGCACCCTCCCTAGACTCCCAGATGCCTGGTCGCGTCTTCTTTTCCTGGATCAGACGATTGTTGATTGATAATTTGTTTTGTTCCCCTTAAGTTCGCCGCTCGTTCTTCCATACCCGCCTTTGTAGATATAGTCTGCTATATTCATCGTTTCTCCACTTCCGCTTGCCGCTATCCGCTATCCAACATGTTCGCAGCTGATCTGTCCTGGACCGCCGACGTCGGCAACGAGAAAGTCGGTCAGCGCCGGGAGAGGAAAGAGAGGGAACGCTCCAGCTCGGCTTCGTTCGTGTCACCGTCATCCAGCACTTCCAAGAGCTCGAAGGCCTCGGTAGCCTCCATTTCCGAGGACCGGGAGCTGTGGTGGACCACCAGCTTGAGGAAAGCGAAGAGTTTGAGGCGGCTGAAAAAGAAATCTTCTCGCCCCGACACGGGTCGCAGCAACACCACCGAACACTCGAGGAATCCGTCCAATGTTGCCTCGGGTCAATTGGAGGAGAATGTGCCTCGTGAGTTTCGGGATCCCACACTGCAGCCGAATTGGACACTGCAGTCGTCGCTCTCGACGAGGCTCCCCTCGGGGCAGCCGCTATATCGACCCGTGTATGATCGACCCGTGTTTGAGGTGCCCGAGCTCGAAGACAACGCCTCTTCCCGTGGCACTGCTTCCAGTGGGTCGTACTCTTCACGTAAGTTGCGTATGTTTGACGCTGCAGTTTCGAAAGTGTAGGCTAACTGTTCACGCAGATGAGCGACAGTGGAGTCTGAAAGGGGCAAGAGTGAGTGCCATCGATGAGGTCCGTGAGACTCCACCACTCAGTCCTCAGTCCTTCAACACGGACAACGTACGGGAACTACTCAGTCGCCAGTCCATCGTTACCGTGAACCCACGCCACAGTTTCGATGCGTCCGAGCCCGAAGTCATCAATGCGCCCGTTGAAGGCGAGAAAAAGAAGAGGTCAGTATCTGTTGGTGTCTTGAACGTGCATGCACTGACCGAACGAAAGGAGGCAATATTCGATCCGGATAGAAGGATGCCAAGATCTCGAGGCGTTGAAGCTAGAAGACACCCAGGATGACGATGAATCCGAACTTGTATCTGTATCCGAACGGGACTTTGGCTGTAGAGGAGTGTCAGGAGTGCCCGATAGACTCCAACGGTCGCCAAGCGGCTCGGAATCGAAACTAGTGGCGTGGAAACCGCCAGCCACCGATTGGCATATGAAGTTGAGGGGTGTGCAAGAGCAAGAGCAGGAGCAGGAGCAAGCGCAGCAGGCGGAGAAGCAGCTCCCACCGACACCGTCACTCGATGGCATCGCCATCGCCCAGAACACCCTCTTGGAGCTCACCCGCTTCCAGCGATTCATCCGGAGGATGGAGACGGCCGGGCCGAAGGTCATCCTCGATCGACTGAAAGAAGAGTGGCACGATTCTATCGAGGCTGACGCGGATGAAGAGTTGATTCTGGAGAAGCAACTCTGGGTCCTGACAGCGTTCCAGCTCCAGCACGTTGGCAAAGTAGACACAGCGCCAAAGCCCGATTGCCACACTGGAAAGATCCTCGAACTATACGGCAACCTATGTAAGTCGTGTATCCTGCCGCGGTTATCGCGTTGTCTAACATTCCGTGACAGCTGAGGTGTACCAACTTTCCGCAACGCATCCCCGACTCAAGGTGCAATACCTGACCACCAAACCTCAACGGCCTATGCCGCTTCCCGGAAATGTGTCGTATACGACGGTGCAAGTCCCCGGCGTCATTCCATTTCCGTACCCAAGCTCGATCTTTTCGCACATACGTGCCTCGACACTTCCCTCGCTCGTTCCGTCGGCAGACCTCCCTAAGCTACTGCACGAGTGTTATCGACTCCTTGCCCCCGGCGGCATGCTCGAAATCAGAGTCATGGACGCTGCCCCCGTCCGGAAAACGGCAGGCCCAAAAATGAAGGCCTGGATCGAAGATCGGCTGGCGATAAACCTCGAACGCCATTTCCGATGCTCGAAGCCTTGCATGCTTATGCCAGGATGGGTACAAGAAGCCGGATTCGAGCTGGCCAACTCCGCGGACGCAGCGCAGGTGATGAGGCTACCCTGCGCGGTCGACAGCAGCACGGCTGATGTCGACATGGAGCTCAAGACCCGAGTCGGATGGGCTCTCTGGAAGGGGATCTGGGGCGAGTATGTCGATGAAGAGCCCGGAGAGGCCAAGTGGTGGTGGGAGGACGAGGAGGTGATGCAGGAGTGTCTGGAGCGCCAGACCGTGTTCGAGTGTGGAGCCATTTTCGCCCACAAGAGGTAAGTTGCAGCGTTCTGTTTGGGGTGGAATAACGCGTATACCCTTTGTTTTCTCTTCGTTGGTCACTTTTAGGGGGAGCGTTGGACACTTCACTGGGAATGTGTTACGCTCCTCCGCTGCTCATGTCGCACTAGACGATATTTCCTTCATGTCAAGATACCACATTGCTAGCCATCCCTTTAGAACACCTTACATTCGAATATAAATATTTACCTGAACTAAAGTTGCATGCGTGCGTGTTGAATGGCGCAGTCAGGGCAGCACGAAGGCTGTGAAGCGGCATCACGTGAACACCCGTTTGGCGTCCGTCCAGGCGCCTCCAGTGCTGACACCGTCCGTGCGACACAGCACTCGTTTCACCCCCAAACGCCGCCCTCGCTACGAAAGTAAGCCGATCTCACCACGTAAGTCCGCAGCACTTTCTCCAGCCTGCGTGCCTGCATCCTTCTTCACCGACACCGACACCGACTGCACGCGTACACATCCACCAAACACCGCCCGAACATCGCCCGTCTTGGACTCACGCCATGTTCAACAACTTGGGCACAAAGCTCGCCCTGCGCCAGGCCGGACTGGGAAACGTCAAGATCCCCTCTTTCCCGGCCAACGAGCCCTCCAAAGGCGGCGCCGCTGCAGCAGGCGGCCCGGGATTCGCGAACCCCTTTGCGGGCGTGCAATGGAACCAGGCATTCTCCTCGTGGAAGACACCGCCGGCGCCCCCGAACCCAGTGGCGGAGCCCCCCAAAGTGGGCGCTCGGGCGCCGAGCAGCGTGAAGCTCAAGTTCCCGGCCATTGACGGCCGGCCCGTGGTGGTGATCTTCTTGAGATATTGCGGGTGTCCCTGTAAGACCGAGTCGTAGAGAACACGGAGGAATACATGGCTAACGTGAAGGCGCCACGCCAGTCACCCAGAAACTCTTCCTCCACATGCGCTCCCTCGCGAACCGCTACACCGGAATCCACTTCATCGCTATCTCGCACTGCACGCCCGACGCGACGGCCGAATGGACGAAGGCGCTGGGCGGGGCCTGGAACGTAGACGTGGTAGTTGACCAGTCGCGCGAGCTGTACGCCGCATGGGGGCTAGCCATCTCGTCCTGGGCCCACCTACTCAATCCCCGCAACGGATACAGCCAGGTGATGCTCGGTAAGACGGAGGGTGTATGGGGCCAGAAGGTCGGAGAAGGTGGGTGCAGATGGCAGACGGGCGGCGCGTATGCGGTCGATGCGAAGGGCATCGTCCAGTGGGGCGGTCCGATGGCGAGTGTGGACGAGCATGTGGTGCTCGAGGACGGTTGTAAGGCCTTGGGCTTCATGGGTAAGCTGGGTGAGAGTAGGGGGTAGTTGTCACTTTTAAAGCGCATTTGTCTGCGAGATATCCATATCCTGATTTCTTTATTCCGTATATACATCTTCGGTCTAGATTTCTCCAATTGTTACACATTGTTTTCGCACAAACAGGTGCACCCTGATCCGTTTGGCTTGCAGCATTTACTGCTTTTTCTGCGCTGATTTCTTCGCCTTCTCCGCCTGCGGGTCGAATCTCTTCCTGACAGCTTTCACCATTTGGCTGAACCAAAAAAAGTTCAACATACTCAGCGCTGTGTTCCCCACCAAGTATATGCTAATCAGCCACGTCGGTAGCTCTCCGAATTCACAGCTGCTCACACCACCAGCGCCCGGTCCACTCGCGTTCCTCCGACACTTGTCATCTTCAAGCACCGACCCCACCGGACTACTGGAAGACCATGTCAAAGCAGTGTATATGTCCGAGTAGATCAAAAAGGACTGGTATGTCCCCCATACGATGCGACAGCCGAAGAAGGTGGCGAGAAGCAGAATGCCGTTGTAAAACTGGAGCTTCGAACCGGTGAGGCTAAGCTTGTCGCAGAACCAGTGGATGTTCAGGAACGGGGTGGAGAGTTCGTAGAGGACGAAGGAGAGGCCGTAGTAGTTTCCAAAGGGTCTCTATTCGCCGATTAGCCCGTGTGCGCTGCTAGGTCGGGAGTGAACGCACGAATCCGATACAAGTCACTGCCAGAGCACCTATCGCGTGCAAGAGAGCACTGACTCCAGACAGCGAAATATACCGTGTCGAGATCTGAAGATCCCACAGGAAGTAGCCTGCCGCGAATCCTTGAACCATGCCACTCGCAGGTGTGTAGCCCCATAATCTGCCCTTCCAGTCCATCTCTTTACGCTGTGGATCAGTGAAGATCACATAGAGCGCTGCGCTATTTATGAAGAGGGCTTGGACCATCGAGACCCAGTGGATGTCCCAATTCAGTCGCGTGCGCCTGTTGAACCCATTATAGGCCTTGGGGCACACGATGCGCGAAATCATCGGCGAAAGGAAGTACATTATAGCATGGTATCCAAAGAAGCCGAGGAGGATCTCGTGCACATGATGAGGCAGGGTAGGCAGTGCGAGTCTCTCTGCATAGGGCCTTGTGAAGTCCACCAGGAGAGCTGGTGCGGGAATAGGGTCGCGCATTGAGACGGGATGGAAAGAAGGTTGGAATGGGAAAGGAGAGGGGAAAGGAAGGGAGAAAAGAGAATCAGACGGGCGATAGATGCATTACTAATGATTCATGTGGCCTGCGGGCCAGCTGCTGGAACTGAATTTGAGTCGTGTGGTTGTAAGAGACATGGCCGGCAAAGGACGACTCCGTCGATCCTGGGGGCCGCGGTGGGGTAACCTTAATGACGCTCGTGCCTACCGTAACATTGCTAGGCTGGCGCGCGACCTCCTACATCACGCCCATCGCCTCCCCTCTCCTTCAGCCTCCACGAGCTCTCTTCGATATCGCAGTCTCCGCGACAGTCCCCGACACCTCATCTGCCGTCCAATGTGCTGTGCCGCTCAGTGTAGGTTCAAAGCCCTCGGGTTCGCGATGCTACAGAGCAGAGCATGCACCCTTCAGTTGACTAACGACCGAGGATCCGCCATGTAGCAGCCTATTGATCGCTCCATCGCTGGTAAGACGCGACGACCCAGGCATCAACCACATCGTTGCTGCAGCTAACAAGGGTTTCCAGCAGTCCAAATCGCTTTCACTTGGCCCCCCGGAATAACGAATCTCCTTCTCCGAGTGGCACGTGGTAGGCACCCTCTCACCGCCCGATTCTGCCGCAACAACAACATCTGGGGAGCTTCACCTGAGCAATAACTGACTTCCAAAAAGAGTCGAGTGCCCAGCTAGCTGAAGTCTCTCAGCATGTCGGATGAGATCAACGACGCCTGGGTGTTGGAGAACTCCAAGGTGCAGCCCCAGAAGATCGACAGCCCACCGCCCATTGCCGACTCCAAGAAGCGCAAGAGCCCTCCAACCGGAAATGTAAGTCCACGTCAACCTGCAACTGCGCAATCGCACGAGCTGACTGGATGCAGGGCCAGTCGAAGAAACAGCAGAAGGTCCAGGAGAAGAAAGCCCCGGAGAACCGCGCCGTCTACGTCACGAACCTGCCTAGCGATGCGACCGTCGAGGAGATCGAGGACGTCTTCAAGCGATTCGGCATGATCGACCAGGGTGTGGATGGGAATCCGCGGATCAAGATGTATGAGAACGACAAGGGCGAGTTCAATGGCGAGGCGCTTGTTGTCTACTTCAAGAAAGACTCGGTCAATCTTGCCATCACCTTGCTGGACGGCTATGAGTTTCGCCTTGGCGATACGACTAATGGCACCATCAACATCCAGGAGGCGGACAATACGTATAAGAAAAACAACGACGGCATAAAGATTGCCAACAAGCTTGTTCGTAAAGAGCGCAAAGCCGCGCAGACCAGCCGTGCCGAGATGCAACGGTGAGTGGCCGCCTGCCCTTACTACTGTCGCTTCGGTCTAACCATGTTGCAGCAAACTCGCCGAGTGGTCCGACAACGAGTCCGAGGTTGAGAAGACGTATGCTGTCAAGAAGAACAAGCACGCCAAGATGTGCATCATCAAGAAGGCCTTCATCCTCGACGATCTCGAAGAGGACGTCAGGGCCATCCTTGAGATCAAGGAAGACATGCGGAATGCCGCTTCCAAGTGCGGTGACGTTACCAAGGTCGTCCTCTACGATCACGAACCCGAGGGCATCGTCGTGGTGCGCTTCACCGAATTCGAGGCCGCAGAGTTGTTTCGGCAACAGTACCACGGCAAGCGCTACAACAACGACAATCTGCAAGTCACTATCGCCGACGACAAGCCCAAGTTCAAGAAGAGCAGCAAGGGTGGCGACGACAGTGATGATGGTGGTCGCAAGGTCGAGCCAACTCTGGAGGATTACAACTCCGAGGCTTCGACCAGCTTGTAGATTGTATACTAGCCGAGCCGTCGACATACCGGTACTATTGATGATATGTACATGGCATGGAACACCCCTCTAGCTAACGGGACTGGATAATGGGGCAGATGCGACAGTCGGGGAGAGGCTGATGAGCGACGACGGTGGTGTGAGGTGTTGGGGGTTGTTTCCTATCTATCATAACTACATTGATACCCTCTACTTATAAACAAATGAATGAGAAACTATCACACATGAGAAGATCCTCTGCAGACATTGTTAGACGGCAAAAAGAGCTTCTGTTTAGCCTGGGGACGAAGGCTTGTCTTCACTGCTCTCCTCTCGCTCCTTCTTCTCGGTGTCATCAACGCTCGGTTTCCCATCGTCCGGAGAGGAGGGTGTTGGAGTTGTGCCAGGCTTCTCCGACTCGGCCGTTATGGGTTCTTCTCTAGTCGATTTGATTGTTTCTCCCAGTTCGTACTGCATCCACGTCGCCCACGCTTCGTCCTTGTCCTGTGGAATATCGACGAGGTCGCTAGGTTCGCTGGGTGTCATGTCGTCGTCCGTTGATGTGGATTCGAACATGGGGTCTACGTCCCGATCCTGGGGTTTCTCGGTCTTGCTCTCCCCCATGAAATCCGATACAGCGATGAGCACATTATCCGCCGTCCAAGCTGGAGGGCCATCCCCTCTTGCCGTCGTCTCCCCTGTCGCTTTATCCGCCGCTTTCTCCGCCGCTTTTTCCGTCGCCTTGCGCGTGATGTTCGCCATCGAGTCCAAGATTTTCTTCCTATTATACCCTTTCTGCGCGACATCGTTTAGTAGCTGGTTGAACGCAACCGTGTTCCCCGTAACGGAGCATAAGCTCAGCATGTTCGCGTATGCGTCCATCACGTAACGGTCCTTGATCCTTTGCTTGATGCTCATTATCTCGTGCCATATGACAACCCCACCGTCCCAGTCTGCGCGCTCGACGCAGTCGCCGAGGTAGTGCGTTAGTCCGAGCGTATCCAGGCCCCAGCCATCCTCTTTCATTTCGAAGTAGATGTCCAGCGCGCGTTCGAAACCGGCGAATTTCAGCACCCCGGCCATGAGCGTGTGGAACACGACGGGCGTGGGGTGGACTTTTTGGTACACTTTGTTCTCGCTGATGCGGATCAGGCGGCTCTGGCCTACTTCGTTGATGGTGATGTCGGGTCGGGCGAGCATGAGCACGTTTTGGGCTCCGCGCATTTTGGCTATGAAGTCGCTAAATGCGTCGGGCGCATCCGTTTGCACGTAGTGGTCGAGGATGGAGGAGCATGTTATTTCGTTGGGACGGATCTTGCAGGCGTAGAAGGCACCGATGACATCGTCTACGAGACGGTGTTGGCCTCTCCGCTTGAATCCGGAGAGGAGAAGGTTGAACGTGTGGACGTCGGGCGCCGCGGTCGAGACTAGGAGGTTGTGGCATATCTTGGCAGTGGTCAGACGGTAGTAGTTGTTGTCCTTGGGGCCGCGAGTATTTTCCGGCGATTCCTTGAGAAGGATCTTTATGGCCGTGTTCATTTGCTTGGTGATTTCGTAGAAATCTCCATCGCTGTCTTGGTGGTAGGATGGCACTGCGGGGACATTTATCTGGATCTTCAAGTTCGTCACTGTTTCGAAAGAGGCGTCCGAGGGCATTTTATACAGTTTCACGAGCTCGTTGATCATATGCCGCCGAGCTTGGTCGTTCTCTTCATCGCCGAGCAACGCTATGCTCTGGATGTGTGAGGACAGCGGTTTCAAGGCTTCCTTGGGTAGTTTGGAAACTTCGGCATGTGCGAAGAGCGCGTGAATCAGTACACCCACGGACATCTCCTGTATCGCAAGCTTCTTCAACGTTTGTCTCCTGCGGATTGCGGTCCAGCGTATGGTTTCCGCTGACCACAATGACTGCGGTGGCAGATGGTATTTGATCATATCCCAACCGGTGTTTGCAGGCCATTCTGGAGTCGGCACTAGAGTATCTGGGAATCGGTCATCGAATGGCAACAAGTCCCACCAGCCTTCCTCAACATGTTCCTTATCGGCCTCGGTCACGCGTTCCGTATATTCTTCATACAAGTCCGCGCCCACGGCTCTACTTATGGAATCCCATTCCGCAGCCGTTGCGTCCACCTCTTCCACTGTCTCATCATTGCCGGTACCTGGGCTATAACTCCTTCTCTGCTCGTTCCCTGCTGCCGACGCTCCACCCAGCTCTTCGCGCACCTGTCCAAACGCCGTTTCCCATTGCTGATTCCTTTTTCGCTTGGACTTTGCATCTATTGCGAGCCCCGCGGCGAAGACGGATGTGTATAAAAATGTTGACGTCGGCGCAGCCAGCCGTAATCGCCTTATATTAGCCGCACCGGTTCGTGTGGACACGGTCGAGTGATTCGAGACACATGATATACATCTACAGGTACCCGGGGTCCGCGTTGCCCGGGACCATAGCGCTAGCATTGCTACCGGAACATGCTTTGCGGTTCGCGGGGGGACGAGGCGTGTTGGAAAGAGGATCGTTGTGGGCGCGGGGGCTCGAGCGGGCAGACTGAAGTCAATTGGCGCTTTTGAGTTCAAAATAACACGGTGCTTGGTATGACCCCAGGAAAACTCTTTTCATCGACGTAGTGCACTGAGAACAAATCTCGAAACTATTGTTCCATCGCAAAAATTGGCTTATGTAAGGTCTTGGCGTCGGAATGCTCAAGCAATCTTGCCGAACATGTGACCTGAAGCCAGACTACACGGCAAATCCTTCCCATTGGACCACTGAGGATTCCTGCTTCAAGTTCCTTGGCTACACTTTATCTATCCCTCTTCAAGCATCATCCCAATATACATCAGCGTAATGGGTACTTGCCATTGGCAGACTTGAAGCCATACAATACGAGACCCTTAAAAAAGAGTGCCTGTGGTGAACAACGGCAATTGATTAGTAGGTTCAGTGGAGTGCTTTACCGATGTACCGACGCATTAAAACGTCCTTATCGGGTTGTGAAGCAGTATTTACCTGCTTTCGCAGAGTTAGATGTCCATCCCCAGACTCCTTGCCGCGACAGCTGGACTACCAGAGCCAGCCCTGGACACGAAATACTCACGTGCCCATTATTGAGCCAACAGCACTTAACCCGGATACGCCGCAAAGCGCCTTTCGGCCGAGAGTCACGAAGCTGTCCACAACATTTTGATATTTTTGGCAACCCTTTTCTTGCTTAGGGCAGTTTGAACTGATCGAGGCTTGCCAAGTTCGTACCGATCTCTCTATTTAAATTGACCTTCAATATACCCGTTCGCTTCAACAACAACACCTTTCCCTACCTCACAGCCATCTTGCATCTGTAGAGCGAAAGATAAGAACGGTAGAGGGCATCCGATGATGATAGACAACCATACAACAATCGACATCTGGCTAGCTATCCGCTGAGTGTTCGAAATAAGCCCGAGAGGTAACAGTATCTTCGGTCCAAATTAACTTCTTCATCTAGCGACACGTCGAACTAATATTTCTCACGAGCTCCTTCTCCTCGCATCTTAATTACTCCCACGTTTTCTATTTTTGGTTTCCGGATCGCAGTCATCCGCTGGCCGGGAATTTGTCTGCTTTCAACGGCTTCAATCTTCGAATTCGTATGCCTTCAATGACCCTTGTCGCTTAGCACACTGTGCTCGGGCTGCTGATGCTGAAAATAGTACATGAAGTAATGTAAACGTTATCAGGGTATGCCTGAAGCCCGCAACGGTGATCTGACGAAATGGAATAGTCTGGTCCAGCCCCTTCCTGAACTAGACATACATGGTTTCGACTGACTTCTGTATATACTGGACTCTTTTCAGTTCTGTATACGGTCAGCAAGGAACATATACCTTTGCCCTTAACCCTCGACTCCATATCTGATACTGTCTGCATTACAAACGCGCGATACCCGGATGCATTCATTTTCGGATGCGTGTTATCAAAGACGTCTAACGTCACCGCATGTGCCGCAGCTTCCGAAATCCATCGTGCGTCATGAGCGTAGGCAGAACGGTTTCTATCGCACTCTAGGACCCAGTCACCCTTGGCAATGCACTGATAGTCCACAGCGCCCAGACTATGGATCTAGCCCAACCTCGAGCTAATATCGAAGCCGTAGCACTCCAGCTTTTGCCAGTTCCGGTACAGAATTTCAACGCCATTCCACCCCTACATGACATGGATATGTGCCAACCATACGCAGTATCGACGAAGGAAAGCAGTGGTTATGGAGCCACCTTGCGTCCATCATCCCATCTGAGGCCCCTTCACACCATGTAATATGTACTTCACGGGCATTGGTCAGGCTCTGTCGCAACATAGAAACGCCTTGACGGAGCCTGTAGCATGCTTTACCCAGATTAGTTATACGATATGGTCTGTCTATCATCTGCCCAGCACAGAAGGCGGTGCCGTGTCTGTATCCTTGCAAACCACTTTCAGTTCTAGAAGGCGGTGGCGAACGTGTTCATTTGCCGCAGGGAAAGAGGTATATGAAGACGGGATCCGTCCTTTTGCTGGCGTTGATCTTGACTATCCTTTGCTGTACTATTCATCACTGCTCCGAGCTCCGTTCACGATACCAGATAAACGAATTTGGTACTCCCTCTTAAATTACTTCCGAAACAGAGCGTCATCAAGGAGAGCCATGCAATACCACTTGGTCTCGGCAATCGCCACAGGCGCCTTTTTCGCCAGCGTGAACAGTCTGCCTATCGAAGTACGTACTCAATACCTCACACGCCACCATACTTCCACTGACCCCTCTACCAGTCCAACACCGTCCTCACCACCCCACCCGACACAATAATCATCACGCCACCCTCCAGCGAAATCATCTGGAACAAAGAGAAAGAGGACGAGAAGCGCGACCCCGGCTACCCTACCAACACCATCGGACTCGGCAAGCCCACGACGACCGTCATATGGGGCAAAGAGAAGAAGAGGGGAACGCCCGTCGACGACATCTGGCTCGGTCAACCCACCACCATTGTCACGTGGGACAAGGAGAAGCGTGAGGGTAAGACGGCTGACAATGGGGATGTCATTGGCATCACGCCCCCAGAGTCGGAGATCATTTGGGGTAAGGAGAAGGAGAAAAGGGAGCCTACGCCTACGGTGAAAGAGGAACGTGAGACCCCGCTGGATTCCATTGAGCTTGGCCCGCCGTCTACGGAGGTGGGGTGGGGGAAGAGGGATTAGGCAGCGCCTGATGCTATTGAAATTGGGAAGCCTCCTTTTTCTTTACTTGTCTTGATTTTCTTTTCCAAAAGGAGAGTTGGATAGCTTTACTTTAATTAGTTCTTTCAATCTTCCGTGTTCTACTGTCCCGTGTACTCGACATGACTTGAAGATTTGAAGATAGCCAGCCAGGGCAAGTTTAGCCGAGGCAAGCCATAGCTCCCAACTTTCTCACATCCCACCTGACTCCACCACTCAACACTTCACCACTCCACCACAATTGCGCCACCACCATGGCCGACGAAGACGAAGATGTGCCCAATCTGCAGGCGCCCGCCGTCGAAGATGTGGAAGACAACGAAGAAAACCAGGAATACCTGCGTACACTGAGCAAATTAGCGCAAGTCTTCCCTCATTGTTCGCCTAGGCGCAAAGTTAAGTATATACAGCGGCACCGTACACAACACATCCTCGCTCAGTCTGCCCAAGCGCGGCGAGAAGGACTTCGAGTCGCATTCCACGCAGCTCCAGCTCTCAACCCTCGAAACCTCGCGCGCGGCCATGCACAGCGTCCTCTCATGGCAGCGCACACACAACCCCAAAGCCCACCTCCTCGCCATGTACCACGAGGCCTCGAACATGGCCTGCGTCGAGAAAGTAAAGTCGTCGCATTTCATCACCATTGGACGGTCATGGGGCGGGAAGGAGTGGCTGCTGCCCGAGGAAGCGCTGTTTATGATTGAGCGCGGCACTCTGGATTGCAGGTGGCCGATACTGACGGGCGAGGAAGGCCCCGAAGAGGCGGGCGAGGCGGGCGAGGCTAACAAGCTCAAGGATTGTGCGCCAATGAGTTTGCAGGGTGCGTATGCCGCCTTTCTGGGATTCGAGGGTGGAGTAGGAGGGAAGTTGACCATGGAGATGTGGAACGTCTATGCCGGCTTGAAGAGATCAGGATACGTCGTCTTCCGGCACGGGGACTGGGATGAAGACCGCGCAGCACTCCAACCTCTAAAACCTCCCACCATAGACCCCAACAAGAAACCAGCCCTCCTCTCCGGCTTCTTTGCCGAGATCTGGCGCCGCATAAGCCAACCTACCCACACTGTGCGAGCAGAAAACCTAGCCTTCGGTCCGCTCATCAAACCCGGCCTCTACAGATCATACGCCGATATATACCGCCTCCTCCACCTGATTCCCACCCACGACCGCACGACCCCGCCCCAGTTCAGCCTCCCTTCCAACCCCGCGAATCCCTATCGTATCCACTTCGATGTGTGGAAGACACACGGCAGCCAACGCTTCCGCAAAGCCAACCGCCCACCCCCCGATTTCCACGTCTGCGTTGTCGACGCGCGCGAAACGAGCATCCCCAACGCCGCACAGCTCAATGACTTACTCGCTACCGTGCCCGACGATCCCCCGCCGACTACAAGTACCAATATTTTCCAGAAGCTGAAGCATGGGACGCGGAATGTTGTTCTTGCTATCGTGGATAACGGGATCCCGAGTTATATCAGCTTGTTGGATTCGCCGTTTGAGGGCGAGAAGGTATACGATAGGGGGGTGAGGGGTGGGAGGGGTAAGGGCAGGGGCGGAGGTAGGGGAAGAGGGAGAGGGAGAGGTAGGGGACGGGGGAGGTGAAGAGAGTATAGGCTCAATGGGTTCGGGCATCGAACCACGGTCTAGAAACGGCGTGACAGCACGCACCGCAAGCCAGCGGTGACCATGCGCCTGAGGTGGCACATAGGTCGATCACGTGCGGGGCACAGCGGCACCTTCGAGGAAGGACTGGTTTGTGGAACGCATAGCGTTGTAAAAGAAGTGCAAGCCAGCGTGTGGACCTAGCAGCACTCGAGGCTTGGAAGTTGCTGCTATCAAGAGCCACATCGCCGTGGGGGAGAGATAGCAATGCATCAGGGGAAGTAGATATGCTTGATGAATGAGAGGGGATCTGCACAGGAGAGAAGAAAGCTCGATAAAAACCGTTCCTTGCATTGCATGTATGGGTGCAACAATATTGCTCATGTCTGGAAATAGGCGACTGCCTATCTCGCAAAAGTTTGGCGAGGAGATAGCAGGGCCTGAAAAGCAAAGGCTTTTTCCTTATCATTCAGTAAATAGATGACATATGGCTACGTCAATCATCATCGCCATCAACTCTAAAGTCCTTCCTACCTAACCATCCCCTCTACTGCCCAATCAGAATTTTCAAACTCTCGACCCCCAACCCCAACACCTCCTGACTCCTACTCTCCCTCAAAACCCCCTTGAGCACCTCCACAGCGCCCCCCTTCTTCAGCCTCTCCTCCCCCACATCACCTCCCCCATCCAGCACCTCCCGCAAACACGCAACCCCACGATGCCGCACCCCCTCATCCTCATCCCTGCACATCTCGAGCAAGAACTCCACCCCCTTCTCCTGCGCCAGGAACGCAGGCATGGCGAGATCGCCGTAACTCAGAAGCTGCGCGACAGCACCCCCAGCCGCGCTGCGTGTAGCCGTATCATCGACATCGGTCAAGGCGAGTAACAGGTGCAGATTCTGTTTGGCGCGCGGAAGTGCAGGGTCAGCGAATTTCGCGATGCACGAGGGCGAGGCCATGAGGTTGCATAGAAGTTCGGTCGCGGCGCGTTTCAAGAGCGTGTTCTCTTTGAACACGAGGTCGTCGATGAGCAGGCCGAAAGCGTGCGTGATGATGTGGTCTTGGGTCGGGGTATCCAGGGACGCGAGGTTCGTGAGCGCGAGAAGGGATTCGAAGGCGTGGAGTTGCCAGGTTGTGGACTCGGAGGGGTGGAGGAGCGTGAGGAGCGGGCGAAGTGCGGACTGTGAGGGGAAGGAGGCGGAGAAGATGTGTGCTGGGTTTATGGAGATTAGGATCTGGGAGAGGGCTCGGGCGGCTGTTGGAGCGGTAGTGGGGGGATAGGGGTTGGGCGTTGTGCTTGTCGTGGAGGTTGCGGTGTCGTAGATTTGCGTGAGCAGTTTGATGGCGCCCTGTTGGGCTAGGGTGCCTCTGCTTTTGGGGTCTTTGGAGAGGGAGAGGAGGATCAAGGCGATTTGGTTGTGTACGCTTGGACTGCCGCGTTTGGCCAGGAGGACGAGGGTGCGCACGATGCCGGCTTCCAGGAGGCGTTTGCAGCGCGCGGTTACGTGCATGTCGTCGAGGAGAGGGTCAGGGTCCGTCGGCTTTTCTACGTTGGCGTAGGCTTTGAGCTGCGCGATACGTTTTTCTTCTTCGGATTGGAGGGGCATGTATGCGGATAGGTTTACGAGGATAGTGAGGCCGCCGAAGAGGATGTTGGAATGTGCTGTTGCTTCGCTCATTGACTCTAGTAATCGCTTCACGAAATTCTGCGACTTGGAAAGATCCTCGCGGACCTTGGCTTGCAGAGAGGCGTATGCGAGGCCTTCGATGGAGTCGGGCTTGCTGGAAGCATCGGATCCGATGACCATGCTCTTGAAACTCGCAATCAAATCACCCTGTTCTACCTTCCCCGGCGTGATGATGACCGGGCCATCTGAGCTGGCTGGCTCATCCCCAAGCTTAACCAGGATAAGAGCTGCCAGATTAGATCGTTTCTTGTCTGGCGATGTACCAACAATATCCTCAAGCCAGTATCTGCAGTGCTTGTTGATAGCCTCCCGACAGTTCTTATCCACACACGCCGCGCTAATGAGCTCCAGCACCACCTGCTCCAGCTTATGGCTCTTCTTACTCTCTACGAGCGGCACCAACGTACTCACAAAACCCTCGGTCAAGAACAGCTGAGCAGCCGCCTGCACCGTGATGGGGAAGATGGCCGCAGCAGCCGAGAACGCAACGACCAAACCATCCGCATACGCCTTCTGCACCCTCGAAGTGACAAACTTCGACACCAGATCCTGCGCCGTACTGGGTACGAGTTCGTACAGCTTGATCGTCGCCAGAGTGGCCTGACTGCGTAGATTGTTCGGCAACCGGATATCCAGACACGTGAGTATAACATCGAAACTGTCCGCGTCGATGATGCCTTTGAGATGCCCAGCGTGGTGAGCAAGCAGTTGCGCAACGCCCTTCATAGCGCGCTCAGGATGCTCCAACGCCTCCTCCATCATCATAGCCAAGCTCAGCATGAAGATGTCACGATGGCCCTGCGTGAACGCCTCATCGCTCGGCCACAGACTGCGATTCAGCATCGTCTTGAGCAACCCATCGATGCTATCGTCCCCGCGTTCGAAAAGCTCGTAGTACATATGGGTAGGACGTTCTTGCACCTCTTTAGCGAGCCACCGCTGCGCACTCAGATTCTTCAACAACTCGCCGGTAACCTGATCCAGAAGATCGTCTTCGCCTTTGAAGTCGAAAAGGATCTCCATGGCCTGCTCCGCCTCCTTCTCCCGCATTCCTTGCGTGCGGATAAGCTTCAACGCTTTATCCCCATCTGCTTCATCCTGGCTCCTCACCCACTCCCTACACACACCCAGCAGCTCGCTCTTCTCCTCCTCTTCCCTCAGCGAAACCCATGCTTGCTTGACTAGCGGATGTTCCGGGGCGATGGTCGTCGCTTCGCGGAGCAGCCGAGCAGCATCGGGCAGCTTACCCGAAGTAATGAAATCGTGAGCTCGTTGTGTGAGCTCGACGGCCCGCTCGGCATCTTTCGTTGATGCCATGGTTCGTGGATTCTTTATCTGATGGCGTGCATGTCGTTGTGAAAGAGAGCCGAGAGACGTGGGTCCTGAGGTGGAGGAATGTCACGGGAGTGTGGTTTGATATGCGGAGCGCACGGACCTTTATGCTACCTAGCGCGCCCCATCTGCTTCTGGACTTGTCTTCTGCACTGTCTGCTGGGCCTGTGGTTTCACGCGGAGAGAGCATTGGACTTTTGACAAAGAGAAACGAGGAAACCTGTTTTGGAAAATGTGAATCGTCTTCGTTATCAATACACTTCGTCACATGGCGGTCATTACCCTTAACCACTCCCCCGCCCCACCCTACGGCGCGCAGAAAAGCGCGAGATAAAAAATACTGTACAAGTAAAATGCTCAAAAGGTATACCGAATACTCCACACCGAATTTGCCTCCAAAAGCAAGATTGCCCAAAACCCCATGTGACGCGGAATGTGCGACCCACACTGTATGCAAGACGCCAATCCTCGTCTCCACCAACACCTAAAAATTTCCCTCCTTGCCAACCCGGACGAGAGCACTTCTAGCCCAAGCCTGCCGGGCTCTTTTTTTTTTCTCTTCCCAACCACGGCGTTGTAGGGTGATCATCCAGTGATATCACCCAGAGAATCTGGTTGCTTACGCTGAATCACGCCAAGCTCCAGAAGGCGCTTCCACACGTCGTCTTTGACGAGGATGCGCGTTTTGTCGAAAGTAAGACCGTCGAGTTCACGGAGGTGGACGCAGAGGTTAGCAAGCATCATCTCGGTGACCCGTCGCCGTATCCTCGTCTCGGCATCGAGGCGCGTGAGATATTGTTGGTCAGCTTCAATGTCCGCATTCGGAAGAATGAAATGGTTTGTTGCCTGCTCGTCTGAAGGGTTATGTCGTAGTGACATGACGCGCTTTTCGCAGGCGGGAGCGTAGAAGCGCATCGTGATAGGATTGTCTCGCCAATCCAGTTTCGACAGCGTTTTGAGCTTTCCCACGACCATGGCGTTCGCGCGTAACCTGTCGAGTTTGTTGCCCGCTACGAGCAGCTCGTTCAGCCTCTTGATGTTGAGCAGCGGCCGGAGATCTCTCAGGGCGTTGAAGTTGAGATTTATGGATCGGATGTTCGGGGTTAGCTGGCCAAAATCACTGGGCAGCTCCCTAAGACCCATCGAGGAAAGCTCGAGCCGCTGAAGATTCAAGAGGTGCTGTGAGAACTCCATAGCACGGGTAGGATTGAGCGACAAGTACAGACTGCGGACCTCCGAGTTCTTCACCAGGTTTCCGACACAAGTCTCCAAGTCGGAGCGGGTCTCCAACATTTGCTCTCGGGCAGAGAATGTCCGGAGATATCGTAAATGCTCCAAGCCAGAGATGTTGGTCAACGCGTTACGATCAACGTAAAGCGATTCAAGCCTCGGGAAATGATCATCGACATTAAGCAAACTCATATCATTTCCGCAAAGTCGGAGGGACCGCAGGGCCTTGCTCGGATTACTTGGAGTATCAATGAGCGGGAACTCGTCGATGTGATTGTCATCTAGATATTATTAGCTTGCGTTAACGAGGGCTGGTTCGCGTGACGTACCGAGATTGAGATGCTGAAGTTGCGGCAAGCGATGTATGTTCCGTACTTCATACAAGCGATTGCCGCGAAGGTTGAGATCGGTCATCGACTTTCTGTCAAGGGGTTAGCCATATCGAAAAGAGACTTCGGAATACAACGTACAGATTAGCGGCTGCGAAATCCACCGTCTCGATCTCGTTCCCGGCCACACTCAGCTCGATAAGACCGTCGAGGTGGAGAACACCGTTCAGTGACCTGATCCTGCTGTCGTCTGCCTTCAAGGTCCGTAAGTGAATAAGTTCACCAAGGCCGTCTAGAGTATCAATGTCGTTGCCCGAGATATCCAAGTACTGCAAGTTCATCAAGGTTGTCCACGTCGTAAGAGCCGTGAGACAGTTGTTCTGTGCTTGCAGCCTTCTCATTGTGTACGGAATACCCTTTACTTGATCAAGGTTATTCTTCGACACATCGAGCTCCTCTAGTCGATAGCAAAACTCGTCAAGGCGATTCAGGCTCGTAAGACCCTTGTTGTGCAGGTTCACCTCGCGCAGATCTTCCCAGTATGGCTCGTCAGGCTCGACGTCTTGAAGTGCTTTCACCAACTCAGCAGTGCCTAGAGCGTAGCGGTCTTCCAATGCCCTGGAGAACCTATGTCCGTCGTGCTTCACTACCACTCTGTTGGGGAGCTCGCACTCGTCGACTTGGTTGAGGGTGAACTCGGGTAGATCGCTGAGCATGAAAGTGACATCTGGTTTTACCGGGGAAGATGGCAATCCGTCTTGGTGTTTTAGGGCAGGCGGCGCAGATACACTCATTGAAACTTGCATCCGATAGCCTTTATTGGGCAAGTCCTCTAGGATGGACACGTCGCCCTCCTCGGTGAAGATAGGTCGTCGGACATTGCGGCCGTTGGTAAGGGTATGGGCGCCATGAGATCGGCCCCACACTGTCTTCTTTGACGATCGCGGTGGCAGGATGTGTCCGTCCGTCCAGCGATGAGGGGGAAGTTTCTTCGACGGACTGTTTAGGTGCTGAGCACGTTCGCCCAAGCCTCCAAAATCCCGCTCCGCGATGGAAATCGTAATGTCTCGGACGCGTCGCGTTTCTGCGTTGGCTACACCGCGGCCTTCAAAGTATTTGATCTCGTGCTCAACGTCATCTTCCTCGGATTCCGGAATAGCGTCAGTGGTCGGCACATGTTGAAGCTTCTGAGTACCCCCCTTGCGTGAATCGTGATCACTATACGAGGTAGCCCGTGTCTCGGTCTTTGGATAGCTCCACGCAAAGTTTGACGCCTTGGATGAGCTGGAGTCGGCGAATTCCATCTCTTTGCCTTCACGCGTGACTGGGCGAGCCTTTTCGTGCAGTTTCTCGTCCGTGGTGTCTTCTAGGACCGTCTCTGCCGTCGCTTGCTGCCGAGCGGGAGATACCTTGTCCATCAGACGTTCAGCAGTCTCGTCGACGGTAAGATCAGGAATTTCGCCAAATGGATCATCCTCGCTTTCGTTTACGGCGCTGATCTCTTCTGGGATTGGGCGGTGTTCCCTGGAGGGACTCTTTTGGCGCACCCATGACTTCGTCTGAGGATCATAGCTCATCCCAGCAATTTCCGACGGTATTAAATGTGCGACAGCTTCGGGGGCCAGTGTAGCTACATGCTCCGAGCGTCGCGACGTATTCGTCACTATGGTCTGGCCCATGGACGACGATGTGGAAGGGTGCGTGCCATTTGTCCTCGGTGGTGTGTTGCTAGGATCTGCGTCGATTGGCTGCTTGAGTCTGTCGGGATTATCGATGATTCGAATGTCATTCTGCTCAACGATAATGCTGTTGTCCTCGGTATTCGGGTGTCTTTTCATCTGGGAGAAGCGCAATGAGCGGAACGAAGATCCCAGCATATCATCCGACTCTCCCTCCCGATATTTTCGAAGGTGACTCATCACTTCTGGATCTAGTTCGTGCTTGTTGGGCTCTTTCCACGCTGAACGCTGACCTTCTCGGCTAGGGGGCTTGTCGAACGTGAGCGAGATGGAGGGATCAGTGTTTTGATCTTGCGCGAACGGTGACTCGCCCCCCGACTCTTCCAGACTGCCCAACCCACTGGTCGGCCGGCCCTTCGTCCGAATGAAGTTCATGATCTGCCTGGCCTCATCCAAGAAATCCTGAGTCGTGACGGATTTCTTGCGGCCCGCGTCCCTCATCTGCTGCCTCTTCATGGTAAAAGCAGCAACTTCGTTGGCCACAATAGCGGCACGAGCCTCTTCCGAAAACGCATCAGATTCGTCGGGGCCGATTTGGTCTCGAATGACATTGATTTCTGGCGAGGAGTGAATGAAGGCTTCAGTAGCCTCGATGATTTCGGCGTGGATCTCTTCGAGCCTCCTCTGATTTGGTGTCGGATTTCGGGGTCGTAGAACGTGTCGTTGTGCTAGCACATCAGCGTCCGCTACGTTGTGGGATTGGTCGTTACGAGCGTCCTTGCGTTTGCGAACGATGGCTGCCTGAATGGCATCAAGGACGCCGCTATCATTGAGAACGTCGTCGTCTGCCTTCTGAAGCGTTCTCTGGCGTTTTGGTGTCGAAACCTTGAAAGGTGATGTCGGACCTCGCTTGCCTTCCGCATACTCGGTGTAACAATCCACCTCTTCCCGCTGCATCTTCGCTGGTGCACGTGACGCACGTGGCCCAGTTTGCGACGTCTGGCTCAATGCTCGGAACGGGTTGCTGACGCGGGTCAGACCTGACCTTTTGAGTCTAGAGGGCTCTCGCGAGGTTGGCGACTCGGAATAGTGGAATTGTAGAGGCTGACGGCTTCCCGGCGGAGCCGCGTTGATCGAGGGCGACTCATCAGGGGCACTATCATCTTCAGAGTCATCGGAGAGAACGGAGAAGTCGGCCGAAAAGCGGTACGCGTTCAGCTGGCCTTGCCCAAAGGTCCCGGCTCTTTGTCTTTCTTGTCCAGCGTTTTTCACACCGTCGGGGGCGACCCCTTGCTGGATGCTGACTTCTTCAACCGAAGTCAGCCGTGATATCTTCTGCACCATCTTCGTCACCTCGCTCCGGGTCGTCTGAATGCTACTCGACGCCGTCTTTTCGGACCTGTTCTCCAGCTGGCTCAAGCGCCTTTGCAACCGGTTGCTCGTAAAGGTATCGTGGGCGTCGAAAAGCTTCAACGGGCTTCCGGAACTCTTCGGCCGCTCTTCGCTGTTGACCATCAGATATCCGGGGCGAGGCGGCGTCCTCGGTGTGTTTCCTTGCTCTGTCGTGTGCCCATGCTCGCGGTCTTCTGGGGGAGACGTGGTTTCGATTCGTAGCGCGCTCTGCTGCTTTTCCCTTCTCGGGGACGGACTGAGTGGCCGTGTCCGGAAAGAACCTTCTCTTGAGTATCCGCCTCTCTTCATCTCCACGAAGCGACCGACGTCGGCTAGGTCAGGCGTGCCGGCCGGGAGGTCTTCGGGCAGCGAATCGTCCTGGAGCCTTGTGTAGGACGAGTCGCCGCGGGTTTGCACCGAGTTGGGGTCCGGTATAGGCCCGTGGCTGCGGTTCTGCGGCGGCGTTGCGATGTTCCGTAACCGGTGCGCAAGTTCTGATCCCCGGAAGTCGGGGGTAGGGGCGGGCGTAGGATCCTTCTTCATATGCATGGACAGAAATACGGGGCTGAAGTTCTCGTTCTCGAATTCGGTCTGGCCGCTTATAGCGCGTGGGCCATCCGCGCTGTGTGATGGCGCACTCACGGCCGAGAGGCAGGAGTGCACCTGCGACGGGTCTTGCTGCGCGGCGCCTTCCGCATCCTGGGCCTGCGCCTGCCGGTCCAGCGTGTGTCCAGCGTCCCTCGCGTCGGAGGAGGGCCACGGAGGCGGGCTGGAGGGTATCGCGCCCAGGCCCTTCAGCATGCCGAGCTTGCGCTTCGGCTGTTTGGGCTGCGCGCTGGCGCCGCTCGGCTTCTGGAATATGTTCTCCAGCCCGCTCGGCGCGAAGAGGTCCTTCTGGTCGCCGTACCCGAGATCGCCCTTGAGCAGCCGCCGCCTCCACTCCGGCGTGCCATTGGGCGCCGTCTCTTTGGGCAGCACTTTCTGGGCCACGGTCCCGTTGTACATGGACGAGGAGTCGAGCGACAGGGCGGAGAAGGACTGGGAGGCGCGGTGGGAGCGCACGACCTGCGACGCGTCGGCGGAGGGCGGGGTCGAGAGGTTGGTGTCGCTGACGCTGCGCTCGGCGGCGGCGCTCTTGCGCTTCGACGCGTGCAGGCGCGGCGCGTCATGGCGCAATTGCACCTCGGAGAAGGAGGCCGACGGCGGGCGCATGCGGGGGATGCGACTCTGCGAAACGGAATTCGGCGTCGTGGACACCTCTTTTTTGGTCGGGGCCAGGGTCGGCGAGGATGCGGGTGGCGGCTGGGGAACAGGAACCCACTCCTCGCTCAGGCCGTCTAGCCACGCAGGCTCGGCCATGGATGGTGGAGTTGGGCGGTGGGGTTGTCGCGGTGTTGACAGTCGGAGTCGGGTCGGCGAAGACGCGTTGGGATGGTAATTAAGGAAGGCGCGAACGCATGGCAGGCGGCTGTAATTATTCCCACAGAAAGTTGAGGAGCACCGACGCGTTATGCGTTGTGCGTTGGTGTCTGGTCTTCGTGCGTTGGTGTGTGTGTCGGTGAGCCGGGGCAGGGCCGAGACATGGCAGGGTATGCGGTGTGACGTCCGACAGTCGGTTGGCCCGACAACCATGGCCGGACTGGACATTTGCAAGTAGACGACCTCACCGGAATCGTGAACCGCAGTCGAGCAGCAGCCCAGATCTATATAGAAGAGCCAAAAGGAAAGACGGCGAGGCGAGCTCCAGGAGAGCAGAGCATATCTGGCCTCGGCGGAAGTGACCCCCGACATGCAGCGACTATTGTATCCCATCCCCCCCGCCGTCTATTTCTGACTTCACCCCGCCGGAAGATACATATCGATAACCCGCACGGAAGATCGTCAACACGGCCCTCAACCTGAACCTTACGCGCTTTGACTTGACTTGACGACATCTGAATTTTACCTGCAGCCATCAGCCCTACTGCCCCTCAACCCCAACGATCAACGTTGGCCACCCATCCCAACCACCATGAAGAGGCTACGCGAGGCCCTCAGGCGGGACCTCGACTACGCCTGCCTCGATGGAGACGCCGACGACCTCGACGAATGCTGCGACTACGACTACGACTACGACTACGACTACGACCCTGGCCGCCGGGCGGTGAAGCGACAGCGCATCGAGAAGATTGCAGCGAACTGTCTCAAGGGAAAGCGGCCGCTCATCGCATCCGCCGCACTCAGGGGCCCCTTCGACAAGGGATGGAAGAATCCTTGGGCGCGACCGCTACGGGACCCGCCAGCAACCGTAGACATATCGGTCAACAATAATCCCTCCTGGCTCCGACGACAGCCCGCATCGGGCGTAGACTTCTCCACGCCCAGGAATAATGGAAACAGCGATCCTTCACCCACTAGGACCAAGTTACCGTTGCGACCGAACCATTCCCCGCCTATATCTCCGCTTGAACCCCACCACGGTTGGAGATGCAGTGCCTCGAGGCCGGCCACTGTTCTGAAATCGCCCGCGCCGCCGCCACACTCGTCGTTCACCCCGATCAACACAAGACAACACAGCTCGTCGATGCTACGAAGTCACGATGCTAGTCCATCCATCCTAGAAGGGCATCGTGCTGCCACAGAACTAGCTCTGCAGGCTGTCGAGAAAGCTAAAGCTCGACATCTATCAGCCGCAGATATTCACCGGGCAGCAGAGAAGTGTGGTCAGTCGGTGCCAAAGTCTAGCGCGAAATCCAGTGCGAAGTCAAAGAGCGTGAGGAAAAAGCGGGCGGCGAAGAGCACTGGCCCTGATTTTGTCACTTCGCCAATATTCAATGCATCCAGTGGCTTCGTGTATCGGAGGGTTGGAGAGGTACTGTCCAAAGACGCACGGAAGCTTGAGCCGTTGCCGATGACGTTTGATTCGTCATCAGCAGCTGACAAAGCCCCCGATACTGCCCACGCTGTTCCAGACAAGCGCCAGCAAGAGCTGACTCCCGTCCAGGAACGTAGGATAGGCGCTAGAAGGGATATCTATGACTTTCCAGAGTCACCTGACGGCCGAGAGCCCCGCCAAATCTTGAACTCTCGACTGTCTGACTTCTCAACGCAAGCTGCAATGCTGCAAGCCCATCGAGAGTTCATGGAAAGCACAGTGTCATCCGCGACGCTGGAGAAGACTCCCCGTGCGTCCCTGCCATCTCCAGACGACACTCCCCACATTGGGTCGCACGCGCCTGCCTTTACGTCTTTCTCTGCCTTCAACGCGGAGCTAGAGAAGGAGCACCCGCCAGACACGGCAACAGAAGAAGCGCTGTTGAATACGCAGGATCTGTTCGCAGCTGCGTCGCCCTTTGCCTTTAGCACGGTCAAGAAGCCCATGGTTCCGAGCAGCGCACACACTGCGCCGCAAAAGAGGAGTTCCGGGGTGGTGTCGTTCCAGGGCACTGCGTCGATGGTCACAAGGCAGGAGCGACCGCCGCTGGGCTTTGGCACGTCATCATTGGAGCTCTCACCCAACGGCGATCTCGACTTCACAGATCGCTTCCTTCGGGATTTGGACGAACTGACATGAGCAGGTTTGGCTGCAGAATGGAATTTTGAATCCTGGATGATACGGACGGCTGATTGTGCACAAGTTGGATAGTCGGCAAGAAAGGCTTGGTGCTGTAGCTTGGGCACGGCGAGTGGCACTGCACCACGAGAGCAGAGCTATGTATGTACAGCTACACGTGGCCCATCTCGCCCTGGATAATCGGTGCCGTACGCTGCTTGGGTTACGGGCCGCAACCCCCGTCGTCGGCGTGGATGGGCACGTTGGCGGGCGATTGGACGATAACGGGCAACGTAGACATACCTACATACTACCTACCTACATGGTACGGCCTGCACGGCTGGTGCTATGAGGGCTATTTCGTCGCGGCGGGCGTGTTCAGCGTGTTCAGCGTGTTCGGCGGGCATGCATCCCCGACGGATGCGCGGCACGCAGCGGACAAGGTTTTGCTTGGAACGGTTCATGTATCTGGATGAATACTGGGTACTATTACGCTCCAATAATGAACGAAAGCTCTTCCCTTACGTTTGACAGTGTGGGTAACTGTGGCTGTGTGATGGGAGAAGAATAATAATAATGGGCGTGCACAGACGCAACAACACACATCGCGCGCCATCCCCCGTCTGCTCTCCCTCCTCCAGCGCGCACCGGCGTTGGCCAAAAAAGGCCGTGCGATCAGAGAGTGCAGAGTGCAGGGTGCAGGGCGCGCGCTTTATTTGTGGTGACGGCGAGACGTCATCGCTCAGGCTCGCTTCTGCTGCAATTATCTCTGCGCCTCTTCCTCCGTCCACGCAACTTCACGTGCAGCCTTCACTGGCCGCAAACACACTACCTACTACTACTGCCGCCCCCCTTCCCCCCCCTCTCTCTCTAGCACCCACCCACTACTACTACTCGCGCCCGTCAGCGTCTTTCCCGCTCAGACACGCGTCGGCTAGGCTAGATCCCGCTGCGACCGCGAACCTGCCCAACGACCGATGCCCGACCTGTCCACATGTGTCCCTCATGTCACGACCCTCCAACGTCCCGCAACGGCCCTCACCCCCTGCATCGGTGAGGTCGTCTGTCCCTGCCCAGGATGGGGGAGAGTTTTTCGCCTCGCCGGCTCGTCCTGACCCGCCCCCGAAGTCGCTCTCGCAGGCCGGCCGCTCCAAGACGGCCCCTCTAGCCCTCAATCCCCTCTTGACCCCCTCCATCGACCGTCCGCAGCTGTCGGAGCGTGACAGCATCTTCGCGACCACGTACCGCGCGTCCGACAGCCCGGCGTCGTCGCCGCGCTCTACCACGACCACGCGAACCGTACGCCCCGACGACAATGCCTCGGACGATGGCAGCTCAGACACAGCAATCGCCCAGCCCATTCCGCGGAGGCTGACAGAAACCTTTGCCTACCGCCAGCAGCCTCCACCGCACCCGCCAATCTCCCAAAAGGACCACCACAGCCTGCTTTCGACCCAGTTCAGGTCCAACACGGCCATCGCCTTCGGTATGAGTCCAGACGACATCCACGAGCCGCCGCCGCCCTTTATGAGCCCGGTCGACTCGCCGCTGCATCGGCCCACCACTCCCTCGCAGCCCGTACGCCCCGCCACGCCGCTGGACGAGCTGACCGAGTCGGAGGAGAGGATCAAGAACCGGCTCTGGCGAGAAGGGAAGGGCGAGCCCTATCTGCTCCACAAGGGCGCCCCCGAAAGCCTCCTGAGAGCCGGCCATGTGGACAAGAAGATCGAGGCGACACTGGCCAAGATCGAGCAGCCGGCCGCGGCAAGGAGCAGGAAGGCGAGCCACTACCTGCGTGTGTTCAAAGAGAAGGATGCGGCAGAGGAGCAGAAGAAGCGCGAGGTTCGTACAAAGGACCGCCGGCCCGGCGACAAGGCATTGCCCACTCTTCCGGAGGATGTCCCTGTCAGATCGGAAAAGAGCGCGTTGTCAGAGCAGCTACAGCAAGTATCCCGCCCATCCTCCATAGCACCCTCGCCGGCTGCCGGCCCTCTTGAATCGTACTTTGAGCACGTCCCAGCCCCCAGTTCGGACGAGAGGACCGCCCATGCAGTGGAAGAGCCCAGCAAGTACAAGCACACAATACCAGCTGGCCTCCTCGACGAGATAAGGAACTTTGCGAATCTCACTCCGGGTGCTGAACAAGGCTCTTCGCTTTCGAAAAGCCTGCCCACCGCTGCTGCCGAGAAAGTGCGTCTCTATGGTGGCAAGACGGGGGCACGCCACGAGCACAGTGCTTCGGATTACTTACAACTCCCGCAAGTCAATGCCGCAGAGCCGTCGCCGGACTCCGAAGAAGAAGAGGACTCCGAAAGGGAGCTGATCTCGTCGGCTCTCTATTTCCCCCATCGTCAGTTGAAGTCTCCTGAAGAGGTGCCTCCGGCAGCAGAACAAACCCGGCAAGCGGAGGTTGAGTCCATTCGGAAGCGCATCCCAATAAGCGTGGGCAAGGGAACCATGGTATGTGGCAAGGAAGAGGCTATTAAGACTCCGCAAGAAGTAGAAATCTCTCTACATTCCCAAGATACAAATTCATGCCTTCATGGTGACATCGCAACAAACAATTCCCTCAAACAGGGTGACGGCAAATCGCCGGCTCCTGCCACCGTTGAAGCGACTACCTCCGCTGAGTCTGACTATGAGTCGCTGGCGGAGTCATCGCATTCCCTCTATGAGTCCGAGTCCAGTGCAACTGAAGATTTAGGCACTACACCCAAGGCAACACCGCTGAAGAAGAAAACAGAGAATTCCACGGCTGCCCAGCCACCGGCGCCACTGGGTGCGGTAGAGCTAAAACCGTACGACCATCAGGTCGGCGGCCACACAACCGTCTACCGCTTCTCGAGACGGGCCGTGTGTAAGCAGCTCAACAATCGTGAGAATGAGTTTTACGAGACCGTCGAACGAAATCACCCGGAGCTGCTCGAGTTTCTGCCAAGGTACGACTATTCTCTACTATAGATTCGGTTTGAAGCTGAGACATCAGCGAAGATCATCTCGCCAGTGCAGCCTACGTTCCCCCGTGATCAACTTTGCTAACGTTATGCTGCCCATTTTAGGTACATTGGCGTTCTCAATGTTACATATCGCAAGGCGCCGAAAAAGAAGAAGATGCCGAAGGACAAGTCAAAGGCAGATGCCAATAGCTTGGGCCTTACTACACAGCTCGAATGGGACGTGGCGTCTTCCAAGCAGGAATCGGGCCAGAACGGAGATGCGGAGAACCACCCTCGAATGATCAGCCATTCTAATCATCACGGTACGGCTGTGCCTGAGGTTATTTTCGAGAATAATCGGCACATCATCCCTGACAATCTCTTTCGAGTACCGCCTCGATCTGCCACGCCGGATGCGTGGAATCGGAAGGCGTCGTTTCCTTCCCAGTTCCATCGCAGTACCCAGAGCGATTTCGGCCTCTCATCCGAGAACCCTTTGCGGCCTCCGATTAATCATCAAAACAGCTGGGGCGTCACTACTATTAATAGGAAGCTCCAAGAAGAGGTGTTGCGGATGGTTTTCGCTCCACCGCCTATCCACCACCGCCATCGCAATCACCATCACGGTCTGCCTGCGCGTTTGTCGAGGCCAGAGTCTCAGATTGTCGGATCTGCACCATCGATGCGGAGGAACAGTGCTGACATAACCAAGCCAGTCATTCGCGAAGAAGATTCAACCCGAAAGGCGGTGCTTAAGGCCGAGGCCCACCGGCACAATGCCGGCCCAATCGCGAGTATACCAGATGATGCGGAGGATAGTGAGGGTGGTTTGAAAGTGCCCCAAGCAGTACTTGCACGGCGCCGGCACTCTGGTGGTGGTCTCACGCGGAGGCCGTGCGGTGTTGATTCAGATAGACGATCCAATTTAGAATTTTATGAAGAGGAAGGTTACGGTGGCGATGGAGAAGAGGAGGTCTTCGCCATGGACGAGGAGGATCGTACCTTGGCATCGCGCCAGAGGGGTGATAAGGCGCCTCATGGCCAACATGAAGCTGTAAACCGCCCCGGGACGGCGCCCGAAGCGACCATGCTGCCGGCTCCTGTTGTTCCGAAGCCTAAGAGTCCTTCGCCTGCATCACAGGATCCGCACAACCCCGAAGAAGCCCAGCAGCACCCCGACGAGCGTGTTCAGCATTTCCTCCTCCTGGAAGATCTGACGGCCGGCATGTCAAAACCTTGTGTCCTGGACCTCAAAATGGGCACGCGACAATATGGTATCGAGGCCGACGAGAAGAAGCAGCGTTCCCAACGTCGGAAATGTCAGATGACAACCAGTCGCGAGCTAGGTGTCCGAGTCTGCGGCATGCAGATATGGAATGTCAAAACGCAGAGCTATGTGTTCGAGGACAAATACTTCGGCCGTGACCTCAAAGCCGGCAAGGAATTCCAAGACGCGCTGAAGCGTTTCTTCTGGGACGGAAACGGGCACAAGGCGGCACTCCGGCACATCCCCGTCATCCTAGAAAAGATCAGTGCTCTAGAGAACATGATCCGACACCTCCCAGGCTACCGGTTCTACGCGAGCAGTCTACTGATGCTATACGACCGCGGCGACGGCGAGCAGAAAGACAAGGAACAACCCACTCCCCTTCCCAACGGCCCAGCAAACTCCAGCACAGAAAGCATTTCCGCTGCCACGGCGTCCCCAAGCGCGAACGCACCCACATCCAACCCCACGCCAACACAGCCGAAGAAGCTCCCCGAGATCAAGCTCAAAATCGTCGACTTCGCAAACTGTGTCACCGCAGAGGACCCGCTCCCCAACCCTGTGCCCTGCCCCCCGAAAGACCCGGACGGCGTCGATCGCGGATATCTGCGTGGTTTGCGGTCTCTACGCTTGTATTTCCAGCGCATCTGGCGCGATGTCAATGATAAAGACTGGGTGGAGCGCGATGAGGGCGAGGGTATGTTGAGGGATAGTAATCATGGACCTGGGCAGAGGGAGTCGGGACCTGGGTGGATGGAACATCATGGGAATAGGGATGATTCTGGGTATGTTAGTATTTAATGTGCGTGTAAGGGGTGGTGGGGAAGAGGTGGATGGGGGAGGAGAGGTGTTTGGCTCTTTCTTCGTCTTTTGACTTCAGTTAGGGAGGCGATGGGGGTTTGTCTCTGTTTCAGCCTTCTCTCTCGGTGTCTTCTTTTGATCTGATACTTATTAGGGAGGCGGTGGCGAGGCGTTTGAGAACGTATATTCGATTGTTTGTTTGGTTTCGGGAGTACCCTTTTCCTTTCGTTGTCTCTGAAGCGTGTCTTTTGCCTTGTCCCGTGTGAGTGCGTGCGTGCGGGTGTTTGTGGACAATTGGCGTTGCGCGGAAGATAAATTGTTGATTTCTTACTTCTTTCTAGATTGTCCTCTTTTTGCTCTTTTTTCCCCCCCAAGTCCCCCCCCTTTTTCATTAGAGATTGTAGCGTATTTCAACGGGGGTTTCTTCTTCTTCTCCTCTATACCGTGCGCATGGCGATGGCGTTGTGCGTTTACGTTTAATGTAGCCCTTTTTTTTTTTTTTTGATGGAATTTGCTTTGTGTTGTTATTTTGTTACGGTTAGGAGGGCGTAGAGAGTGGTGGGTGGCATTTAGTTTGAATCAAGTCAATATGAGGTAGAATGACTTCGTCTAGTGTTGTGTGGCGTGCTTTTGGAGCGTTTAGTAAGGAGTTGTAGCGTAGCATTGCGTTTGAATTTTAAACATTTATAGTATTAGGCTTTGAAAGGGTGTGATGAAGTAATAGGTGGGCGGATGAGGAGAATTTAAGGCTTGGAATTAAGTTGATTTTGAATTTAGGTTTATGCTACGCGCATTCTTTCTTCCTTTATGTTATATATGATAAAATGATTTGCTAGGCTTTCCTTGATTCTTTACTCTTTGCCCTCTTTCCACTCTGACATGATCAAACTCCCCGAATATCATCCCCCTACACTTCCAACCCACACCCATCCCTACGCCAGCTTCCCCGGCACAAACGGCAGCCCAGCACTCAACCCCCCATCCACAGCCCAAGCCTGCCCATTAACATACCCCGCCTCCTCGCTCGCCAAAAACAGCACCACTCGCGCAATCTCATCCGGCTGACCCCCCCTCCTCAACGGATTCAGCTGCCCAATCTTCTTCGTCGTCCCACGCGCCCGCGCAGCATCGAAGGTAGACTGCGTCATGCCCGTCTCGATGAGCCCGGGACACACCGCATTGCACCGTATCCCTGTGCCCGCGAGCTGGTACGCACACGTCTGCACCAGCGATATCACGGCGGCCTTGCTGGCCGAGTAGTCCGTGGGCCCGGCGTTGGAGCGCAGACCGGCTACGCTGGCTGTGGCGATTATCGAACCCCCTGGGTAGGGTTTGCCGGCCGAGGTGCGGAGCATGGCGCGGCTTGCGTATTTGGCGGCGAGGAAGACGGAGAGCGTGTTTGTGCGCAGCGTTTTCATGAAGCCTTCTGCGTCTTCTTCCCAGAATACTTTCGCGGAGCTTATGCCTGCGTTGGCGAAGAAGATGTCGAGGCGACCGTAGGTGGTGGTTGCTTCGTTGACGATGGAGGATACGCTGGTTTCGTCTGCTGCGTCGAATTGAGCCGTGTGGATCTTTGTGTTTGGGTATAAGGTGGTTAGTTCGCGCGCGTGGTGGGCGAGGTTGGTGGAGGAGAAGTCGCAGAGGTAGATTGCGGCGGCGCCGTGGAGGGCGAATTGGTGGGCTGTTGCGCGGCCGATGCCTATTAGGCTGTTCGCGCCGGTTATTATTATTACTTTGTTGTTTACTCTCCTAGAAGTGACGCTTGTTAGCTTTTTCCTGCTTGTGGTCTTGGTAGATTGTGTGGATTGAGGTTGGATGTCATGATGGTGATGGAACTGAAGAAGAGAAATAAACATACCCTTCCTTCAGATCTCCGGCCATATTTCTGACTCTCTCCACGCCCTCGAATTTCCCTGGATCCGGTAGTGGTTCGGAAAGCTCTTTGCTGAGGGCCTGGGAGGCTGTTTTGGCTTGAGGTTTTGGGTCTGCCGGCATTGTTACAATTCTCTTTCTCTTTTCAGGGTTGCGATTCGATTCGATTACTGCCGACGATTGCGGGAGAGGGATATGATAAGTATAGAGGAGTGATGTGGAGGGTAGGAAGATGATATGGGGAGAGGGGTGCGGAGTTTAATGCGGAGATTCAAAGTACCGAAAACTGGGGAAGATGCCGAGGTACATATTGTATAGAGGTATTTCTTTTCGGACTAGTCTGACTTGCGAAGATTCGTTCCATGCCTAGAAAGCTTTAGGGGCGTGTAATCGCGCCGAGTAATTCCACTGAAATAATTCATTAAGATGGGGAAATGTAGCTCTAGGGGTAATGATAAGGGGTAACTAAACGTAACTAGTCTAACGCATTACTGTGATAGAGAAGATCTTACAATTCAACCATCTGATATCTGAGGTGTAATCTGTCTATAGAAGAACAATAAAAAAGGCTACCTTCATGTGCAAAACTACACTGTAATTCAGGCTAGATAGTGTTGAAATGTTGTAAACAGACGTCCAATGTCTCCGTGTAACATGAAGTCGCGTTTAAGTTTGAGAACTAGACTTATTACACTACCTAGATAGAAAGGAAGAAGCCTGTATTGTTAGGACATTAGAAGAGTACTTGTAAAGAAGTGTTATATCTTAGAAGACACTTTCGGGTATATTGAGAAAGCTGTGCAAGAGCTAAAAGGCCTGCGAGTTCGGCAAGGGCTCTGATTTAGTACAAACATTATCCAAAATCGACTTCTCTAAACTCTACTTGGTATGGCAAACATAATAACCATAGGCATATCTAAAAGCTGATGGCTCATAACTTGTTTCTAAACCTCGACTTGGCGACCAAATCCCAATCTTCTGTACCCTTCTTGATTGACGTCACCCAAGAGTCCCCATTCCAACGGTCCCATTCCGATTTTTTCAACACCTTCTCGTATTTTGCATATTGAGGAGGATAATATTTCTTCAGATTCCAGGCCCTCAAGCGCTCCATGACTTCGAAGTCTATGTCTTGTGCTTCCCTAGCTAGTTTCTGCTTCTCTTTGAACCTTTTCAGTTCTTGGTGTTGTTCGGCTATTTCCTCTGGTGCCAAATACCACAATTTACCTTCATCATTCCGCGTCAACTGTATGCGAGATGGACCGTTTTGTCTGAGTGCCTCATTTCGTTTGTTGATGTCCTTGTTCTCGTTGATCAACCTCTCGAGTTCACAGTACGCGTCTTCTCGCTCCTCCTTCACCGTTCTCAACCTCTCGCCCAACCTCTTCTCCAGCTCTTTCATCTCTTGCTCCAGGCCATGCACCCTCTCACGTAATGCTTCAACTTCCCACCAGCCCGGATCGTTCTTCCGCGAGTGGGATTCATACTCCTTGATCAAACGATCTGATTCGGCAACCTTTCCCTGAAGTATTTTCCTGTGCTCCTCTACCTCCAATTTATACTCTTCCTCCCACTTCCTTGCCTTCCCCAGCTCCTCAATCTCTCGACGCAATGCATCCAGCTGTTCCTTCAACCTATTGTTCTCTCGCTTTATCTCGGGCACTCCGTCATACAGTTTCATGTTCTCGACTCTTAGTTCATCGCGCTTTTTCTTCATTCCCTCAAACTTCCGCTGCTCTTCTTGGAACATAGGATGCCACATGTCTTTAACCTCTGGATTGCGTTCGGCCGCGTACTCCAGCATTTCTGTCCGCGTTCTCAGACTCAATTTTAGTGTTGCGATCTGTGAGTCATATATTGCTATGGCGTCTCGGTGCTCGTCGATAGACTCCACGTACCGGTCAAGAAGTCGTTGGATGGTGATGCGTTGCATGTTGAGGCTCTGTGGGCCCCAGTCGTTCTCACCATACTCCTGGAGAATGTCCTCGTGTATGCGTATGCCTTGAGTGTTTGTTTGAAGCTCGGCCTCAATGGTTTTAAGATCCCTTTGCAAGTTATCCATGCTTTCAATACCGCCTTGTGCTCCCTCGTTGGCCATTTCTTGGTTTATCGATTCTTGGATCTGCGACTTCTTTTGCTGAAGCTTCGCATTTTCTTTTTTTAATACGGAGAGTGTGGCAGTAATGACTTCGCGGGAGCTTTGCCCTTTCTTGACAAGGGAGTATACGTCTTCGTGTTGCTGTCTCAGTCGTTCTATTTCTTCGAGAAGCTCACTTTCCTTGTCCTTGAGAAACTTCTGGGCCTGGACTGTGACGTTGAGATTTTGCTTTACCATAGTTTTGTCATCATCGTCATCATCGTCGATTGCTTGGCCAGGGAGGCTTTTGATCTGGTCGATTTGAGCCTCGAGTAAGGCGATGCGGGAATTGGCGTGAGCTTGCGCGTCTGCGGCCTCTTGTTTTACTTTGGCCTCGGCAGACTTCGCTTCTTCTAACTGGTGTTCTAAACTGTGGATACGCTCTTCGCGTTCCCGGATTTTGCGGTCCAGATCTTCAAATATTTGGAATTGCCCCTCAAACATCTCGTCCTCATCATCTTCAGCCTCGCGTTGTAATCTGTCGAGCTCCTCCATCAGCTTCTCCTTCCCATACTTCACCTTATTGATACGACTTTTCAAACTCTTCTCTAGCCCAAGCGCCTTTCCGAGCTTCTTCCGCAGCCGTTTGTTCTTCTTCTTCTCATTCTCGATCTCAGTCTGGTACATGTTCCCCGCCATAATGTTCAGAAACTGTGTCTGGCTGATGCCCAACTCTTCTTTCTGATTCTGAAGAGCTCTCAAGTTTCGGAGTTGTTCATCGCTCGCTTTCAGACCAGCTTCGATATCTGCCTTGTTCTCCACGAGGGATGCGAGTTCGGACTCCTTAGCTTTGACCTCTTTGTGCTCAGCGGCTACTTTCTGTATTGTATCTGCATTCTTGATAAGACTGGCTTCCTGGACACCGATTTCTGTTGGTTGAGGTGAGTATGGTTCCTTATTCATCTGTTCAATCAACGCTGCCATCTCCAAGACCTTCAGAGGCCGATTCTCACCCAACTCTTTCAAGGACTTTCCCGGAATAGACGCAGGTGGTCTTCGGGGTGTGTAGGTTCTTGCCAAATGCTTTTTCGAATCATCCAAAGAGTGAGACACAGTCGGCCTCCAAGGAGCATCCGCGTGCGCCGATGGCGGCTGTTTGAAGCCCCCGCTCGCCCACTCCTCTGCTATGTTTTCGTATCGCGAAAATCTGGGCACATACTTATCCCCTGCGTTCCCAGCATTTCTCAGTGCCGTCGGTGTTCTCGCCAGCGGGGTAAATGCTTCTATTTTCTCCCTCTTCTTACTCATCGAAGCGGCCGTAGGTGCCATGAAACTCTTCTTGGCCGTCGAACCCAGCATACTTATCGGACTGCCTTTTCTAAACCACCCTCCTATCTTGCCATGCTCTGCGTCTTCTGAACCCTTGCTGTTGCTGCGACTCTGCGAGCTCTCGGCGTCTTCACCTTTGCTGCTGGCATCGTCCAAGGGGTCGATGAGCTGCAGGCCTTCGATGATGCTGCGCAGGGTCTCTTTGTCGTTGCTCTCGCTTTGCATTTTCCAATTGACCCAGTCTTTCCAGTAGTCGAGCTGTGGGACGAAGTTGGTGCTTCCTTCATTGTCATCCTCATGCTCGCCCGCGGAACTGTTGTGGTATCTTGGCATAGTTTCCGAGCCGGAGCGGCTTCTGGTGTCTGAAATAACCGACATTAAACTTCTTTGTTCACTGTTGTGAAGACTGGGTGATACCGATTTTTGGATTCTTCCTTCGGCGTGACACTGTAAAACACTGGATGGTATTGAGAAATGTTCGTGCCGTCACTTCGATAGTAAAGTTTAGTGTGTGAGAAGTATGGAGGCAGCGGGGAAGAAGCTGCTGCTTTCTTGGCGATGTATCATTATTCTTTGTTCTATGTTTTAGACAAGTATACAAAACATCCCCCTAGATCTGTGTGAGAAAAAGTTATTTCTTTGTCTCAGACTTGTATGGCAAGATGGAATCCAGTTTTGTTTTCTCCCCTGCAATTATCAGCAAATCCGGTATGACAAATTTCATCTACGACGGGTTCAGTGCGTGTTCAAAAGTCCAAACGAACTTCCATCCTTATCAAGATAGTTATCCGCGCGATTGGTCATGGAAAGCAGCGCTATCGTAGCTAGAGAGCGGCAAAAAGGCGCGTTTGTAGTTTGTGTTACCATAACAACGCCGTCATTTGGCTGTTACGAGCAATCTCCAGCAAGCCAGGTAGCAATCAACTCTAAGCTCTTTCCTCTTTTCATCACACCACTTCTGCCCGTCGACTACATATCTACATCCCATCAACAACCACCATATGTCGCCACCAACGACACCCCGCGACCAAACAACCCCGGCAGTCTCTTCTGAGCCCCCCAGACCGCCCTCCATCTCTAGTCGAGACGTCTGCAACAGCCCTGACGACCCAAGCCCGACATATCAAGCCTCCAATCGATACGCAGCTCGGCGGGCCCAGAGGGCGGCAACCGGTCAGTTGCCGGGAGGGAGGGTCAAGCGACAGTCGCGTGTTCATTCCCGCATGCCCACTTTGAATTCGCAGGTAGAGACAAATTCAGCATTCGGACTGCGGCCAGACATCTCTAGCACCCCTCCTCAAGCTGGATCAGGGCAAGTGGCCCATTCTTCCAAAATGGATGTGGTCACTTCACCAGCTGACAGAGGAACGACAGGCTACTCCCCGGGCATGGACGTGGACACACCGCCTGTGAACGATCAGTCTCAAGATATGCAACCTCAGGCGCAAATGGCTTTTGGTACCAGAGTAGAGAGCAACAGCGCATATCAATCCGAGAAGACCACCCAGTCCGTCACCCAAACTGCCGAGACTCATCAGAGGCAGCCACAGGCTCGTCGTCAATCACCCTCTCCAGACTTGGGTGGACACCAAACCTGCCATTCCGCTGAAGATGAAATGGAAGGCGTCACCTCCCCAGTTGAGTCCGGCAATGCTTCTTCGGCACGTGCTACCAGCACACCTGCGTCTCAAGCGATGGATCTGTCAACACCATTTGCGTCTCTACAAGCCAGTATGCTCGCGAGCGTGGCCGCACCACCCTACAAGCCCAAGCCAAAGAATAAGTTCACAGACACCCCATCTTCCAATGGATTCGATTCGCGGCGATGACTGGTGCAAGACTTTCCAGAAGACAAGTTGAATTTGGCTTTGGTATTACTTGTGGATGAGGTTGAGTGTTGGTGTCTTGGACCAGTGTGTTCATGAGTGTGACTAGGGTATACGGATATACGCGCTAGTCGGGACTATAGTGCGCAATCAACTACCTTGAATGCCTACTGCAGTGAGCTACCACCGGGCTTAGGAGAGCAATCGGCAAAAATACCCGGTTAGTCTATTAGTCAGATTTACAAAGATCCTGCATCCAAACCCAGTTCAATCAAGTAAGCGTGATGTCGCTGACGAGTATACTTGCCTTCGTTCTTAGCCCATTCCATGGCCCGAAGTTCAGATACAGTTGCAGTCCATGGAGTTAAATTGTCGTTTTCAAAGAATAGTCATATATCAAAGGCCTAGCAACACCTCCCCGCCAATTTTGGGGAGAAATAGTGCAAAGCTTTTGAATGTATTCAAGATCTGACGTCGCAAACAGTTGCGTGATGTCAGCCGTGCTCAAGTGGAACAGGGCCTATACAGGCCCCAGTTCGACAGCTAACACGGAGTGCAGCATGTTAGTCTATCCGCACCACGTTCTCATCCTCCGCAACCAAGATAGTTAGTAATATCGTGTTCGTGTAAGAGATCATCGCCGCTATTACCGAATGCGTACTTCTGATAGAAGTAAAAGGGCCGAAACGTTGGCGCATGCATATGAGTCTTACGAGCTTAGATATTCAGCCTATACGGGTCCAACACGGTACTTGGGTAGGACAAAACATCAATCGAGACCTCAACCCCACAGATAGACTTGCAGGAATGCCGTGTAACCTATGCTCATCTATCATCCAATGCGAATCCGATGTGTCCGCGTGCTGGTGTGTTTCACTCTGTACACTTCACATACATAAACTCGCCAGATCATAGTCGAAAGAGCCTTAAAAGTGGGTATATGGAGGCTCAACGCACTAAAATTGGTATACGGGACATGGTACACCTAACGGACCGATATCGATCACCAAAGGATCATGGAAGGCCTGGGAGGAGTAGCAATGTGACATCTTCGTAGCCCCATGCGAAAGTCGTACACATGGTAATCAGGGAATGTTCCTGGATTGACAGTGTCTGGACCATTTGGGCGGCACTTGGCCGTTATATCGTGTATGCGGACTGTGATCTGATATCTGATATCCTCGACTTTGAGGATCTGATTGGTGCGTCTTCTGACCTTAGTATGCTATTCACGACATCCTTTTCTTTTTGGCCACTGAGAAATGCGTAAGAGCTCTACTACGCGAGGTGCAGTCGATGTACAACTACGTCAGAGGTGTTGGGATCAATACGAGGATCGAGGCATTTTAAACAGCTCGATGAGGTCGGAATGGGACTGTTGATCATGACCATAGTCTGAACATCTTTTGTCAGTCGTTCAGCATGTTGCCTTTACTTTTATTATATCTTCTCGCCGCCAAGGTCGCCTGGGCTGATACTTGCAGCTCCGTTGAAGCACTTGGGTACATCAACGTTAAACGTTCTCTTGACCGTGCGTATTTTGAAGAGCAAACGCAATATTGGTCGACTTCCTGCTCGGCGTAAGTGATTTTAGAAGTCGAAAAGAATGTTAGGCTTACACTAACTTGTTATAAACCTTTAGTCTTCTTCCCTCTTGCATCATCTTCCCGAATTCAGCCAACGAGGTTTCTACAGTCCTCAAAATCCTCGCCAATACCACCGAAAGGTTCGCAGTCAAGTCTGGGGGTCACAACCCTAATAACTACTTCTCAAGCGTGGATGGTGGACCACTGATCGCCACCGAGCATCTTGATCAGGCAAGCCTTAACCAAGCCACAGGTGTGGTTGATGTTGGGCCTGGCAATCGACTAGATGGCATCGCTGCGAAGCTCCAAGGAAGTGGCTGGACATTCGTTGGTGGAAGGATCGGCAACACCGGCGTTGGCGGACTTGTACTGGGGGGTGGGTTATCGTACATGTCTGCCCAGTACGGTTGGGCGGCAAGCCAGGTCCTTGAGTATGAGATTGTGTTCGCTAATGGAACGATTGGACACATTACCAAGGATTATCCGGATTTGTTCAAAGCGTTGAAGGGTGGTGGCAACAACTTCGGAATAGTTACAAACTACAAGTTACAGGCCCATCCTCAGGCTAATATCTGGGGAGGTAATCTTGTGTATCTCCGGACGCCAAAACAGGACAAGAAGTTGCTCAAGGCAGTGCGTGACTTCACTGAGTACAGTAAGTGCCAACTCAGAACGCGTTTGAGACATACACTGACTTTGTCTTTCCACCTGTGGCAGACACTGACCCGAAAGCGGCTGTCATCGTTACTGCCGAAAAAACGAACGTAAACATCGTCGACAGTTGGATCATCTTCTTGTTTTACGATGGACCGAAGCCACCGATTGGTATCTTCGCCAACTTCACAGCGGCAAATCCTCTGCTAGATACAACTCGCGAGCAAACATATGCCGACCTCATGGCAGGGAGCAACTGGGTGGTCCTCAAGGGGGAGGTCATCGACATCGCGACGGAAACCATTCCACTTCCTAGCGCAAAGAACGAAGAGAAGGTCATGGAAAGTATCCACGCTCATTGGCGCAACATCAGTGATACGGCAATGCTCGAGGCCGGCATCGTAGCCTCGATCGCATGGCAGCCGTTCCCCAAAGCCATCGCAAGGGAAGCGCGCAAGAGGGGTCCCGACCTGATTGACGTAGACGAATCAGTGGATAGGATTATCATCGAGATGAATTATGCGTTTACAGCACTGCCGAGTTACGAGAAGATGGCCGATACGATGGAGGCCACGTATTCTGGGGTTCGCAATAGGGTTGTCGGTTGGCAGAAAGATGGAACCCTCCCGAAAGCGTATCTTCCTGTATTCATGAATTATGGCTTTTATCGACAGGACTACTTTGGGAGGTTGAGACCGCAGAGTCGAGCGTTGGCGAAATCGGTATCAGAAGCGGTCGATCCAGATGGTCTGTTCCGGACGCGAACGGGAGGTTGGAGACCCTGATCGACGACATACCTACGCGTATTGGTCCGATTCGAGGTGATCTCGTGAGACTTGGATGGTTTTTTCCGATGCTGATGGGGTGGAGGGGTTCTGGTGGACCGGGGAAGGCGGGTAGGAGTAGGGTTATATCACGTACATATTTTCTACCTTCCAAGTCAGGTGTTCGATATTAATTGATCTCTTCCCTCAAACCACATGAAACTACGTAAACCTTCACTTTGTAGATGGCTGTTCAGATAATTACTTTTGACGCGATCTACGATCTCTTCGCGTCATACGAATTCTCCGTAGCTCCGTGCCACCAGCTCTCTAAACCCACTAAGAAGGACCAGTAAACTGGCGTTACAAGCTCTCCATATAGTGTTGTCTTGATCAGCTTCTAGGTATCCAAAAAAGACACAAGCAAAGCCGATGGCTCTTGAAGAATAAGTGAACAAAAGATAAAGATCCAGGCTATGGTTCTTGTCGATGAGCATCCAAAAGATTCATTGCATGGAGGCCAGGCACTAGGGATGATAGAAGAAGATGTAAGTACTACCTGGAGAAGCATCTTGGACATATGGCAGTCGAAATGACCCTATTGGATCCCTTTATACCGACCGATGGGACGGCAACTACCTAACGATGCCACCTCGTGAAAGTATTGAAATCTTGAAGGAGGATCCATTGCATCGTCGCCCAATGGGAACTAACTGGTACTGCGGCAATTAATCCAGGCATATGCAGGCGCGCGCTAAACGCTGTAAAATGGAAGCACCCTTTTTCATACGAGACTTGCGCCGCGCAAGCGTACTGTCAGCGGGAACTTTCTCACTACAGTTATACGCCCCGAGCCGCACACTAGCGCTGGGCTTTTTGTATATATTACTATCGTCTTTGATCGAAGGCACACCTCCATAAGGTTCAGCTCTCCTACCTCAGCTCTCGGTTGTAGATTGCCCGAACCACCCCAGCTGTCAATCAAATTCGACCAGGACCAAGCCTTCAAGATGGCATCTCCCGAAATCAAGCCCTTCACACTCGCCATCGTAGGCGGAGGCATTTCCGGCCTCGTACTGGCACTCGGCCTCATCAAACACAAGATCCCAATCACCATCTATGAGTCCGCCGCTCAGTTCGGCGAAATTGGTGCCGGCGTCGGCTTCGAGCCGAATATTGTTGAGGTGATGGAACGCATCTCGCCCGGCATCAAACAAGGATACCTGCGCATCAACAAAAACCTCAAAACGGATCCACCAAAATGGTTCGACGTTCGTATTTCCGATCGTAGAAAGGCAGACGCAGAGGGTGTTGTCCACATCAAAGACGGGAAGAAGTTTAAGCTTGATGAACCCGTCTTTGTAGTTCTTGCAAGGAAGGGCGACAGAGGTGGTGTGCATCGCGCACACTTCCTCGACGAGCTCGTGAAGTTACTCCCTGATGGCATCACTGAGTTTCGAAAGAGACTCGTCGATGTGACAGAAGCGACAGACGGAACCAGCGACGCAGTGCTACACTTTGCAGATGGGACGACTGCGCAGCACACAGCTGTGATTGGCTGCGATGGCATCAAATCTCGGACACGGGAGCTGGTACTTGGCGACAAAGAAGGGCGGCCTGTTTTCTCTGGGAAGTATGCCTACAGGGGGCTGATTCCTATGAAAAAGGCGCAGGAATTCATGGGCGAGACGCAATCCATGACGCCACAAATGTATTGTGGCTATCAAGGACATGTGCTGACGTTTCCTATTGCGAACGGAACCATCATGAACGGTTAGCTATACGCCCCCCTCGAGTCAGTGTCAAGATAAAAGAAAACTGACTTAGTGGCCAGTGGTGGCGTTCAGCACGAAAGAGGAGTGGAAGGATCCTGAGTGGGTGATCAAGACATCGCGGGAAGACATGCTTGAGGACTACAAGGAGTGGTCACAAGTAGTAAAAAACATCATGGCGAACATGAAAAACCCTGACATCTGGGCACTCTTTAACCATAGCCCAGCGCAGACATTCTTCCAGACGAAGCCTAGGATATGCCTGCTAGGTGATGCGGCACATGCTTCTACTCCTCATCAAGGATCTGGGGCCGGGATGTGTGTCGAGGATGCCTGGATTCTCAGTGAGCTGATCGCTGACGTGGACACGGCAAACGGCTTGGAGAAAGCTTTCCGCGCGTTCGATACTGTGAGGCGACCTAGGGATATCAAGTTAGTTGAGACAAGTCGACAAGCGGCATTGCTCTGGGAGATGGAAGGTCCAGAGGGAAACGACATTGATGCGTTCGAGCGCAATGCTTGCTCGCGAATGGATTGGATTTGGGATCACGACAATGCCGCCGATCTCGAACAAGCGCGGGTACTACTTCGAGAGTAGACTGGCTGAGGAATTTCCCTTTCGGTCGGTGTGTAGCTGTAATACTGTGTCGTACAGTCCCAGTTCGATTGTCATTGTGTTTATGGAAATTTCTTGTCTACTGTACTAACAGATCTCTACTTGAGTCGTCGCTCGAACGGAAACGCAGGCTTTCGTGCTGACGTTCAATCTCTGTTTGCCAATGCTAACTCCGCACAACATCCACATCTTTTGTCACATTGATACCATCAATCATGCGCTCCTGGCTAGAGCCCCGACTGACTATGGTAACCGAAGCCGCAGGCTTAGTCTGACTGGTCGGGCTTAGAGGATACGATCCAGCAGGAACAAGTTTGTGGTGACCACTAGACAGAGGCTGTGAGCCCCTCCTGCTGTTCCCGTACGCATCATAGACAGCTCCACTGGCCCCGCTAGATCCCTTGTTGCTCCTCCGCATCTTGGGCCAAAACTGTGAGATTGTGCGGCGTATACTGATGAGGCATGCGCAGATAACCCCCACGGCGGACTCGATGTATGACCATAGATTCGTTGGGGCAGATTCCCAAGTGGGCTCCTTAGCTCTGAGGGTGGAGGGTAGGGTGGCCATGCGGAGGAGCGTAATGAGGCAGATGAAGAACCCGATCGAGAAGAGGAGAATGAGGCCTAAGCGGTTCCCAAGCGACATGTTGAGTTTCATGATCAGAGGCATTGGCATTATGACTATTAGACACGGTTACTGGAGTTTATCCAAGGGTCAAGGGCGGTACATACATATGATGAGATCGAGCAGTAGATTGGTACCAGCATTCGACCAGCGATGGATGTGAAAATTAACACATGTTCCTGGAATAGTGCGATCGTAGACTCGAGGTATAGGGCTGCAATTGAAAATCGAAACGGCAAGGTAACCTAAATGTTGGCGTACTGGGTCAGTGTTATGTCTCACCAGTCTCGAACACCGGTAATACATACTGACGGTCCAGGCAACAGAGAGGCCAGCCATAACCAAGCACATTTTTCTGAACCCCTTAGTCGCGAACACGCGATAGTATAGCGCTAGGAAAGCCAATTTGGTGAAGCCATTGCAGATGGTGTAGAAAATGAGGGAGTACCAAAAATACTGTACGACGCCGAATTAGAGCCCTCTGTAACACGCATTCGTGCGAGCTTGGACTAACCTTCATAGCCATGACGAGGTTACCGCCAGACTTTTTGATGTCGACGACGTGCGTGCCGAATCCATATAGCGTCGACATGTAAATGACTGTGGCTAGACAAATGAGAGAGATCTGCTCTTGTCAGCTACATTACGCTACAGTGCTCTGGAATAATGAATTACCGCTGAAATGATCACACAAACATCTTCCAGCCCGAACCAGCCTCTCTGCTTCCATGTTGTCGCTAACCGCACAATTAAAAGTGAAGTCGCAATGGATGTCAAAGTGACTGTGACCCATCGCAGGTCGCGCTGCTCATTAGGATACGGTTGAAAGATCATCGTCGCAGTTGCCCCATTAAAAAAAGGCGAGAGAACTTATCGGTATCGAACCGCTCGATGAAAGATGATCCTGGACCGTGGCAGCGATCGTGTGGGAACTTAGGAGACGTGCGGATAATCCAGAGAAGCGGCCTGTGGGTCTTAGACAGGCGATTCAGGCCCCTGGGAACTAGTGCAGAGAAAGTATCTTTATACGTGATCCCTCTCAATTGTTCCCAACTGTTTGGGTTCATAATGTGATTCCGTAGCCAGTGAAGCGTCCTAGCACAGCATGCACGTAGCAGAATTGTGCTCGCCGATGCTCACGCTTGGGCTTTGCGAAGCTGGAAGCTCCCCGGTCATGTTACTACGCAATCGGCCCCGCCGTTCCCAGTGGCCAAATGTTCGGATGGTTTCCGGGACGACCTGCAGAGCCGCGGCGTAGTCAACAATATTATGTACGAATGGATTGCCATAGAAGACGCGGTTTCTACCCGTCTAACGGCGCCACTTCCTCCCGACTCGACTGTTGTGGAACCTACCTCCGAAGGGATAACGCCATGGCTTGACTGCAATAGAATGCTACTCTACCATATTATACAGGCCAAGCTTAACTCGTTATAGACCCTTCTCCTGCAGCTCCATTCCAAACGATCATACGGGAAGACTTTGTCGTCATGAGGCATCACGATCTTACGATAAGCCCATTCTATAAGTATAAAATGAAGGGGAGTTGTTTCTTGCAAAGCTCTAAGGTGTTATCATAGGTTAATTGCGAGATCCTATGGTTTTTTTCTCGAATGCAAAGGCACTGTCACCTTCCCACCCGGAAGTGACTCCAACTAATCAACATGCTGGGAGCGCCCTCGTATCAGTAGGTACTTCCTTTCATCATCCGAAACGTCTGGGCGACGTAATTTGTCTGCATCAAACTTTATTTCCCCGGGGCGCTTAACAAATGTCACCGTTCTGACCGCGTGGAGCGTCAGGCGGTGTAGGGGAATGCTTTCAGAGCATAATGGATAGCTCTCCCCATTTTAGAGGCTTACAATTCTAACGGTGTTATCAATCGTCTCTCTACTAGCTGGTGGAAAGCGTTAGTAAAATAGTAAACTAGTAAAGTCTGATGTTGTGTTCACGAAAACGTCCGCAGAATTCTTCCGCCATAGAGAAGACTGAAAGCTTACACCGATCGCAAGCTGTCGCAACACACACCTACCACATCACACCACCCACCAAGCCCGCAGCCAATCCTGTTCATGCGCCTCTCCCGCCTCCGTCCCGCATCGAACCCGTTGAAGACACATACATGAAGCTTGGACTGCCATCTCATCGACTCGACAAGCAAAACTACGGACGGCCCGTGGCGTCGGGGAATCGTAGCCGCAGCGCCAGATCCTCCCCAACACGCTGGGTTGAACTGACACCCTAGTCGTTCCGAGGGAGCGAGAGAATTCCATAGGCTCATCCCAAACTATCGGCTGGGCACCCTTGCTGCATTCGGATCCTCCGCGTCTCTGCCCCAATCCTCGAGATGGGAAATTTCGGACTGTGTTCTAGATTTGATGTTGCAAGGGCATGTTGAGGATGTTGAGGGTAGGCTTTAGACGCTGTTCGCGAACGAGACGAGACGCCTACAATTTTCCTGCGGGGGCCACGAGTCGTGGTACGAACTGCTCGTACTTGGCAGTTGACAACGCCTTGACCTATTACATGTATCTGCACGAATGTGCCGCTTGGTTGCATCCCCTGGGACTATATACTTCTTTTGCCCTTTTTGCCGGCGGCTGAGTCGGCAGTTGTCTGACATACGTACCTGCCGTTTGGAATAACGCACAAGTTCTACATCCTTGGCTCTGTTTTTCTCCCTCTCTTCTACTTTATATATTACTTCTGTATCCTTTTACCATTCCGGGTCGTTCCCTTTTGTGACGCCCTTCAACATGTCTGAGAAGGAAGTCACTTTGAACGATGGTGAGGTCTCTCCCAGTTTCTCGTCCGGCGAGCCCATCCATGACAAGGCTGCTGAGCGACGTCTGGTTCGCAAGCTCGACTTGCGAATAATACCCATTCTGTGGATCTTGTATCTCGTCAACTTCCTGGATAGAGCCAACGTGAGTTCAACCTTGTGAGGAGAGAGAACAGCATGCTGACCAACCCACCAGATCGGCAATGCCAAAATCGCTGGAATGGAAAAGGAACTCCACCTCGTCGGCCAACGCTTCAATATAGCAGCCTGGGTCTTCAATCTAGGATACCTCGTCGCCGGTGTTCCCTTGACCATCCTCTTCAAGCGCTACGGTCCAAAGTCTCTCTGCGTCATGATGATTACCTGGGGAATCACTGTCATCGGCTGTGGTCTCGTAAAGACTTGGGGGCAACTTGTCGTCACGCGTTTGCTCGAGGGTATGGCCGAGTCCGCATTCATCAGTGGCGCGGCATATCTGATCGGCGCCTACTATACCACAGATGAGTATATGACTAGATATGTGTGGTTCTTGACTGCGGGTATTCTGGCGGGTGCGATCAACGGGTTTGTGAGTGCGTTGTTAGTGAAGATGGATGGGACGGGCGGTTATGCGGCTTGGAGATGGTAAGTCTTAGTTTCTTTCACTTCCACGCCCCTTCGTTATCAAAATACTCACACATTTCATAGGATCTTCATCATGGAAGGTATAATCACCATCGCCATCGCGTCCCTCTCATACCCCTTCATCGTGCCATTCCCAGAAGATGCAACATTTCTCAGCGGCCCCGAAAAAGCCCTCATGCTCGAGCGCACCAAGAAAGGTGGTCACAACGCCAACGACACGATGACGTGGGCTAAAGCCATCGATTGCTTCAAGGATTGGCGCATTTGGGCCGGTGTGGCCATGAATCTCGGCGTTACAGAGTCCGCAAACTCCATCTCCAATTTCCAACCTACCATTCTCAAAGGCCTCGGATATACTTCTACGCAAGCGCAAGTGCATACTGTGCCGGTATATGTTACCGGCGCGGCAGTTTCGGTTATCGTGTGCGTCATCAGTGAGAGGATGAGGAAGAGGTATCCGTTCTACATACTCGGCTGCATCATTCTCATCATTGGTCTGTCCATCATGATCGCATATCCACCGGACCCGAAGATCAGGTATTTGGGCATGTTCTTCATGGCCTCTGGGTGCTACACAGCGATGCCCATTTCCATTATCTGGTCAACGCTGAACACCAGCCGTGGCTACCAACGCGCCTTCGCCATCGGCATGATTCTCAATTTCGGTACTGCTGGAGCCTTCATCTCCTCTAACGTCTTTCTGCTTAAAGAGACGCCTCGCTTCCACACTGGATTCAGCACTGGTCTCGGCCTGGCGTTCATTGGTGCGGCTGCTGCTACTCTCCTTTTTGTTTTCAGCTGGTGGAATAACAAGAAGAGAGATGAGAAGAGGGGCGGGAATACTGAGATTGTTAGTGGGACTGTTGCAGATCTTGGAAGCAAGCATCCGGACTTTAGATTCTATTTGTAAGAGGTGAGCAAGAGGTGCATAAAAGGTTTTCACCCTGAGATTTCATTTCGCGGCTCCGCACGTACGAGGTGGATAATCTAAAAGCCAAAAATGTAAAGATACCCCGCAAGAGACTAGACTACTTAGATGTTAGCAAAATACAGTTGCAGTACAGTCTAGCTTCATACCATAGAAGATGAAAATGAGCATAGTCACCAAATGTTACTAATGGCGGCACTTTGAGGCACAATCCAATGGCAGGTTGTGAAAATACATCAAAGATTCTTCAGGAAGTGAAGAAAGCTATCAGCAATATACTTGTTTAGCTCGTGACACCGTGGCGTAAGACGAATCGTTTGAAGTGCTTCTAATACCGCTCCAAGTCAAATTCTTTTTGCTCCAAGTCTCGGCTGTTGGCACCACTGATTCAACAGAACGTATAACAGTTAAACAGAGATTCTCTATCCGCCAACACAACTTTGCATTCGTACCATATGTAAGCTGGTGTTTCTTAGTCGCCGAGTCGCCGAAAGTGAGCTGCTAGAGTAAGCTTCCACACAGTTCTATTAACATATCCGTTGCTAGATCGTACCAGGGCATGATAATTGCTATACATTCTAGTCGAGAAGCCGGTGATAGTGCCTTTTTTAACTAGAGTTAGACTATTTAGACATCTTATACGCTCTCTCTAGAGACCTTAAAAAGCAGAATAATATTTCTCGGTGCACTCACTACATAGATTACAATTACTTTTTACCTATAATAGCACAGCTATAATTACGTACTTGTACTATATAATCAAGTTGTTGCAGGAGCATAGCACCTAGAAGAGCCTCTAGCATGCCTCTAAGGCATGCTCAGATAGAGTATAGTAGTCACTAATTAGATACACTTTAATCTAATCTAGATTGTCTCTTATGTATATAGTTAGCTTGTTCGCTTGTCTTCCTCTAAGACAGTGATCCTACAATTAATTACCTGAACCTACTATTTCTAGCTCGTAATCCCTCTAACACAAGTAAGATTGCTGCACTTTGTATTCGCTTTTTACAAGGTAGAGCGGACTACCTTTTACATTTGTGCGCTCTTTTTTAATATTCTTACCCTAGTACATATAGCTAGAATTAATTACTGCGTATATCTAAGTTACTCTCTAGAGTTTATACCTACTATAGTAGTAATCTAGTAGCTTAGCACTTATAACGTGTCTAGAGAGCGTATAAAGTATCTAAATACTTAAAATCTTTAAATAAAGGCGCTATTAGTAACCTAGTTTTAGTTTAAAAACATTAGAATCTATAAGAAAATAATAGAAGAATATATAGCGAGGAATTAAAGGTAGTATATACTACTCTTTCTTCCTATTAATAAGTAATATTATAATTTGTTTTACTGTCCCTTTGCAAATAGGTTTATTATTCTAATTTAAAGGCAGTTTAGGTAGTAGGATAATAGTAGATAGTAGATCTAGGTTCCTAACACGTAGAGTTAGTAGAAGCAGTAGAGGAGAAGAGGTAATAGATTGTAGTATAGCGAGGTTCTATAAAGTCTATAGCTATAAGTGTTTCTATAGTTATAAGTAGAAGAGGTATAGGTTATAATAGACATGCTATACGTTTAGTAGGCAGATAAGTATATATAGTGTAGCACGTAACAAAATAGAATATCTGCCTAATACTAAGAGGAAGTTATATAATATGTAAAGTAGAGAGAATTTATACATCGCTAGTACAGAACCCCCTATTAGGTTGCTAGTAAGTTGTTAAGGATAATTACGATAGTGTCTCTGTTGCATAAGGTAGGAAATTTGTTTAAAAGACATAATACATTAGATTCTATCCATACCTAAAATGCCTGTATTATCCGTTCTACGAACAGTTTTCTGCCCGACTCCTATAACTATCATTCAGTATCCGGTTGTTGAGACCGTGGGGAAGTCTAGTCTTTTCCATATCTATGGTGGCTTTCTAAGCGCTAGCCTTGACAGCTTTCGTCGTGGTGTAAGCTCGAAGATCTAGATCGGCTCGTCGCGAGGCTCAATCAAAATTTCGTTCATAGCAACGTGCTCGGGCTGCTTGAGAGCGTACACGATCGAGTTTGCCACATCCACAGGGTCGAGGACTTTGGCTCCAGAAGGCTCCCCAAATTTCTTGAGCGCTTCCGCATCGGTCGACATGCCCAGCAGGTCTGTAGCGACATTGCCAGGTTGCACGCTTGTGACGCGCAAGCCAGTACCGGCGGTCTCAAGACGCAGGCTCTGGAGCGTTGCCTCGACAAAGAACTTACTGGCGGAATAAACACCGAGACCGGGGAAGACTTTGCGACCTGCATCAGATGAGATAGCTACGAGGTGTCCTTTTCCACGTTCGAGCATGGATGGCACGGCCGAAGAGATCACGTTGAGAAGGCCTTTGCAGTTGACGTCGACAGTGCGGTCCCATTCTTCAGTCTGCACGTTCTTCATCATTGTGAAGTACATGACGCCAGAGACAGAGATGAAGATGTCGATAGGGCCAAGCTCCTTTTGTGCTGCGCTCACAAGTGCGGCAACCTGGGCCTTGTCCGTGACGTCGGTCTTTTGGCAGATGACTTTGCCTTCACGGATGACCATACGCTTCTTGAGATCCTCCAGCGCATCGAGACGGCGAGCAGCCAGAGCGACATGACATCCTTCCCGTGCTAGAGCGGTAGCTGTCGCGGCGCCGATACCAGAAGAGGCACCCATAACGATGGCAACCTTTCCATACAGAGGGCCCCGGCGAGGTAGTCGACCAGTGCCACCAGCAGCATTGTTTCGCGTAGGCGATTTTGGAAGCCAGCCTCTAGCGTACCAATGGCGTGTGTACGTCTCAAGGAGGACTGAATCTACCTTGGGCCGCTCTACAGAAGCACGGAATGGCCGGGTCTTTGCGTTGTCGAGGACCACAATGTCTCGCAAAAATTCGACACTAGGCATACCACTGCGCAGGATGTCGACAGTGAAGGCACCGTCTCCGCCCTTGGTTGATCCTCGCTGGTCATCCCACAACTGAACCCACCTCTCAAATTCCAGTGGTTTTGTCGGGTATCCAAGGCCATTGAGATCTTCGAATACTGAGCTGATGTCCACAGGAGTCGGGTCTCCAATATGGAAAACGGTCTGGTCGGCTTCTGTTTGATTGCCTAGGTGAATGATAGCTCTGCTGACAAAGTCAACTGGTGTCATTTCGGCACGCCAGCCTTTAACATCTGGATAGTGGCCGATCCTGATGGACTCGACGATCAGTGCGGTCAGCAAATCCCAAGCGTTTGACGCGCCCGTACCACTGTGTCCGCTGATGGTGCCTGCTCGATGAACCTTGACAGGCAGTCCTCGTCGACTCGCTTCGAGTACAAGTTGCTCCGCTACCCATTTCGTCTGGCCATAACCATCTGCTAACTTGGTCGGCACGTCCTCTACACCCAGCATGGCGTCCTCGGGCCAGCCTTCTGGACCCTTAGCTGGCGGCAACACACCGTTAGTGGAAACATATTGAACGGTCGCACCAGCCTTGCACGCCAGTCGAAGTATTTCCTTAGTGCCGATGACGTTCGGGAGGCGTAATGCAGCGTACGGATAGACAAGATTGACGGTAGCGGCGGCGTGAACAATCACATCCACACGGTCGGCGAGTTCTGCGAAAGCATCTGGTGACATGCCAAATCGCCTGCGGGACAGATTACCGGGTAGAACCTCAACTCGCTCCATCATGAGATCGCTCCAGAGCCCGAAGTCGAGTAGATTCCTCCGTATTCTCGCCACACCTGCAGGGAGCCCCTCCTGGGAGGCATCGCTGAAACGAACCATGCAGATAATCTTGGCGGTTGTGCTATCCAACAAATCTCGGAGGAGAAAAGGCCCGAGGAAGCCAGTGACACCCGTCAGTAGTATCGTCTTCGCATCTTGGAGAGCCGTGATTTTGGTATTCGAAGGCTGGATATCGTTGTCAAGTATCGCATCGGCACGCAGCACGGCAGGTAGGTCAGCCTGTACCGCTGCAGTATGGCCCTCCCTGACTGAGCGGACGGTATCTAAGTGGCCGTTCAGTGTTGCCGGTTCAGCAAGACGAGCGACTGGGACTTTTAGACCGAATGTGTTTGACAAGCGAGCAGCTAGATCGGCAAGAGACAGGGAGTGGCCGCCCAGATCGAAGAAGTTGTACTCTGGGGTGATGGAGCTTGGCTTGAGGCCCAGAATTGAGGCCCAGATTTCGGCAATCTGTTCAATGGCGATAGGGTCCTGTTCGTAGGTGGCACGTTTTCCAGAAGGCGAAGACGTCCTTGTATTTGGGGGAGGAAGGCGCTTAAGATCGACCTTTCCAGAAACGTCATGGGTAGGCAAGTCATCCAATTCAACCCAAAGGTGTGGAATCATGTAGTGGGCAAGGTATGATCTCAATGCCTGTCGGGATGATACACTGTGGCCTTCGCTGTCGATATCGATGGCAGGGCGTTCTGCGGAAACCTCTTTGTCGCGGACAAAATATGCGACCAATTGCTTGTCAATTCCCTCACCATAGGCAATGACAGCGCATCGAGTGGCAGCCAGGTATTGTGTGATGGCATTTTCGACTTTTCCAGGAACAACCGAATAACCGCGAAGTTTGATCATGGCGCCCACACGGCCGGTGATCTCCAGCAGCCCGGAAGGAAGCAAGCGGGCCTTGTCGCCTGTCCTGTACAGACGAGCACCCGTCTTGGCGCTGAATGGATTGGGGGTGAATGCTTGGGCTGTCGTCTCGGGAAGGTTGAGATAACCTCGCGCCAGGAGGTGGCCACCGATGAACAGCTCCCCATTAGCGCCAACCTCTACCTTGTGGCCACTCTCATCTAGTATGTAGACGTACTTCTCGTCTATAATAGGAGGGCCCACGGGACAGTAGACGGCATCTTTGTCAATTTTGTCCAGCATGTCTTTGATGTCCCCACAGGCAATCTCATGTGTCTCGCAGGCGCTGTAGCAATTGAGTAAGCGGGTATTGGGTAGAGTCTTGAGACCCCGACGAGCAAGATCAGTCGTCACTACCTCGCCATTGAGCCAAACAGTCTTGAGCAGTGGGAGGCGTTGCCCAAGAGCTTGGTGGCGAGAGAGAACGGCGGCGAACAAGGTCGGCGTGAACAAGGTTTCGGTAACTTTCTTCGTGGAGAGTAGGTCAACGAGTAGACGAGGGTCGTAGCTTGCTTCGTCCGGGATCGTGATGACGGTGGCTCCACGCAGGAGTGGGCGAATAATCTCCCATACGAAGAAGACATTGCAGGCTACACGATCGCCGGGCTTAAGGTCGGACAGCTGGAAACGCAGGTCGTAGGACCATACGGCTGCTCGGTGTGGATTTGCAATACCTTTCGGCTTTCCTGTGGTGCCACTCGAGTAAGCAACGAAGCTCAAACGATCCAGGTCCGTGTCCGCAGGTAAAGGCGGGAGATGCTTCTCCTCCAAATGACCAGTGGGACTCGACGACTGCTCATCTATGGTGATGAGAGGAAAGCCCTCCCGTATCTTGCCGATCTCAGCTTGCACTGTCACCACCACGACAGGGCGTGCGTCTTCCAACACATCAGCCAGTAGGTCGGCGGGGTAAGCGAGTTCCAAGACGAGGAAAGCACCACCGGCGCGGAGGGCTGCGAGACACGCAATCACGTAGTCAGCTGACCGGGGTAGAAGCACGCCGACAAGACTGTCGCGCCCAACGCCATGGCGCCGGAGCCGGTCGGCGAGTGCAGCGACTTTGTCGTGGAGCTCGGCGTAGGTATATGTGTGGGTCTCATCCTCTATAGCCACGGCATCTGGAGTAGCTCGGACTTGTTGCGAGAACAGTGCCGAAAGATCTTTGGTGATGTCGATGATAGGCATTTCTATCTTGTCGTGGTGGGGTGAATGAGTCGGAAAGGTCGGAATAGTTGCCGACATGGTGTTGACGTAGCTTTATATCCGGCACGCAAGCACGCAGGACTGGAAAACGAGGGAACCGACCTGTTAGATTATCGACTGTTGAGACGCTTGACCAGTAACGCGGCTTGCGACTCGCTTGGCCCAGTCTGGATTTTGCTAGTGTGTGGATGACGTTATTCGGCTGTGGACGCCAAGAGGGCAATTGTCCGATTCCAATGGAGCAAAATCTCACGAGACGCGGAAGAAGAGCAGGAAGTGCGTGTGTAGACGCGGAGCGTGTGGAAGGGAGGAGGGAGGAGTGGGCGAAGGACAGAAAAGTGCATACATATACCTCCCTGTCTTGGCAGTCGTGGGTCTAGCGTGCTTTCCCAGGGCTATCTGGCTTCGAGACGCGGTGAAGGTGAACAGAGTCTACAACACCTACGCAGTTCATCGACATTGAAAGTGGAGCCCATGAAGGGCATGTGCAAGCGGTGTGATTGACAGCACATACGGACACCGAATCTTGTTCTGGGATGTGGTGGGCGTGGAGTACTTCTCAACGCAGTGGCTACTTGTCCTCACTGTACATGTATGGCGAAGACCCGTGTTCAAATGAACTGATTGACATGTTAGCAAGAACATTCACCGATAGCTGCCTGATTGATGCAAGTTGCAGTCTTCACAGAGGTGGAGTCGCATTCTTGGGGGCATCGTTGGAAGAGGCCCGGATCACGAGGTGTCTGTTCAGTGAGCCGTGTCGTCGCACTCATATGAACATCTCGCGTAGCAACAGGTCCAGACTGACTTGCGATGTAACCGTCATGTGGGGAATGGGGAAGTGGAGTGAGGTGGAGGTGGAGGTGGAGGTGGAGACTCCGGGTGTTCGTCTCAAGTGCCTTCGGCTGCAGCTTCCTTGGGCACGTGCGCGCCTTCCTCTTGCACCCTTTGTTGCCCAGTTCACTCCAGCTGTCATAATCCCTCCGCGATCCTCTCACATACATGAGATAGTTGATCGCCGAACTACCGCCTAAGACCTTTCCTCGCGGCATACTGTACGTCTTGTTGCCGGCATTGGCTTCCGCATCCCCGGAATGCACCATTGCGTTCTAGAACTCACGGGATGGTGAAGGTCTTTACCTGGGCGGACCGCTGCTCGTCGGAGGGCTTCCGGGTGTAACTTTACGACTTCGCGTGGAGTGCAGGATGCGGGGAGGTCGAAATGCGGGGAAGGGCTCGCAGATGTTGCTAACCCACGTGCAGTTTTCCAACTCTACGAAGGAGACAATCATTGACCATACTACCACGCCTTTCGACGCCTACGCAGATTTTTTAGCGATGTTATTGGAATGATAGGTTCGATCTACAGGGTGATGATTACTGCGGACCTCATCATAAGGATAAGCTCTTATCGTCGCTACCTGGTCGAGCCTGGGCTCACCTGAGGTTCTTCACAGACGTTCCACGTTCATAGTTCAAAAGCCTGGCAACACTTTCTTAGAGATCTCAGTTGGAAACGTTGCAGGATTGTTGACCTAGTACTGTACGCCAACAACCTCAAACACCAACACCCCACCAACTCCAGATCGGCTCAAGGACAAACCCGAACCCGAACTTGCCAAGGGCATCCACTGCAAGCTAAAGCTTAGAGCATCGAATACGGGCTCCGGTCTGACGGACGAGAGCGGCAATTCTCCGGCGTAATCGATCCACCTTGGCATAATATCAAAGACTACACCAAGGCGCTACTCGAGAAAAGAATGGACCTCATGTTTAGCACGCATGATAAATGATTAAAGGAAAAAACTACACCGTCTTGGAAAGGGGCGCAAAATAATTGACCTACGCACGTCCTCTTGAACGAAATAGATGAGCGTGAGTGCAGTGTTGTTGCTGTGTTCAAGATTGATAGGGTCGGGTTGGTGGTGGTGGTATGACCTTGTCCTACCGATAATCATTCCGCGATCAGCGGTGTATGTATACCACCTAGTACATAGAATCCTCGAAACTATGCGCAAACGCTGATCAGCGGAAACGATATTCGCCGCTGGTACATATTTCCACCACGGCAGGGGGCGGAAACGAACACAAGGTTCGGGGTATATGAAAAGCTTACTTCACTGCCAAGAGTCCGACAGATTGCTATGCAGGAACGGCATAGAAGGTACCCCCTCATGTTAAAGAGAAATCCTATGCGTAAGCGGCTCGCTACACAGGTAATAGGCACACAGGATAGTTCCGCGCCGCAAAGCGTCAGACGAAACACGGGAACGGCTTGGCACATGTTTCGATACCTCGCGTCCCATTGGAGGGGAAACCAAACTCCCACTCTATGAAACAAGATTGATTGAGCCAAAAACTGGAAGCATGCTAGTCTTGTGGGCCTCAGCGACACGCGAAACCTATTTCGATCCGTGCCAGGCTCTTTGGGAATTGCCCCAGGACCACGAGGTAGCTCTTTCAGTACACCAAGGAAAGAGTAATTGCTCCGTTGTACCTCGCCGCTAGGGCGAGCCAAGAGTATTGTTTATGATAGTGCCCAGGCTTGTAGGTTTCATCGGGTCGAGCGTAGGGGTAATGCCGGACTCTTTGAGAGCAAAAGGTAGATGAGCCAATCGTTATGCACCCCAGCAGGGCAGAGTAACAATCCTTCGATGTATATAAAGAGGTAGTTATAGCCTCGAATACAAACGTCACTCTCACCGAGCATCACATTCTCTTCCCAACCTTCCCAGTCTCTCACTTGCTTGACGCAATCTTCCATTCGCTTTCAACCAATTCACCCTCTTGAAGACTCCTTCTTTCCAACACCAACACCAACAACCGCAACCAAATCACCATCAAGATGAAGGCCTCAATCGCTGCTTCCGTCCTGGCTTTCGCCGCCTCCGTCGCTGGTACTCCCACCTCCAAGAACCCCGACAGCTTCCACGCCATCGCCAAGCGTGCCGACTTCCCCATCCCAGCTTCCAAGGGCACCGTTACCTACAAGGCCGTCAAGGAGATCTCCGGCACCTTCGATGGTGGCCTGAAGACCTACGGCCGTGGTGTTAGCTGCACTGGCCAGGACGAGGGTGGTGATGACGATGCCGTCTTCCTCCTCGCTGACGGAGCTACGCTCAAGAACGCCATCATCGGAAAGGACCAGATTGAGGGTGTTCACTGCGCCGGCTCTTGCACCATCGAGAACGTCTGGTGGTCCGCTGTCTGCGAGGGTAAGTCTCTACTACACATCCCACCCGATACCTCATGAACTATACACTGACAAACTCTCCAGACGCTCTCTCCCTCAAGGGTGACGGCAACGCCCAGATCACCGGCGGAGGTGCCACCGGCGCCGAAGACAAGGTGATCCAGCACAACGGCAAGGGTACCGTCACCATCGACGGCTTCACCGTCACCGACTTCGGCAAGCTGTACCGCTCGTGCGGAAACTGCAAGAACAGCGTCGAGCGCCACGTCGTCATCAAGAACGTCAAGGCCTCCTCCGGCAAGCTGCTCGCCGGTATCAACTCCAACTTCGGCGACAGCGCCACTATCTCGGGCACCTGCGCTACCTCTGTCAAGCAGGTCTGCACTGAGTTCAAGGGAACTACCCCTGGAAACGAGCCCTCTACTATCGGCTCCGGCCCTAGCGATGCTTGCAAGTACACTGCTTCCGAGATCAAGACTTGCTAGATGGAGAGTGTGATGATGGGTGGGATAGCGCTGCGCCTTCTTTTTTGCGGTGCTTGACCGAGTGAGTGGATGGTGGAAAGGACCTTCTGTATATATCTTATTACCTTCTGTGCGCATGCCGTGCATGTAAAAATTCTATTGTCATGTGAGTAACATCACAACGTTTTGATATCTTCACTCTTTGACCCAGTGCCTTTATTTTTGAATTGTCGTTGTCGGAGAATTATTACCTGGCGCGTAGACTTCTGCAGACCCTATCTAGAGAGGTGTTGGTGGCGCTCCTCAGGAGGCGGCTCGCCATGCGGAGGATAAGATATTGTGGAATTTACCCACACGCTCGCAAGGTCGTCAAGGCCTCCCGAAAAGCACAAAAAGTCAAATACGCCGAGAGAATGGGGTGATGGCGCAGTTGCCAAATTTTCTTATAGTACAGAAGTCGTAACAATTTTATTTTTTTTACACATTACCGTACGCTATTATGGACACCTATATCTCAATTAACCACCTACAAAAGAAAAGTCCGGTCTTTTTGTTTGTTCTTCTACCCGACTCATCACACCACCAACACAACCCAAGCCCATCCTGAAACCCCCATGCATAAACACGAGGTTTCTACCGCACGTGCCGTCCCATTTAGAGTACTCCGGTGTATATCACTTATGCTTGTCTTTACACTTACCATTCGTGCTGACAAACCGGGTGGGCGAGGCGGTAGGCGCAGCGGTCGAAGAGGATCCGGTGCAGGAAGAAGCGAAAGAAGCAGATTGGTCATAAGCGATGGTCGGATAGCGGAGGAAGAGGTCTATAGCTGGAGTTGGAGCTAAATCTGGTGGTGGCGGAGGAATTTTATTTACTGGAAGCGCGTGAGGAACTGATCGACAAAGTTCGTGATGATGACGGGTTCCCGGAAGAAGGGATTACAGTCGCGGAAGTTGATTCCGACCGGCTAAGATGAACGAGCTGATGACGGGGTTCCTGTCGAGGAAGGAATCACAGTCGAATTGGCCGCTCGAGAGGAGATTGACGGGTTCCCGGTGGAAGACGGGATCACAGCCTTAGACGAGCTCGTCGACGTTGAACTCGAAGAAGCAGGCCTCGAGGAAGAAGACGAAAGAGAAGAAGAGGGAAAAACAGAACGGGTACTAACATTACAAGTGCCAAACAACGGATTGCATCCGGTGCCGCAATGATCAGTGGATGTTCCGCACCATCCGTACTGGGAGCAGCATGTGCCGTCAGCGAACCCCGTGCAAGTATACCCAGAGGTACCGCCACAGCTCCCATCCTGGCTTGTAACGAGGTTAGTAGGAGTAGCAGTGGGAGCAGTGCTGGTAGGCGAGGGACCAGAAGACGAGCCGCAAGTGCCGAAACCAGCCTGGCAACCGGTACCGCAGTGGTCGGCCGAAGCGCCGCACCAGCCGTACTCGGAGCAGCATGACCCCGCCGAAAACCCGATGCAAGTGGTGCCGACCTTGGAACCGCACGTTCCGTCCTGGGAGACACCGGTCGGGGTCGCGGTGGGGCTGGAAGGAACTGAAGTGACCACGGAGCCCGTGGAAGAACGGTACCAGTTTTGTGCGGGATCTCCTAGGCACTCGCCTACGGTCACGCCGCGGTAGCCCTTGGACTTGACCATTTCGAGCATGTAACCGGTCAAGTTGAGCGCGGTCTGTTCGTGGATATCGTGCTCGATGACAAGGAACTTGTCGCTGGCAGGGTTACTGGGGTTGACAGCGTTGAAGAAGTTGTTTTTGGCGTTCTGGATCTTGTCGGGGGTGACGTTGTTGTAGTCGTCGGTATCGAGGTCGAAGTAAGTGACGACGTATCCGAGAGCCTTCATGTCGGCCTGGCATGCTGCCGTGCAGGAGCTGTAAGGGGGCCTCATGTAAGTAGGGAATTTCTGGATGATGTTGCGGATGGCCATCTCGTTGTGCACCATTTGGTCGATACGCTGGGCCTGGGTGATGGCACTGAGATCTTGGTGAGACCAAGTGTGGGAAGCGACTTGGTGGCCCTCCGCAGCCATGCGGGAGATGACGGCGGGCCAGGCAGTAGAGGCATCGTCGATGGCGCCTTTTCCGTTGTTGATGCCGGTGATGAAGAAGGTAGCCTTCATACCGTACGTGGCGAACTGGTCCAGAACTTGGTTCGTATATATGTACGGGCCGTCGTCGTAAGTGAGTGCAATGGTTCCTGGCTCCTGGCAAGGGTAGATACCCTCACCTCCGTACTCGACAGAGCCGAGTTGGGGACGAGCAATGGTACGAGTATCTGCGCCATTAGGCACCTTGTTCGCATCGCATCCAGTTCCATAATCGATCAGGCAGTCAGGAGCAGTGCAGTACTCTTCAGTGTTTCCGCACCATCCCTAGACTTTGATTAACATACGTCTTATCTCAGCAGCAGAGAAGAAGCGTACGGCGGAAGAGCAGCAGTAACCATCGTCACATTTTGCGCTGTTACCTTCAGGACCACATCGACCATCCACTCCTCCTTGACGCTTGTTGAACTTGTGAACATGGCCAGACGACGCAGCACGACGAGCCCTGAGACCGAAATCCCTAGGCTTCAACGCACCCTCCCCTAGACCAAAAATCTTGGGCATGCCGGGGATATCGCCATGGGCAGCGACCAATGGTGCCACGGCCGCGGTAGCAGCCAGGACTTCCGAGAAACGCATCTCTTTCCGGCCCGGTCGACGTCTTCTCTAGCGTAGAGATGAATTAAACAATTAGATGAATTTACAATTAACAACTTCGCTACAGTAATACACCGAAAAACGAGTGACAGTGGTCGATTTCAACAAACCAACAAAGACGGGTAAAAGGGTAGTGAAAGGGTAAAGAAAAGAGAGCTGTAAACAGAAGGGCGTTGCTCATTTACTTTATACGGATATAATATTGTGTAGGCCCATGGGATGCAGGAGAATCCGCTCGTGCATGAGTGCGGCGGCGCGCGCCTGAGTAGGTTTTCGCTATTAGCTGGTATTGGGCCTTTCCTACTTGTCCTGACACTTCTGGGCGATGGAGCGTGACCGGTGTCTTGGAACGTTGGGGTGTGTATACGACATGATTACAGGGGAGGGGACAGGGAATTGCCATCAAATGTCCTTCCCGTTTCCTCTTAGACTTTCCCATCCCATCCAATCTCAGCTCTTCTTCTTCTTCTTTTTTTATTTGTTTTTTTTGGCACTGCGCAATTTAGAGCAATCTGTCTCATCACCATCATCGCCGTTCAACTAAAAGCGACGACGGAATCTTCTTGTCTCTCGCTTGCTTCGAAACTCGAGATTTCGAAAAATCGGAAAAGTCTAGGCACCATCTGGGCCTGCCACTTTGCACCGACTAAACGAATAAGGAACGTCAGCAGCGCCGAAAGGGGGAGGCAAAGAAATCGCCAAGAAGACCCGGCGATATGTATAGAACGGTATACTTGGGTTTAATTACCAAACGAGATGCGCGCGTACCAGGGCGATGCTCATCCATCGCCACAAGCGACGAGTCAAAGCCAATTATTGCCATAACCACCTAGATGCACGAGTGTTAACGTAGGCGCAACTCAGAGCATTAAGAAAGTGAGGGAGGGGTGAGGGAGGGGTGAGGGGGAGTTCGATCAGTTTTCGCGCTTGTATGTATCCGAGCGGGCCCGAGTATGCTAGTAAGCCGACAGGGACAGCGCAGAAGAGGTTGTGCCTCGTATGGTTCGTTCAACGTCGCTTTCAATATGCTTTCGATAAAGATGCTAGAAGGCCCCCCGATTCAACATGATCTTGGCGTCCTCGGTACGACCTTTACGAGTTTCCCTATATATCCATACGTGTGGTCAATCAATCGTGACGTGACGGTCAGGGTCTACATGCAGTCTAGCTACATCGCGAAAAAGGGAAACAGGAAACCATAACAGGAAATAGGAAAACTATGGATCCGGCACGTCACGCACACCTCGCCATCGCTGATCACGAAGTTAGCCGAACGGCAGAGGAAACCGTAGAAAGTATAGTGGGGTATCATTAATTATTCTCGTCACGTGTAAATGCATATCTAAGTGGTAGAGAAAAGAGAAGAAGCTGGCTGGAGGAAGGGCTAGAAGCCACAAGTCTCGCTACCAACTACCTTCGAAAATACCTAGAAAACTCGGCCGTTTCCGAGTCCTTGAGAACAGGAAGAGGTGGTAATCTTGTCATTTCTTGACCAGGCGGAGCAGAGGTGCGATGCGTGCGCGCTTGCTCAGACCAACACGATAAGGGGGTTTGCCTTTGCTTTGCGCCGTCTGCGCCGTCTTGGCCAGGCTGGAGGGTTTTTGCGGGGTTTCGGATGTCTCTTTCGTCGACTCTGTGGTGGGGGATGCGTCTAGTGTCTTGGATGGGACAGGTGTTATGGCTTGCTTGGTAGAAAGGGATATGCTTGGTTTTGCCGTTCCTTCCGTATCTGCCTTTGTTGCAATGGGAGCTGCATCGTTGACCTGTATCTCCTGAAGCGTAGAATCCATGCCCTTCGACTCATTCTCCAGACCGTCTTCGTGCCCCTCGACAACGGATTCGGTGGACTTTGCTGCTTTCTTGGGAGGTCCGCGTTTCTTTTCTTTTGGCGGCGCGGTTGAGACGGTCGTAGGGACGGGAGTCTCCTCGGTTATAGGAGGCTCCGGTTGATCCATAGAGGTCTTTCTGCGTTTGGCTTTACCCCTTGGCGCCTCTATATGGTCGCGCTTCGTGGGAGAATCCGTAGATGGCTGGTGCGGTATGTCAATTTTAGGGGGACTCGCGTGTCCCTTCGATGGGATTACTACACTGACTCTCGGACTCTTATCCCCACGTGTTGATGCCTCGTCTATGGGAACAGTGGCATGCTCTTCATTTGCCTTTCCCTTGTTTCTGGACTTGGATGATTTCGGGGGCGCTAGTTCGTCTTCACTCGTAACACCATTAGCAACCAACCAGTCAACGGCTGATGTCATATCACCGTTGTTCTGTTTCAGAGCCTTCTGCGTAGTGGATGGTGTGAATCCCATGTCGCATATTTGCTGAATCTTTTCGGGAGTGGTAGCGGCCGAGCCATTCTCGAAGACACTTGATGTCTTGGAACGTCTCGGTTTTCGAGCAGCCTTTTCCGGTCGGGCAGAGTAGTCTATAGGGTCTTCAGTGGCCATCTTTAGTGACCTGGATCGGAACGGCCGCGGCTTGTATTCCTCTTTTTTCAAGCCCATGGCAAGTAAATCATCGTCAGAGTTGGGTACAGAGCTCGACTTGTGTTGGACCTTGGCAGGCGGTGAGGCTGTGAGAGGATCATCTTGATTCTTCCGATGTTGACGAGGTGATTTTCTAGGCTCCTTCGGATCAGGAGTACTGGCAAGGGACGCCTTCTTTCTGCGTGGTGTAACATTTCCGTCGAGTCCGTTCGGTGGCGCTTGAGTGGGAAGTGCGGGTGGTGCCATAGTTCCCGACAGATCAGCAGCATTTTGTACGACTTCGTACTGTAACGGACTAGATTTACGTTGCGAAGTTGACCCGAGTCGACTACGTTGAGACAGCTGCGAGGCGGCACCAACGGCTGGAGATGGGCCGTCTTCATTGGAATTCCCCGGGGGCAGAGTAGAAAGCAGTTCGGGCTGACTGGCCGGCTTTGGTTGATCCGGTGCATCAGAGGACGATTTCAAGTAGTCTGACCAAGGAATGGAAGACTTTGCAGGTTCGTATGGCGGCACATCGGACTCGTGGCCGAGGCCCAGAAAGCCTGGAGACATAACTTCTCGCAAAAGTTGTCGCTGGGTAGCTGTGCCGTTAGGAACTGTACTTGATGCTTCGGCGAACATGCCAAGGGGCTCATGGTGTTGCCACTGTTCTCCCACGGTTCCTGGGAGGTCCCACGGCCTGTCTGTGAGAGGCACGGTCGGTACGGTCGCTGCGTCGACTAGCCTCTCCTCGAGACTTGGCTCATTGAAGCTGTTTCGCGACTTCCCGGAAGAGCTTACCACAGGTGCTTCAACCGTCGCAGCATCTGATGACGTCTTCCTTCGCTTGTTGGCGTGTTCAGATGAATGTAGCGCGTGTTGATCACCAGACGACGCGTCGGGAAACGACTGGAAATGCGAGCGATGCGCAGCTTCTATGGTGCGCTTGAGCGATGCTGGCGTGAAGCCGATCAGCTCTCTGTAAGAGAAGGAGACGGGGGTGCTTTGCGTACCGGTAGACCCTGTGCTGTGTCCATGTTCCTGCTGCGGGGAAGGGTCGTCTCGAGACGCGTCTGCACCATCATTGGGCGCCGCGCCGACTAGTTCCAGCTCGAAATCGTCTTCATCCTCGGAGTCCTGTACGATGCGCATGTTGCCGTGGGCGCATACATGCGTTGGAGTGCAGTGATGCTGCGCTACGCTCGATTGATGGGGGGATGCTGGTGCTAGTGCAACGCGTAGTCATGTGATGGTCACTTTAGCGCGTCTGGAAGGCACGACCGAGTGCGGAAGGGACGAGCGACCTCTCTACGTCACCTGCACAGTGTCTGTATATACGATTGACTACACGATGGACAGATTTGCGCCTGCCCAAGTCGCACCGGCAGAGGACGGCGGGAAAATGCAAACGGTGGGCCTGGTGCATGCCGACGACGTTCGCAAGCGACGGGCAGAGGCCCTGGGTGCCAAAGGCGCAGGCACGACGCAGGACGGGTAAGGATGCATTCCAAGAGCGCATTGAATAGAGCTAATTTGCAAAGTACAGTGCTTCTACGCCGAAGCCATCTAAGAAGAAGCGCAAGGTAGCCGCAGGGAAGGGAAAGCTATCGTTTGGCCTGGACGACGAAGAGGGCGAAAGCACGCCCGCCGTGGACTCGGAGAGCGACGGTGCAGGCTTAGCAAAGAAGAAACTCGTCGCGAACAGCAAGGTCGACATGAAGCCGCGGGTCTTGACCAAGTCTGCGCTGCAGCGCGATGCACAGCAGGCGGAACAGGCGCGGCAGGAGTTCATCGTGATGCGGGAGGCCGTGAAGCAGACAGAGGTGGTGATACCCTTTGTCTTCTACGACGGCACAAACACGCCGGGAGGCCGCTGCAGGATAAAGAAGGGCGAGCACATCTGGCTCTTCCTCGATAAGGCGAGGAAGGTCGGCGCTGAGCTCGGCGTGGGCGGAGGCGACAGGAGCAGGAGGGAATGGGCACGTGTCAGCGTCGACGACCTGATGTTGGTCAGAGGCGAAGTCATCCTGCCGCAGCACTACGACCTCTACTACTTCCTCTTCAACAAGGTCCGCGGCTTCCACGGTGCCATTTTCGACTACTCGGCACAGCCGACCAAAGGAACGCCCTCCGCCGAAGAGGACGCGGACGCGGCTCACTTCAACCCGCTCGCCCGCGCCGGCGAGGGCAAAGAAAAGATCTCCGGGCTGCCGGACGAGGAGCTCGAAGGCTTCGGCGACGACCCGACCATCACGAAGGTGGTGGATCGGCGGTGGTACGAGCAGAACAAGCACATCTTCCCGGCCAGCATATGGGAGGAGTACAGGCCGGAAAAGAATCTGGCGCAGGCGCAGAGGAAGGATGCCAACGGTAACTTGTTCTTCTCGTGAGCGCCCGGCTGGGAAGCGGTGGGGATTTGTGGGGTAATTTTTGGAGCATGAAGAATTGACAGATTAGCTCGAGTAGATAGTTGCGGGCAGCGTGATGTTCGAAGAGCGAGGCGGTGAATAGCTCACAGCTGCGTGCATGCCAGTCTTGGCTCGTAACGAACTTCCCTTCGTGCACACTGGCACACTGGCACACTATCTATCTATCTACTGTTCACGGGTGTGGCATTCGTATTCACACGGCCTCGGTGTCCAATGACGGCCAGGCACATCGAGACACATCGAGGCGAGAGGTCGTGTGATCCCTTGCCGCTCTTGGGCGAAGGTTCCCCGGTGGCCCACGTCTCTCTTCCAACCCTGCATCGTGGCGGTGTCCAGTGACTTCGCGACGACAGGACGATTCAAAGTACAAGGTTGCTTGCTTCTTTCCGCTGCAGGCCGGCGCATACATACACATGTACCCTGACGCAGCAGCGGAGATCAGGAAGAGAGAAGCAGGTAATGCCGACGGCCCGCCGTTATTATTGTAGACAGTCCATATTTCTGTTGCGCGACCGGTCAAGAAGCATTATTCATAAAGCGTCCGCAGCGCTGTGCAGCCTCTTTGTTTGAAAGAGAAAGACGTTCTCGACCGCCATCCTCCTCTCCCTCCCCCCTCCCCCCAAGGTTCTCACGTGCAGAACGGTGACGTCCCCACCCGCCGACGACAGCACAAGCGAAGGCTGGTGCGCCTCCAACCCTCCCCCCCCTCTCCTCCAGCTCCAGCTCCAGAACGCTCCCCCACCGCGATATCACACGCAGCGCTCGAGCCGCTGTGGTGAACTCTCCACAGTCTGACCTGCTGCACTCTGCAAGCGTCAATTTATCTTAACCAAAATGCAGGCCTTCCCATCCTTTCCCACCGCCCGCCGCCCCCGCCCTCCAATGAAAAGCCCGGATACACCCACATGAGCAACTGCTGCGTCCAGTACCGACCGATACTGAGCCTGAGCGTGCCCCTTCATCCAGGGCCTTGAATGGTATCGCGTCATTAGTGGCCATCCAGCCAGAACTTGCCACCTGCTTCCACTGACACTGGCTTCATTCTCGTTATCCTCGTTTGTGCTTTGTTGTGCCGTGGCAGCGTGAAGCGACGTCTATATAGAACACCAAGCTCGTAGCCCCGTGCCGGTTTCGTGCCGAGAGTAGCCCCATCATGAAGTTCGCCCACACCCTCCCCCAACACCAAGTGCCCGGCTGGGCAACGCAATACATCAACTACAAGGGCCTCAAGCAGCTCATCAAGAGCGCCGCCGAAGCTGCCAAGAGGGGCGAGGATCCGGATCTTGCGGGCACGTACATGGTCCGCCCTGCATCAGATATCCTGCTGACAAACGCAGAGTTCTTCTTCTCGCTGGACCGCAACCTCGAAGATGTCGACGGCTTCTACAACAAAAAGTACGCCGAATACGGCCGTCGTCTCAAGCTCCTCCGCAGCCGCTATGGCCGCGCCGCCCAGGTGCCGGAGGGCATTGACAAGGACGAGGCCCAGGATCTGATGGGCGCGCTGCTCGAGTTGCGCGGCCAGCTGCGGAAGCTCGCATGGTACGGCGACATCAACCGTCTCGGCTTCGTGAAAATCACAAAGAAACTGGACAAGAAGATCGCGGGCGTGTCTACGCAGCAAAGATACCTGGTATCCAAAGTGCACCCCAAACCGTTCGCCCACAACATCCCCTTGCTGCAGGACATCAAGGTCATGAACGAGTGGCTTTCTGGCTTGGGCGACATCAAGACCTTTGACGACACTGGCTCGACCCACTCCGCGGCTTCCCTAGGCCGGGTCCCAGGCCGCGCGCTGAATCTGCCGTCGGGAATGCTGGAGCTTGTCGACCAGGCCCTCCGCGGCGACGACGCTGATGCGCTCATCAAGATCATCGAGGAGATAGCCGCCAAGAACGAGCGGAACAGTGCATCGTATCAGCAGTCACTGCTGAATTTCTTGCAGCGAGCCATATCGTACCGTGCGAAAGCAAGCATAGCTCGCCTGTTGCCGGAGATCACGTCGCTAGAGGAAGAAGATGATATCAACCATCGCAATTGCATCCACCGGCTGGTCATCAACATTGGCCGTGCGAACAGCGGCGAGAGTCTCGGGACGGAGGGCGGCCCCCTTCTGCAAACTTCGACCGAACCCAACTTCATCACGCCAGCAGCGCCACCGAACGGCCGGCCGCGGCCTTGTAACACGACCGAGGAACAGTCTACCAAGCTTTTGAGCGTTAATGACGAATCGGTGCAGCTCCTCAATTACCTCCTAGACCAGTTACCTGAGCGGCACCAGTCCTCGTTGAAATCGCGAGACGCACATGGGCGCTTCCCGCTCCATTACGCAGCCCAATATGGCTTCGTCGTAATCTGCCAGACCGTCATCCGGCGCATGCAGGACTGGAGTCTCTTTGACGTGAATTCGGGAATCGATTCGGTCGACTGGCAAGACACAGATGGCTATTCCCCTCTTCATCTCGCTGTCGTTGGCGGCCACCCGCTCACCACGAAAGCATTGCTCGAAGCAGGCAAATGGCACGACGAGAAGGACGCCAAGATGGTCTCGCATTGCGGGGCGGCGCTTATTCTTGCTACGCACAATGACTACAAGGACATAGTCAAGCTGTTGGTCGATGCCGGAGCCGACATCAACTACAGAAACGAGCAAGGGGAGACTGCGCTCCACGTCGCAGCACGTCTGGATCGTGTCCAGTGTGCTACCGTTCTTCTGCAAGGTTCAACTTCGTACAAGATCGACGTAGATGTGCCCGAGAAGACGTTCGCATGGACGCCGTTGTTCATCGCATGTGTGGACGGCAATATCAACATAGCGCGACTACTCGTTGACCGCAACGCTGACGTGGATCGTTGTGACATTGACGGATACACTGCCAAGGAGCACGCGGCGCTCCGAGGGCATATACAGATAATCAGGATGCTGGCCGAACTACCTCGGCGGCCTCAACCACTTCAGGTGGGATCGCGAGCAGTGTCTTCGCAAAATTCTTCCCTCGACGAACGCAGATCCAATGGATTGAGCAGAGAGAATTCATCGGCATATCAAAAACCTCCGGAGCCGGTGAAGACGTTTGGTCATCGGTATCTCACCAACGAGACCATGGTGCTTGTCAGCCTAGGCTCGATGGACCCGCGGCCCGACGAGGCCACCAAGAAGCCGATTTCGGCCGTCACGCTCGACGCCATCCCCTGGGCTGATGCGCATGCCACACAGCTTGACGCAGCTCTCTCGATCGTTGTCAGGGCTACAGGAGCCACCGGCGAACCCGAAGTCGTCGATCTCCCTGTCAACGAGAACATCAGCACCGAACCGATCGCCTTTATGACCACAGACATATCCAAGGTGAAACTCATGTTCGACATTGTCCCGACCTATGCAGGATCCCATGTTCAGCCAGTCGGTCGCGCTGTGGCACTCCTATCCACGATCAAAACCAAGATAGGCTCAAAACGCATTCCTCTGCAAGGGGATGTCAAGGTGCCAATTGTGGCCGCCAGTACGCTCGATGTCATTGGCTCTGTCAACTTCAACTTTCTGGTCATCACACCTTTCAAACATCCTAATTTGTCCATTACCGAACACCATACATACTGGAAGAAGATGACTTCTTCGACCATGGTCATCGGGCACAGGGGTCTTGGAAAGAACTTCCAGCAGTCGCGGTCGCTGCAGTTGGGGGAGAATACGATCCAGTCTTTCATCGCTGCAGCCAACCTCGGCGCGTCGTATGTTGAATTTGATGTTCAACTGACAAAGGATCATGTTCCCGTCATCTATCACGATTTCCTGGTCAGCGAGACCGGCATCGATGCCCCTGTGCATACATTGACTCTGGATCAATTTCTCCATCTCAGCGAAAGCCAGAAACCGCGTCAATCCAGACCCGAGTCCCCGGAAAACAAGGTCGTCGCAGAGACCAATGGCAACGGTGCCAAGCCGACTCAAAGGCGTATGCGGTCGTACTCAGTGGACCACACACACCAGAAGAGCATGTACAAGGACCAGCACACCGAACTCACCGAGAGGATGAAGCACACCCGCGACATCACAAAAGGGAAAGGCTACAAAGGCAACAGCAGAGGCTCCTTCATCCAGGCGCCCTTTGCCACTCTAGAAGAGATGTTCAAGAAAGTGCCCGAATCCACAGGCTTCAACATTGAGATGAAGTATCCCATGCTTCACGAGTCCGTCGAGCAGGAAATGGACCAGTACGCTGTCGAACTTAACAAGTTCGTCGACACGGTGCTGGAAATGGTCTACGACCGCGTCGGCAAGCGCAACATCATGTTCTCCTCCTTCAACCCGGATATCTGCCTCATGCTCTCGTTCAAACAGCCTTCCATACCCGTCCTCTTCCTGACCGATGCAGGGATGGAACCTGTTGGCGATGTCCGGGCGGGCAGTCTGCAGGAAGCGATCCGGTTTGCTAGTCGCTGGAACCTTTTGGGGATTGTCAGTGCAGCGGAACCGCTTGTGGCGTGTCCGCGGTTGGTGAGGGTGGTTAAGGAAAGTGGTTTGGTGTGTGTCAGTTATGGGACGTTGAATAACGATCCTAAGAACGTCAAGGTATGTTCTCTCCCACCTCCCTTTTACTCCATCTACCCTATCCTATTCCGCACTATTCAGACATACTAATCGGACCCTTTGTAGTTGCAAGAAAAAGAAGGCATCGATGCCGTCATCGTCGATAACGTGCTCGCTGTTCGAAAGGGCCTCACTGCTCCTTCTGAAGAGGAGGACAAGGCGCCTGTTCCTCTTGACGTGAACGGCTTGGCTACGGGTGCGGCTGTGAATAGCTTGACCGTCTCCACGGATCCGTCGTCCACAGGTAGTGGTGGTGTGAGCGCGACGTCGTCAGATGTTGGGGCTGATGATGCGCCTGTGGCGGCGGTTAATGGGCTGGCTGCTGGGTTAAGGCTGGGTTAAGGCTGGGTTAAGGCTGGGGTGAGGGTCGGGTCGTTAGATCTCTTTTATGTAGGGTGCTGTGGTGTGCCGTGATTGGGATAACTGAATGAGAATGATTCTGTGGTGTGGGCAGCCGCCCGGCTTGTTTAGTCTGGAATGATTTGATGCTTTTAACTTGTGCTGTGTATGTTTGTCGTTGAGTAGTAAATAGATATATGTGAATGACTCGCTCGGCTACACCTTCCCCACTCGGCTACCTTAACCTCGGCGATCAGCGCGATGGGAGCTGATCACTTCAACATCGAACTTCTCTACACACCACGCTCGACACTGGCCCACACGCCTGCAGCCTCTCCCCGCACAATGTCCAACTTCATCTCCGCCGGCACAACCGAAGCGCCCATCTCCCGCGACGCAGAATGGCACGCCGCACAAGCCGAGATCGAAGAACGGCACCGCATCAAACACGAGCAAAACAAACTCCAAGACGGCAAATCGCTGTTCGATGTCCTGCAGGCGAATAAGGAGGCGAAGCAGGAGGCTTTTGAGGAGGCGGCGAAGCTGAAGCATCAAGTTAGGGGGTTGGATGACGTGGAGAGCGGGTTTCTGGAGACGCTGGGGGAGAGGGAGAGAGCGGTGGAGTTGGAAAGGAGACGGGAGGTGGCGGAAGGGGTGGAGGGGTTTAGGAGGATGAGGGAGGAGATTGAAAGGAAAGAACGGGAGGGGGGTGAGGAGGCGGGGGCGGGGGCGGGAGAGGGAGGGGAGAAGGTCTGGAAGGTCGGGGGGAGGAGGAGGAGGGTTGAGAGGGGGGGTTTGAAGGGGGTTAAGATTATGAGGGGGGATGGGAAGGGAGAGAAGGAGGGGGGCGGTGCGGAAGCTGAGAAAGCTTCTCCCAAACCACTGGCTGCAAAGCCCAAGCCTGCGAATGCACTTGCGTTGGGGTTGGGGTATGCATCTTCTGACGATGGTTGAGGACTTCTCATTACTACCATGTCGCTGGGACACAACACACTACATGATAGGACCTGCCATTGAACATCCTGCCCACAAACAGAGTCACGGGTATGAAGACCATCTATCGCGTTACCATATACCATTACAACACAGCACCGAGTCCGCCGCCTGTTGGGAAGATTGATCGCGGGAGGAGCTGTGTTGGGGCCGGTGGGGAGAATGGACTGATCCCTGATGGGCTGCTTATTTATCTCTCTTACTCTATGTCTTCTTTCGTGTCATGCCCCCGGACCGTTGATGCCTTCTGTTATTGTTATCCGGCCTATGTAGGGTGTTTATAAGAGAAGGTGGCAGACGAATCGACTGAGAGGGCTGCCCATCTTCGCTGCCTTTCTTGGGGGCAGTGACACGGCACACGGCTCAGAACGACATCTTCCCATGAAAGCCCGGACCAAACACCTTCCCATTCTTACTTACAACATTCCCGACTGGAGAATCACACCACAAGGCTTCGCGAGGCTGTCTCTCGAACCTTGCCGTGCACGAAATTGAGGGTGGTGTGCGGGTGGCGAAGCACTGCGAGTGAGAGGCGCTGTCACTGCAACTTCAGGCGCTCAACCATGGCGACAAGAACAGTCCTCACTTTACATCAATCCAAATTAATGGGAGTATCGATTGCTGCCTCGGATGTCGCAGACAGCATTTTTCTCGGACGGTTTGGTTGGTGGGGGTAGGAAGAATGAGACCTCGCACTGCCCCAGCAAACGGGCGGCAAACGGCTCGCCCGCTGTTATCTTCACCGTCCCCCGCACCAGAGCCTTTCTCTGGAGCGCGGGCCTTCTGAGTTTTACGTCGTTGTCGCGCACACAAACTTCTTATATCCAACGCCGCGACCTGTCATCTACCCCCGCCTTTAACCACCCATCCTCCTCTTTGAACCCACTGCTATCCTCCCTTGTCGGCGGATTGTACATCACGTTACGGCACATTGCGGTCGCCGCTGTGTCTATCGGGAAAGATGGAGTCCATGAACAAGGAAACGCTGGAATACCTCATCCACCACGTAGTTTTGCCCCCGAAACTTCCTCAGGAGGATGACTTAGACGCATCCTGTGAGCGCGCTCTTCTCAACACGACGACTCGATCTCTACATCAATTTCGAGATATATTGAGCCCGGACAACCCAGAAGCAGCTGAGGAAGTGACATCTATGTTATCAACTATCGGTGCGTTGTCCCAATATTGGTGTACTTTCAGAGCATACTGACCAGTCTCTCCAGACAATCTCTCCCGCAGTCGTAACGATGACGGTGATGTCACGCAGGCCCAACTCGTGCTCTTATTTCGAAAAATGTCCGAAGGCACTTCGTTGGGGGCAATTCCGATCGAAGTGAAAGCTCAGAATGCTGGAATCATTGTCAGCCGATCCGATGACCATGTTGTTTTCGAAGTGTTCGAGCTAGCACCCGACAATGAGTCCGTCATGTCTACAAAAGGCCGGTTGACTCGCTCGTTTCCGACGTACGCCTCTCGTATCCCCGTAGAAACATTTCGACAAGCAGACTTGATTGTTGCACTGTCTCACACTATTGCGACAATGGGTGCTCAAGAAGTTCCCGAGTTTCAGCCTGAGGCGCGAAAAGGTGGTAAACAGCATGTTGAGATACGGGACACAACGGATCCAAGTCTTGTGACCAACCTCCTCATCAACATCCTCACCGCTATCGGTAGCCCCATGCCTACCTCCCGCAGCATCTCCAAAAATACGCGCGAAGATGTGTTGTGGTCTGATGCTCTCTATCCGTGGAGAAGGTCGCCCTTGTGGCTCCTTATTCGTGTTGCTATGCAGCTTCAGTGTCATCGCAGCTGTAACGATTCGTTCACGGGTACAGACCTCTACAAAGCCACCATGGTCAACATTCTATCCACCGTTCTGGACGTTGCTAGAACACATCAGCGATTAGTGTATCTAGACTTGCTGCATGCCACTTCCGCCAAGTTGAACCGTCGCCTTCGGAAACTGAGGACTCTTTTGCCGGAACAGCTGTACAACGTTTGCGCAGAACCGGCCAGGGTCAGTTTGCTACGCGCATACGACGACATGAAAGAAAAGTGGATTGCCCTCACGACAGACGCAAAGGATAACATCCGCCTCGCTCCCGTGCGAGATTTGCAAGCAGAAAAGGACCTCGATATCAGCATCCCACAATTGGATCAGTTTATCGAACGTATCTTTGACCGAAAGAAGCATTCAACTACTTCGGAATTTCGGCCTACGGTAGAACATCCCCAGTTTCAGCGAGATGTACTTCCTTCCAAATTCAAGACCTACGGAGAAGATCGATTCTTCACATTGGCGGCAGTCGAGAAATGGGTCCAAGACCACCTCGCTTCTTGGCTTGAGCGCCATATAGCAGATGACGCATCTTGTGGGCGCTTGAGGGATCTGCTTGATGAGTATTATGATTTAGCCCAACCATCCTACACTTCGTCGGATATACCACGGAGCAACTCCATCATGTACCTCACCATCATGGAATTGTGGGTGGCATGTGACAAATCAGCATGCCAGCTCTATCCGCTGCTCAAAGATTTCGACCCGGAAGTCAATACAAAGCCGCTCCAATACATTTTGCTTCCTTTCAAGAGTCATCTTCGGCGTTTGGATAAGATCGAGCGCTACGTACTTGGACGTCGGACTAGAGCTGTCGCAGGGATGCGATCCGTGTTCCTCGATTTCGGGCATCACTCGTCTTTTGCTGTAAAGTATTTCGACCAGTCACCATACCATCAGCAGCTGAAGGCAAGCATAGAAGCACAAGCCGCAGTGGGACGCCAGAAAAAACTTCAAGAGTTGAAAGACAAGAAGCAGGAGTATGAAGATCTCATCGCGCAGTCGAATGTGCTGGAGTGCGAAGAGCGTGAGGTAACTTACGACACCTGTAACGGCTACACGAGGCTCGAGCATTCCCCTTCCTGCTCCAAATGTTCGTTGCAGAGTAGGGCGCGACAAATGGGGATCTACATTCATGAATGGCCACTTTCGCCAAACGTTTCTCAAGCTAAGGCTACCGTATTCGAGCTGCAAATTCCAGAAGCGTTTAGTCATTGGCGAGACGCGACTGCCTTCCTCATGACAAATGTACTCGGCTTTGAACGCCACGATGAACTTAGACCGAGTGGTCACTACAAGCTTGAGGACCATACGGACATGTCTAAACTTTCATCGATTTCATTCCAGCAGCGCATCAAACTTCTGTCCAATGTTAAACCCCTGAACGGCAGTCACTACAACGTGAAATCCGGTGTCAGCTTTCTTACGGAACAGGAGGTTTGCGTTGACAGTGCGTTACAGTATGAGTATTTTGACAGTGCCGGGGATGCTTTCACGAAGACATTGCATGCCACCGATAAGGTCCAGAAGAAATGTACTTACGAACTTCCGGCTCGTTCAGCGACACTCCAACGCTACCTCGAGACTGGCTCGCTCTCCGATGGGCTTGCGCCGAACTCTGTTATCGCCTCGTTGACCGATTGCCCTTCACACTTCTCTCTTCACGAGTACAAGGCCTTCGGTACACTGCCTCTTGGCGTCAACATTATTTATTCGAACATCCTAGCCCAGCTCGCTATGCCGACTGTGGACCTCACAAAGGTTGAGACATACTGTCTGATCATCCAGATCATCGGTAAGGCAGGGCCACCATCGAACTCCGACTCTATCGAGCGGATCATACACGAAATTCTTACCGATGAGCGATTTTGCGATGCGCTACTGAAAGAAATTGAGACATCCATCCCTAGAGTTGCGGAAAACTGGGAGTCTTGGAGAGCGCTAGCAACATTTGTTCAGCTAGTGTTGCGAGTATATGAACTCACCAACTCCTCCGGTATCCTGTCACGCTGTGTTGGTTGTCTAAGCAAAGCCCGAAAGATATCCTTGGATTGGTTACTTATCCTCAAGCACAGGTCTAGTACCTCCACCGACCATGCACAGCGTACAGAGTTGCAATCTCGAGCAACCGAAATTGCACTCCTCTGTGTCAGTACATTCGATGTCGATGAATCACGCCTCAACGAAATGTTGTCGTTGCATGAGGCAGTGACTGTCCTGTTACAGTGTTCTATCGCTGTGCGGGAGAATCAAGATTCGATGTCAAGTGAGCATACCTTTCTTCATCGCGCTATGTTACAATCGTGGAGATCGTTACTCTTCCGTGGATTTTCGAAACTACAAGCTGGAATGCTGGATGGATCTCTTCGAGAAGAGGTAAACAACGCGGTATCGGCATCATGGGTCAAATTCCAACCAACCGGTGACTGGCAACAAGGCAATAGCCCTCACCAACAATGGTTCTACATGGAATGTGGCTCTCTTGAGGTACGGATCAACCTCCTTACGGCAGAGCTTCTCGTCAATGGCCTGCCATTATCGCGGCTTCCCTACGAGTACACTTCTCATCACATATATGCTGCACTCTTCCATCAATCTTCCATTGAGGTAGTGCCTACCGATGAGCCGGGCATGTCCTTCTCTGCAAAGACTCTGTACAGGGATCTCAAACTAGATTTTGGCATGCAGGAATCGAACATGCTAGTCGTTAGTTCTCATGCTGGCGACAAACATGATCTTGTACCATCGCAAGCCTTTGTGGACATACTCCCATCTTCTTTCGTTGAGGATTACCTTCACTGGTATGATCATTCTGGAAATCAGGTCGAATTCCGACCGCGAAAGGATCCATGGTCCTCTTCTGCCAACCACTGGATATTGAAGCGGGTCGGATCAAAGTGGCAGCTCTCCAAAGGCCGGACCTTCCTCGTAAATCCTGCCGGAAATACCAGCTGCACGATTTCGAAGATATTTGCACCGCTGGAATACCATCGACACATTCACGTCATGTTCGATGAGCAGATCTCCATAGAGCTTCCTAGGCTCCAACTGAGCTTCAGAGTGGACTCTGGTACATCATCGATTTCTTCTCCACTTTACCCTGACATGGTGATCGATACAGACCAGAGAATCCATTCATTAGTAGGTCTTTCTGCTAAATTGGTTCTGAAACACAAGCTTGGAGATGAAGATCGCATGGTATTGATACCACAAGGCTTGGTTACCTACACTGGCACGCTGGACCATGTCCTGGTAACCATCGACCCAGATACAGCAACAAAGGCCCACGCATATCACGTTGACCTGATCCTTGGGCGATTGGTAGACAACGGAAGCTTACAGAGCAAACTCTTCCTAGCTTATCTACATGCACTCACCTCCTATTATCTCCCAGATGATCTTACCAGCCACACCGGAACTGAAGCTGCATTGACGATACTACGATCGGCAGCAGTCTCATCTTACGAACTTCTCACCGACAAAGATATCAAGATGTTGAGACTTATTGCGGAATTGACCCCTGGGCGAAACTACTACCCTCTGCACCTCAAGGTCATGCAGCAAGTTTACTGGGATAATCACTTGTCCTTCACTTCGCAACATCCGGATTTCACCCTCGAGGTAGAACGCCTCTTCGATGAAGCTAGGACACGCAAATTCTTCTACCCCCAAAATGTCCACCATGAGCATATGCAGCTACCGTTCGTGCAACCAGAGTTGCTTCGACGGGACATAACTCGATCATCGGTCTTTCGTGTTGATGGGTTTGGGGCGGAACACTATACCCGCAAATTTGATACGAAGTACCAAGGTAGAGCTGTAGTTTCTCAAAGGGGGGAGCAGTCATTCATTGCGGCAGCCCTGTTACTACGCGACCAGCCGGCTCTGCACACCAAGGTCACAGCATCCCGACTTTTGTCGTCGCTTCAAAATAAACACCTCAACGACGCAAAAGTCCATGGCCCCACTCCGTCCTCACCTTTAACTCTTCGATACGGTGCAAGTTGGCTGGGCAAGCCCTCCTCGTTCCTCCCGAAGTTATGGTGCAGTTTGCATTCTTTACTGTCAACATCACCTCATGAGTACAACAAGTTTCAAATCTTAATGTGGCTCGCCACTGCAGCTTTCTCTAGGAATGCTGATATGGATGTAATCCAGGCCCTCGCCGCCTGCTATAGACTTCCGGAATTAGCGTCTGTTGACATTCCGCAATTCTCTACCCGAGATCTATCTGAAGGAAACGCGTCCTCATTATCCGTTCTCAAAAGCACCGTTGGGTCAACACGATGTTCGTTTAGGAGCTCGCCAGAGTATCACCTCCCTCGGCTCACTGGGGAAACCAAGAGCCAATGGGGGTATAGAAGGAAAAGTCAATTGCTACCAAAGCAGCAACAGGCAGTCGAAGAGTTCGCGAATGCTATTCAGTCCCAATGGCCGTGCGAAAGGCCGACGAAACCGACAATCTCGACTGGAAATACATATATCGATGATAGGGCCGCTATGACAAGCATCGTTTCCAAGTTTCAGACTTGGTATGATAATCGAAATTTTAACCAATATCTGTCAAATTTTGTTAGAAGGCTGTCGGATCAGCCGGTAACAAAGGTCTCGGTCAAGCAGATACAGCACATCCTCCCTTTGAGCCATCCTGGACCGCATATGGAATCTTGTACTTTCACTATAGATGATATTTTCGCGTTGTCTCCGCCCATGGACTCATCTTCCTCGGTGAACGAAAACGCAGAATGCTTGCCAGCACTTCCAAAGATGCCTGATATTCCACTGAAACAGCACGTACTTCCTCAGAAGGATACGCAGGCTAAGGAGCGCCTCAGCCTACTATGCAGCGACCTTGACCTTCACGCAAATTCCGCCTGTGAGAAAAACTATGTCACTTATTTGCGTGAGAGCTGCGACTCTCTCGCCGATCGGGAAGCAAGTGTTCGAGTTCCCACAGATTTGTTGAATGGTGAGCTCTCGGCACTTCTACAGGGCTATGCATCCAAATGGCAAGATTACCTCCATGTTTTCAATTCGGTACTAAACAATGTTGTTCTTTCCGGTGGCGATTTCACAACTCGCATTGGCCACTGTCCCCGCGTCTCGCCAACCTTTTGGCTTCGGCAGCTCAACAAAGATCGTTTCAACGGCTTGACTGGTCATTGGAGAATGGTAATCATCAGATACGGGCTGGCCGTCACCGAGCTCCATCGTGCTCACAGGCTTCTCGCGCTCTCTGGCTTTCCACAGGATCTTGCGGAAGAGCTTCGCAATCAAGGCCATGAGAACTGGGATCCTCATGATTTCCCTGAGACTTTGCTGCTCGAAGCTGAGAGTGGAATTATGGTACGCGGAGTTCAAGAAGATATTGCGAAGGAGATGCGAAGCCCACCGGACGGGAAGAATTCCGTCATGCAGCTGAACATGGGAGAAGGAAAGTCTTCGGTTATTGTCCCGATCGTTGCAGCTGCTCTAGCAGACGGGAACACGTAAGTAAACAGTCTAACTACACACTTTGATATGGAACTAATCTCTTCTATTTAGGCTTGTTAGGGTCATAGTTGCAAAACCTCAGTCAAAGCAGATGTTGCAAATGTTGGTCTCGAAACTCGGTGGCCTTCTCAATCGACGCATATACCACATGCCTTTCTCACGAGCTTTGAAACTATCAACAAACGATGCGAACACCATCAGCGAGATCTATAACGGTTGTATGGAAAATCGCGGTATCCTACTTGTACAGCCGGAACATCTTCTATCATTCAAACTTATGGGGATCGAGTGCCTTATCTCTGAACATGAGGGTTTGGGTCGCTCACTCTTGAAGACTCAGCAGCTATTCGACAACAAATCACGAGATGTTATCGACGAGAGTGACGAAAACTTCAGCGTCGACTTTGAACTGGTCTATACGATGGGTACGCAGAGATCCGTTGAACTCAGCCCAGAGAGGTGGTCCATTCTACATTCTTTACTATCCCTCGTCCACCGATACGCCGCTGAAGTCAAGACTGCACTACCTTGTTCGATTGAGTTCGACGACAGATGGGAGCATAAAGGAAGGTGCCCTCGAGTTCGTATTCTACGGAGCGATGCAGAAGATATGATGCTCGACCGTATCGCTCATCACATCTGCAAAATTGGATTTACGAACTTACCCGTCGCTCGACAGCACGAATCTACGCAAAACTCCGTGTATCAATACATACGCGAACCCGAGCTATCGCTCGAACAGATCGAGGCGGTAGAAAACGGGAGTTTTTGGACCGACACTTATAAGGACCCACTACTATTGGTGCGAGGACTCATTGCGGGGGGTGTCCTGCGCTTTGCTTTGCGATCGAAGCGATGGAGGGTCAACTACGGCAGCGACCCTAACCGGATGCCCAAAACGAATCTCGCTGTTCCCTATCGGTCAAAAGATAGTCCGTCCCCTCGTTCAGAGTTCAGCCACCCAGATGTCGTCATCGTTCTGACGGCCTTGACATACTATTATGGTGGTTTGAACGACGAAGAGCTTTTTGATACATTTGCTCATCTACTAAAGTCGGATCAACGTGACGTGGAATATGGTTTGTGGGTGAAATCCATCAATGCCATGCCAGAGGCTTTCAGCCGTTTATCCGGCGTCAACATCAAGGACCGGTACCAATGCATCACCCAAGTTTTCCCATTGCTGAGCTATGCAAAGGGGACAATCGATTATTTTCTATCGCACATCGTATTTCCGAAAGAGATGAAGGAATTTCCGCATAAGCTTTCGGCATCTGGTTGGGACATGGGCGTCGTCAAACCCTATCCGACCACTGGCTTCAGTGGAACAAATGATTCCCGTCATGTGCTACCATTGAATGTCAACCATCTTGACCTTCCGAAGCAGAAGCATACCAATGCTTTAGTCCTGGCCCACGTATTGGAGCATGAGAGGGGTGTTGAATTGCTACCCCCAAGAGGTTTAGGCGAGACGTCGGATGCGGAGCAACTACTAAAGATAGTCAACGATATGACTCCCGCAACAAGGGTCATACTAGATGTCGGTGCTCAAATCCTAGAGCTCAACAATCACGAGGTAGCTGAAACCTGGCTTCGCATGAGCGATGCCCAGACAACGAAGGCGGTCGTGTTCTTCAGCGACAACGAAGATCTCTGCGTCATGGACAGAAATGGTCGTGTGGAGCTTTTACAGACATCCCCGTTTGCGAAGCAGCTCGACGGTTGCTTGGTATATTTGGACGAGGCCCACACCCGAGGGACGGATCTGAAACTTCCTAGGACTTATCGCGCCGCAGTGACTCTAGGTGCGAATCTTACGAAAGATCGGTTGGTACAGGCATGTATGAGAATGCGAAAACTCGGGAAGGGACAATCAGTGGTATTTTGCATCTCCGGGGAGATCCAGATGAAGATTGCGGAGAGCAAGGGAAAGGGAAAGGGAAATATCGAAGTGACAGATGTCTTGGCCTGGGTCATATCAGAAACATGGGCTGATATGCGCCGAAGCATACCTTTGTGGGCTACCCAAGGCCGTCGCTTTGAAGATCACAAAAACCTGCTCAACGGTGTCGACACAACTCAATCTCAAGCCGAGAAATTCTTGGAAGAAGAAGCTCAGTCTATTGCATATCGATATCGACCGCGGGTGCCTACGTCGTTCGCGGCATCTTTCGATGGCTGGGACATGAGCAATCCCAACATTGCCCTCATTCTCGAGCGTTGCCAAGATTTCCAGACCATCAACTTTGACTCTGCAACTCTGCAGGAAGAGCAAGAGCGCGAACTCAGTCCAGAGATCGAAGAAGAGCGCCAGGTGCAACGACCTCCTAGTATGAAACCTGAGAAGCATAAGCTGCATCTCGATGTGATTGCATTGATTCAAACTGGGCAACAAAAACCAGTCGGAGTGTCCGGTGCATACATACCAGCCTTTCGAGACCTAAACGATACGAGTGCCGCGAAATATTTCGACGTTCAGAAGTTCCCTACCAAGGTACTCGTCACTCGAGATTTCGTTCGCACTGTCGAACAACCTGCGAAATCATACGTCTCGGACTCCTATCTTCGACCAGTACAGTGGATCCTGTCATTCAAGTCTACCAATGAATCCTCTCGCGGTCTGCTTATTATGAGTCCTTTCGAGGTGGATCAATCGCTGGCCCTGATCAAGAACTCCAAGCACGCCACCTTGCATCTTTACGCGCCTCGTCCCAACCTAGGGTACGACCCACTCGACAATCTCAGCCTGTATTACGTCGGAAAAGGCACGTTCAGCCCCGGTACCATCGACCGAAGCCTCATTGTGCAGCTCAACCTTTTCGCTGGCCAATTGTACTTTAATTCTTACACCGAGTACACCGAGTTGTGCGACTACCTAGGTTTGGCTTGGAGAACTTTAGAAGAGGGTCAAACAGTACAGGCTGATGGGTTCGTAAAGCCGCCAATGGGAAAATGGGGATTGCAAGAGAGTCCGGTAAAGTTCTTCAAGGAGCTTATGAAGATTAGGCGCGAGGGTGATGGAATTGAGAAGACTCAGGTTGGTAGGGTGTTGGACGGCGAGCTGTTGGAGCCTGATGATTTTTGAGGGGGGTTTGGGCTGGGGATGTTCTTAGATTGTTCGACTGGTTTGAAGGAGTATCGGTTTCACATGGGGTATCTAGTTGGCGGAGGCGGGTAATAATTGCGGTTTAAGGAGTTTGCTTATTTGCTTTTTCGCGGCAGCTACATAGGGTTACGGAGGAGTCTCTGTCCATAGAATGTATGTGGGTGCAAAAAAGTAGTTTTTTTCTTCGTTTATGATGCAGAGGAATGATTGACTTGCATGCTTGAGACTGATACGGAGAGCGACGGCATGTCAGAAAAGCAGAGCTAATCACCCGCCCACACACATGCGAAAAAATTGAAGTGTACGTCGCATGCAGAAGACTCTTGAGCCGAGCCTTGTAGGACTGCGCCAGTGGAGCAAGACCGGTGAGGGAACCGTGCGTATCCAATCACTGCCGCCCATTTGCCTTGATTTTTTCTCTGCTATGCCGGAACTGTGGCTCGACAATCCCAGACACGCCTTTTTAGTGCCATTCCATTCATTTCCTCCCAGTACAGACTTTCAAGCTGAGTGCAATTGAAACTTGGTGTATATATTCCGTTTAATTTTCAAAATCCTCATAATTCAAGCAGAACGGTGGTGTGTTCTAGTGGTATGAATTCACGTTGTGGAATAAAACCTACAGCGTCCGTGACAGCCTGGGTTCGATTCCCAGCACCGCCAGAGAGTTTTCGTTTTTTGCTGTTTTGTTGTTTTGGCGAAAGGAAAAAAGTTCGGACGTGGAATTTTTCGCGGGTTGGTGGCACTTCTTATGCGGCCACGCGACGCCACGTGAACGCCAAGCGATCAGATGGATGATGGCTTACTTGGGAGCAGAGAGCAATCAGCCTGTCCCCAACAAATTCCGCGGCGAGAGCCCAAACTTTTTGGACTGGCTGCTTGCACTTGTAGACATCGACGCCCGACAGCTATACATCCATCATGTCTGGACCTGATGCGAAAGCGTCGCAGGCAGACGGCGCCTCGGCCTCTGCAGGCCCTGCGAAGCCGCAGAAGCCTCCGAATCCTGCCTTTAGGATGATGGGTGAGATGCCTTGCTTCATTTTTTCTTCGCATGCGACTGTCTAGCTGACTTTTCTACAGGCCTGCCCAATTTCCGCCTCAAACTCCCCTCGCGCAATTGGATGATCTTCCTCGGTGTAACTGGCACGTGGACCGCAGCTGTAATGTACGACCGTCGCGAGAAAAAGCGCATACAGAAGAAGTGGACGAAGCTGGTCGAGCACATAGCACGAGAGACATTGGACGAGCATCAGATGCCCCGCAAGCTCACAATCTATATCTCCGCCCCGCCGGCCGACGGCCTGGTAGCTGCACGCGACCACTTCAACGAGTACGTGAAGCCTATCTTGGTTGCGGCGGCGCTGGATTGGGATGCGATTGAGGGGCGGAGAGAAGGGGATGTGCGGGCTGGGTTGGCGGAGAGGATACGCACGCTGAGGAAGAGGCGGGGCGAGTTTACGAAGGAGCCGGTGGAGTTGAGCGTCAAACAAATCGTGGAGGAAATGAGGCAGAGAGTGGGCATTAGGGATTGGGACGGACCTGGGGGTGATGTGGTTATTGGAAGGCATACGTGGAAGGAGTATGTGAGGGGTTTGCATGAGGGATGGCTGGGTCCGCTGGATAATCCTAATCCTGTGGTGGAAGAAACGCCTGCGCCTCCCCCGGCAACACCGACACCTGCTGAAGTTCCGTCCGATGCTACCGTTCCAACGACGGTGCACGATTCCTCGCCGGAGGCGGAAGAGGCCGAGAAACCGAAAGAAGAGGAAAAGAAAGCCAAGAAGAACACGCAACCGCTGCCCTTCAACACGACACTCCAGTACCGGGATTCCAACCTTCCCCCGACCTGTCCTCAGGCTCTCGGCCCTGCCACCGCGATACCGCTCCCTCATCTTCTCGGTTTCTTCAACTTCCCCATCCGCATCTACCGCTTCTTGAACAGGAGACAAGTAGCAGACGATATCGGACGACAGACAGCAGCAGCAGTGCTAGGCGCATACAGGCCCTTCCACACCGAAGCCGAGACCGCTCTCTCAGAAAGCTCCGCAGAGAGCTCGAAATGGGAACAGCAGCGGTTACTCGCGAATGAGGAGCCGGACTGGCACAAGAACGCGAAGAAACGTGAAGAGGGCGATGAAAAGGAGAGGGTGTGGCTAGATGAGATGGTTGTCGATCCCCGCATTGGCGAACGCATGAGGAAGTTCGAGCTGACTGCCGATGCGGAAGAGAGGGCTAAGCGGCCTGTGCAAGATAAAGGGGAATCATGGTTCCAGGGGCTGTGGCCCAAGAAGGAGAAGAAGGGCTGGGAGGGATTGGCTGACGATGCGTGATGAATGGTATGGTGGATTCTCGACTTCGATGTTGTGTTATGTAGACGGTGTATGAATAGCCATGTATCATGTATATCAGTGATAATCAACAACATATCGCATCTCAATACATGTGTCGACTGATCAGGTGCCCAAGAATAGAGTCACGTGCACACTCCTTGGCACACGTGCGTGCCCCGCTACCGACATTAGAAGCTTCATGTGTATTCACGTCAACGGTACGTGGGACCTCACCCCCGAACAAGCCACATAAAGTCTTCCCCACGCGACCTCCCTACACCGCACCACCTCACCTAATTTATCCACGCTACTCTCCCCCCACCACCACCACATACATCTACTGACCCTCCAATCCCCTCCACAATTGCCATCATGGTAAGCTCCCCCCGCATGCACATACCCGTCAAGGCTAACAAACCATACAGGCAACCGCACAATCCAAGAAGCGTCTCGCGCTCGCCATAATCAACTTCCTCCAAACCTCTTCAAGCGACGGCACCGTCGCCACCGAAGATGCCGAACAGCTCGAAGTCGCCACCAACTGCATCGCCGAGGCCTTCAAAGTCGATCTCGAGGACTCCACCGCCATGAAGGATGCGCTCGGCGGCCAGAACCTGCTCGCCATCTACAACGTGTACGAGAAGCTCAAGGGCAAGACCACGGCGTCGACACAGGGCGCGAGTTCGGCATCCGAGGCCCGCCCCGCGACCCCGCAGACGGCGGCTAAGGAGGAGGGTGTGCCGAACAAGAGCGAGGGCGAGCGGCTGAAGGGGCTGGGTAACGAGGCTATGAAGCGCAAAGATTACGACGCCGCTGTTAAACACTACACTGCTGCCCTCGACGCCGTCCCCTTGAACCCGATTTACCTCTCCAACCGCGCAGCCGCTTTCTCGGGCCTGGGCAAGCACGCGGACGCAAAGGAGGATGCGGAGATGGCGACGGCGGCGGATCCGAATTACTCCAAGGCGTGGTCGCGGTTGGGGCTCGCGAGGTATGTGCTCGGCGACTCCAAGGGTGCTATGGATGCGTACAAGTCCGGCATGGAGGCCGACGGCGGGTCTGAAGTCATGCGTAAGGGGTACGAGACGGCGAAGAAGCGGTACGAGGAGGAGGGCGGAGATGTTGGCGCTCCGGACGCTTCGAGGGGTGCGCCTGGTGGTGGTGCGGGCGCGGGCGCGGGAGGCATGCCGGACCTCTCGTCTCTGGCATCGATGTTCGGCGGCGGTGGAGGCGCTGGGGGTGGTGGCGGTATGCCTGATTTGTCTGCACTCGCGGGCCTGATGGGTGGAGGTGGTGGTGGTGGCGGCGGCGGTGGTATGCCGGACATTGGGGCCATGATGCAGAACCCGATGATGAGGCAGATGGCGCAGAGTGTTATGCAGAACCCCGATATGCTCAGGAATATCATGAGCAACCCTCGGGTCGCGGAGATGGCAGAGCAGTTTGGCGGCCGCGGCGGTGGCGCTGGAGCGGGAGCGGGAGCGGGAGCTGGAGCTGGAGGTGGTTCGGGAGGTGGGCCGAGCATTGCGGATATGATGAACGATCCGTCTATTGCTGAGATGTAAGTCGTATGTGTTTCCCATCTGAGGATATCTTGCTAATAGGTGCTAGGGCTCGGAACTTCATGGGCGGTGCTGGGGGTGCAGGTCGCGGCGCCGGTGCTGGTGCTGGAGGGGGTTCCTCATAAAAGGGCGGATGCTTCGGCATAGTTGATGTGCAGCTTTTGGAGGCATGTGTACGACTTCACGGGTAGACGGAACAATGATACCACATTTCAGGATCAAGTCTGATTTTCTCGACGCGTGCTGCATGCTTCATGGCCGCAGCTCTAAGAAGGAAGGAGCGTGACCTCTACTACATAGCCCTCCTATACCCCCATCATACATGCACGGACCCGCGTTCTGCGCATGAATCCAGCGTCCAGCGGGACGTAAATGCAACCCAGCAGCAGGTCTGCCGCTATCCAAGCCTGACTGACAGACGCCACCATTCGCTCACCCCAGATTCAAACCCCAAAGGCCATCCCCCAGATAATGCCCCGCCTCACAAGCCTGCCCCTTCTTAACCTTCTTCATCTCCTCGGTCCCAACCTTCAAAACCCCCACCATACACGCCGTCTCCTTCCCCTCCGCCTCCACCACCACCACCTCCCCCGCCCCCAACTCTTTCCCTCCATACCTCCCCTCCGTATCCTCGGGGTCATTCGGCAGTCTTCCGCCCGCGGACGTCAGACCCGGCGCCATCAGCGATGCTCCGGCCAACACGAATCGGATTGCCCCCCTGTCGATGCGCAGTCGGTGGAAGGCGTCGGGGTATTTGTGGACGAGGCCCAGGTGCGGGAGGATTGCGTCGTCCATGTGTTGGAAGAATAGCGGGGTTGTGTTGAGGGTGTAGAGGGAGACGCGGTCGGGGAGCTTTACTAGGTCGAGTTGGGACTTTTTGGGCAGGATGTCTTCGATGTAGGGGTCGAGGAGAGGGTAGGTTTCTAGCACTTTGGTGCGGATTGTGCGCTGGACCGAGGATTTTACTTTGCTTTTTGCGCCGGGGGTTATGCTGTGGGTGGTGTTAGTGTCTGGGAGGGAGGAGGGAGGGCAGACGGACTCTTTTTTGAACATGGTGGCGGTTTGGCGGGAGGTTGTGTTGTGTGGTATCGGGGGTTGGAGCGTTGAAGTAAGTGAAGAAGCTGCCCCGCAGTTGGTTGTACGTTTCTGCGCTTTTGGATGAGGGGCACGTAGTTAGTGTACGGGTGGCGCCTTGCGCGTTACTAATTACGGCACGCTGGAGGTGCCAGTGTCGCATTTTGACAGCTGACCTCCCCCCCCATGTTCATGCTCCCTCTGAAACACCATCCCCCGCTTTCTTCACTACGGGATGAGGTCTACCTGCTTTTGGCTTCTCGCCCATCTTTGGTTATGCCGTAGTCTTTACGCGTTGCCAGGAGTACCGGGAAACATCACGTGACGAGGCGGCTGTGAGATCTCGCGCTAACACACGCTTTTGCCCCCGCGACTCATGCCATCTCCACCTCTCCCGGCATCACTGCTGTTGTAGTGCCTTTCGATATCAAGCACGGTGGAAGCACCCACCACCCATCAAGCACCATCTCCCGGAGCATTTCCAGTCCTCGTTCTAGGAACCGAACGATCAGCTCTCGCAATGACGTTAGTCCATCCCCGAAGGACCCTGTCCCTTCGCCTTTTGCCCTTCAGCACCTGCATGGAATCCTTCGTCCTCACCTCATCTTGCGCTCTATTGGCCGCACGCATGCCTTCTAGCCGGGGCAAAGTCGTCGATTATTTCCCCCAGCACTCCAGTCGCGCCGCTTGTCTGCTCCCTACACTACGCCTTCTTTTCAACTCAGTGTTTGACAGCCTGGCCGGTATGTACAGGCAGAGGCTTATTTATTGGCTGAGTGGCAGGGGGGCCAAGGCTTTACCGGCATTTCGACCGTTTGGGGTAACGACATGTTCGCCTCCCCTCGATTGAGCCCGTTTCGACGGAAAACGGGATTCCATGGGTCGACCGACGCCGTATCACTGCTTTTTCTTTCGCTTTTCTACTGCATGGGGCTGCTAGGGATCGTCGTTGCGTCGTGCAGCGGTTTGTCATCGTTGGCTCATGTCTGTATATCTGCTGGTGGGTGCCAGCTGTGAAGCCTTGGTCCTGCCTCTCGCCGTTGCGGGTTTTTGAATCCATGATACCCGCTTGAGACTCGGCGGCTTCTTTGATGTTGGTCCGTCCTATGGCCCTGGAACATCGCGAGCTATGACCCCCTCAGGCCTGACTGAAGCGTACCGCAACGCTGACAATGGGAGCCAAAGCCTTATCGGCGCTTCTTTTGCTCTCCTCGCCTTGACCACTATTTTCTTCATTTGTTTCCTGCTATCGAGGTATTACAATGAAGCCGGGGTCAGTCGTTTGATGTTCTGGCTCATTGTAGCTGCCTATATTTTCAACGCGGGCAACGCCATCGATAACGCTCGTAAGCTTCAATTTTTCTGGAACATAAAGGAGAAAGACGACTGACTCGTAATAGTATCCGCCATACTCGGAGATGCAGGGAAGCATGTCTCCACCCTGTCCCACGCCACAAATATCGCCTCTGGCAAGATAGGCAAGGCTGCAGATTATCTATACATCCCATCTGCCATCTTGCCGAAGCTCGCCATGCTGGCTTTCTACCACCAAGTCTTCCCTGGCCGCGTCTACCACTGGACCATATATGCAAGCGCAGGGCTCCTCGTCGGCACGCTCCTTGCCGGCTTGCTGCAGGCGACGCTCATATGCAAGCCCTTCGCCGCATACTGGGACGGTGAAGGCTCATGCGGAGACCTAATGGCCACGTACCGGTGGCTCAGCTGGCCCAATATCTTGACCGATTTCATCATGTTGGTGATGCCGTTCCCGATGCTTTTGAAACTACAGGTCTCGCGGACGACGAAGATTAAACTTATTCTTACTTTTATGGCCGGGTCCTTGGGAATCATTACTGCTATTCTTCGCATCATCAGCTTCTACACTATTCCCATATTTACGGATTCAACGTTTTACCTCGTTCAACCGTCCATTTACTCCGTCGTCGAACCCTCGGCGTACCTCATCTGCGCTACTATGCCCACGCTGCGCCATCTGACACGACGTATTTCATACACAATTGGCCTGCCCACCATCTCGTCGACACGAGGATACTCCGCATACGACCGCAGTCGGACCGCACACTCGAGGTCCTCTCGTCTACCCTCCGCTTTCGCCAAGCTCAGCGCGGGTTCCAGCGCCAAGACGGCGGTCGAGAGAGACGAGGGGGTGGAGGCGGATCTCGAATTGGGCAAGGTGGGTCTGTCTCCTAGGGAAAGGCGCGGTGCGTGGAATAGAACGGAGGTGGGCACTGGTACGAGGGAGGAGGTCGAGAGGGAAAGAGGGGTCAAGGATGGTATTGGTGTTGGTATTGGCGAGATCGTGTGCAAGACCGATATTGATATGATCAGTGAGCCGCGGAAGGAGTCGTGGCGGACGGAGGAGGAAAATAGAGAGAGCTTAGGGGATGTGGATGTTGGGGATGGGGGAGAGGAGGGAGAGGAAAGGGCGAGCAGAGATGGGTCTGGTTTCGGGGACGAAGTGCCCTTGAAGGGGGGGACGGAGAGATGAGGTCAAGTTTTTTATATAGATCGTATTTGCATGATACCACTGGTTTTGAATCGTTTGTCTAAATGGTTTTCTATAAGTTTTGTCATGAATGTACACCACTCTCGTCTCTCTCTAATCACCCTCGAGCAGCCTATGAGTTGGAGGCATCCTTCTGGCTCTGCGAGCTAGCGCTCATGGACGGTTGGGAGATGGGGAGGACCTGCTTGGACTCCTCCTTCTGCTTCATCTTGCCATAACCGTAGACGAGGCCGCTGAAAAATCCCAGGAGGATAGCCGAGACGCTTCCAAAAGTGACAGGAGCATCGAAAAAAACGATGCCGCTGATGGCGAGCGGGAGCTTGTTCAGATAGCCGACGAACGAGTACGTAGTCGACGAAGTCTTGCGAATGCACCAGGCTGACGAGTACGAGATGAAGATGGCACCCAGGCCGGAATAGAGCATGCCGATCATGAGGTTGTTGCGGGATTCGACCGGGAAGTTGTTCGCCAGGTTGGTCGAGGACCAGTCCTCGGTGACCAAGGAGCAGACCACCATGATGGGGAGGGAAAGCATGTTGTTATAGAACATGGTGTCCCAGTCCTTGAAGTGCAGCGAGGTGATGAACTTGCGCGTGCCCAGGACATACGAGGCGGTGCAGAACACGTTGAGCCCCATCCACGCGTACCCAGAGTGCAAGGTCGAGATAGCGGCGGCAGTCTCCACCGAGTGCCCGGCGCCATTGAGGGCAGCCTGGATATCGGCCCACGCAGCAACGATGGAGCTGAGCACCATGGAGCCGAACGACAACAGAAGCAGCGGGGTGACGCGGCCGCCGAACCACAGCACCTCACCGTAGGCGATGACGACGATGGTCAAGTTCTTGAAGATGGTGTATACTGGAACAGATAGATATTGAAGAGACTTGGTGCTAGTGTAGATCATGCCGACGAAGACCACAGACACGGGGAGCCCTGATTCGGTGTTAGCACAGTCGGGAATTCGGGAATTGCACGAGCGTCCGTTGCATGGCCGCCGCAGACATACATTTCTTGACCTTGCCGCTTTCCAGGGCAGCGAGGCTAGGGATGAATCCCATATTCTTCAAGACCAGAATTGCAGCCGTGCAGATCACGGACTATCGAATACATGTCAGCTGTGGGGGCTTAATGCAGTGCCAGAGTGCCGCCGCGCATACCTGTATGGCCAGATACAGAAAGTTCAAGTTCCAGGACGATCCGGAAACGACATATTTGTTCACTACTGTCATGCTGATCGAGGAGAAGCAGTAGGCTAGAATAGCGGCACCGGGTTTGTTTTCCAGTTGGGAAAGAGTGCTACCCATGCCGCTATCGGCGCGGGCCCGGGGAGAGGGCGCAGACTGCAGCAGGAAGGTATCCCGCTCACCGAATTCCTTCTCATCCCTCCCGCTCATCTCGAGATCCTCGTTCTTCTTATTCGACATTGCGGTTTCGTCGTGGATTCAAAGGCCTAAAACGGAAGTCAAAGACAACAGGAAGCGAGGGAAAAGAGACGGGCGATAAGACCTCGTCAGCGAACTTGACGATTTACTTGCTTTGGTGTTGCAGAGGAATGGACTGAAGACGACACGTTAAGATCTAGGTATTAAATTGCAACACTAGGCTTGTCGTGGCTTGGCAGATGAGGACAGGGGCAGATTGTCCTTACTCTATGGGAAGTTAGACCCTCACACGGGCCATGCCCTCTTAGCCAATCAGCTGACGATCTAGGTCAACACCAGAAATCCATCGTGAGGTCCCTAAATGTAGCTTTGGAGCCATTGCAAGACAAGGCGTGCTGATGTAGTTGCGTCACCTCAAGGCATCGACCATGTCAATCCGACCAACAGAGGTGATTGCATCCTCGAGCACCTTCCAGCGCGTTACATTACCCAGAATCAAGATTCCGCTACGATCGTCTCAACTGGGCGAGCAACGAAATCCGTCTTATCCGAATCCTACCACATAATCCAAACACTGTCACGAATGGCGGCTACGAGCCCTTGGAGTGCGAGGTGGCCAGTATATCTCTAGATACCAAACCGCGTTATATTGCACTTTCCTATGCATGGGGAGATGCAGCGCTTGCGCGGCCCATCCTCCTCAACGGCAAAACTTTTCACGCCACTGCCAGTCTCGACGCTGCACTCCGACAGATCTGTAAGATGCAAATGGGTAGCTCAAAACTGCGCGACGAGTATTTCTGGATCGACGCGTTAAGTATCAATCAAAAGGATGAGATTGAGAAGAGCTGGCAGGTGCAGCGCATGAACCAGATCTTTCAAGAAGCACAGTATGCATTGGTATGGTTAGGGCCTTCCTCGGACGATAGTGGGAAAGCCATGGAAGCACTTGAGCAGGTGGGATTGAGTGTTACTGCCGGGACTGATCCCCTCGACAACACAACCTTGAATACTTTCAACATCTTCTCCAAACTTTACAATGAAGTCTCGCCCTCTATCAACAACCTCCTCACACGCGCATGGTGGCGAAGGATGTGGGTGGTCCAAGAATTCGCATCGGCCAAGGACGTCTTCTTCCTCTGTGGCGATGTGCAACTGTCCTGGAGCCCCTGTTTCGGAGCTCTGGAAGCGCTCGAGACGTTCCGGAGAGCGTTGGCTGGGTCGGATTGGCGTGCCAGCATTGGAGGGCAAGACTACCAACGCTTGATGGACGAGATCACCGCCCTCGCTGGTATTTTACGCCTCTTCCGTATACGCCACACATTGCAGCAGAACCGAAATCGCCTCTCGCTGTGGGAGCTCCTGACACTGAAGCGTTTCGGCATGCTCTCGACAGACAATCGCTGGCTACGGATCAGACATCGCCATCTTCTTCGCATCAGGCAGCAGCGCTCCGGATGTGAGTTTTAGCACCCGCGGTGATGGCCACATGGTGCTCCATCTGGAAGGCTACAATTTCGATACCGTGGCCGCTACCAAAGAAAGCTTCAACATGGCTGATGCCGTCAAGAATGGAGGCTTCTTACGCGCCCATCTCGCGCTGCAAGCACGCTTCCGCGCCTTCTCGGAGCTGCAGAAGGGGGCTTGGAATAAAGTGTTCCGCACTACCATCGCCGACATCGAGCACGTCTGGGGCCCGGACCTACTCTTCAGCTATAAGCGATCGACGCGGCATATGCGGCAGGACCTGTACGGCGCACTCGCCAACGCGACGGACGAGGTTACTAGAAAGGGGGTTTTGGGATTGGGTCCTGATGGTATGAGGGAGGGGGACGTGGTGGTTGTTGCGTGTGGAGCTGAGTGCCCACTTGTCCTGCGCAGGAGTACGAGGGCGATGGAAAAACAGAGTAAGAGTGGGGAGAGTGAGAATGAGTTTGTTTTGGTGGGGGAGGCGTATGTGGATGAGGTTATGGATGGGCAGGCTTTGGACATGGGAGGCGAGAAAGAGACTTTTGATATTATTTGATAGATACCCCTTGTCTGTGTAAACTTTGAATGGATGTAGAATCTGTTTTCGAATATAGTCATGTGTATGTGGTTGCGCGGTGTTTTTGCTCGTTTCTATTTATCTAGACTGTTTGCCAAAGTGAGACCGGCCTTTTGTTTCAGCATGTCCGCCAACTTGACGTCGGCACCAAACAACAAGCGTACTTCTATACTGATAAACTTCACTATCATAAACGTCAGCATCGTCGTATCCTCCCTCGTACAGAATAAACCCGTATTCCTACACCCCGTTTCCGTTCCACACCCAGTTCCGAAGGTGGATTTATCGCCTGTATTAAGAGTAGGTATCCCAGGCACCCAATTGTCCTAAGAAGAAAACTCTGCCGTCTGACCCGCCGTTCGCTCTCTTTAGCAACGTACAGAAATATATCGAGCCCAAACCCTTTGACAGCCAAAAAAGGGTTGGGTATTTCATCGTCATCGGCACTAGGGTCCCATCCACAGGGACGAAACACATGCTTAGCATACCTCTTATTAATCGTCGCTACATGGGCCAACTACAAAAGCTTGACCTTTGACTCCATTATTATTATTGACGTCGAATCCGTTACGACGCAGTCATCTATATACCGCACCATCGCAGCAATAGCCGCGTTCGTACCTTACTTACCCAAGTACAGCTCACTCACCGCACCCCGACGACGACTCACACATGAGCCATGGTTAGCACGTTCTAAAACGCTCAAACACGTAGCCCATCCGTGCCATCCAACACGATTCACAATCACACGATCATCATCCAAACCTACCCTTCGCAGTATCGCAGCAAGCCTAATTCCTTCGTCCCGCAGCTACGGTACAAGGGTGGAGCATGAACGGGTTGCCCCCTCCCCCTGTCGCCCTTAGCGTCTTGGCCGAAAAGACGGCCGATTTCTCAACTCTCTGAGAGTCAATTTTGACGGTTTTTGATGGTTTTGAGTTCGATTTTGAAGTTGATAGTAGGAAGGATAGTCAAATTGATCAATAGACTACTCTAAATAGGCCTTTTGGCGCGGATTAATGGTTGTTCCGGAGGTCTTGGCGCACATAAGTGCCTCAGAATTGACTAAAACGCTGCCCGATTCTAGAAAGACGGCATATTTCCCACAACTACCACTTAGTATGGC
>MU006791.1:687998-700962 GCA_010093635.1 Massarina eburnea CBS 473.64 | reverse complement strand
ATGGCTCAATCCTGGCCATCCGATAGGCCCTCAGATAAACGGAATCCAAACTCCTCTGGGCCTAGTCGAGACCAGTTGCAAGAGACTATGCGGTACTTGGGGTGCAATCCTGGTCCCCGGCCGCTGCATGCACACACAGGGACATGGATGGGCTTTGGGCAGTTTGTGTTAGGGCGCAACAATCCCATCTCACATCTGCATGAGGGTTGCCCTGAGCAGGGCCCTGTCGAAGGCTGTCCGTGCCCAAAAACTCCCTTGGAAGAATGCCCGTCGGAGCTCCAGCGGCCCTGCCGCGCTACGAATAAAGCTTTCATCATGTCCCACTCCTGCTGCTGAAGCAGAAGAAGAAGAGCTCTCACGCCTCGCACCACGCCTCGCACCACGCCTGCCCGCCCGCCCGCCTCCCTCCCCTCCCCTCTCTGCCCTCTGCTACCGTACCGTGCCCTACCCCAGACTCATAGCCACTGTTGCCCGTCCCGTCTCCACCCGTGCGGAAGGCCTCGCTCCTCTCGCGGGCTCCCAGTACAAACATCCCAAGGCCCACCCATCCCATCGGCCCTCACCTGCGCTTCACGTGCGTCATTCCCGCGAAACTGGCTGCATTCCTCAGCACTGGCGCGAGCCCTGACCACTAGCAAATCATGGAAGGCAAGAACTCCTCTGGTCGCCGAATTTCCCTCTTAAACGACAACCCAACGCCCCCGCAGCCTCTCCGTTTGCCCTCGTTCACGCCTTCCCTGCCCTCGCGGACGTCTAGCTACACCTCCAGCTACACCTCCAGCTACAGCTCCGGCTACAGCCCCAGCTACACCTCCTCGCCCGTCAACTCGCCGCCGACGCCCCAGTTGGTGCGCAGCAACTCGTCCGACTCATCCGCTGACATGCAGTCGCCCTCGCCCATCACCCCCGAATTCTACATGAACGACCTGTCGCAGCCGCAGCCGCAGCAGCTCGCCTCGCCCGTCTTCCAGCAGGACAGCTTCTTCCCAACACCGAAACAGTTGGCCTTGCACTACCCACCCGTGCCCCAGCCCACTGGCCCGATGGCGTACCATGTCGCGCCGCCTCCAATGGACTTTTACCGACCACCACCACCGCCGCCGCAGCAGTCGCAGCCGCAGCCGCAGCCGCAGCAGCAGCAGATGCCGGCACTGGTGCCCGAGAGCCAGAACGCGCCGTCTTCCGCGAACCCGCGATCGAAGAAGAACAGCTACCCGTGTCCCGTGTCGAAGCAGTTCCGCTGCACCGACCACTTCACCACGTCCGGCCACGCCGCTCGCCACGCGAAGAAGCACACGGGCAAGAAGGACGCCTTCTGCCCGGAGTGCAACAAGGCCTTCACGCGCAAGGACAACATGGAACAGCATCGCAGGACACACCAGAGCGGCCGCAACGCAGCCAAAGGTGGTGACGTGCAGGTCAAGAAGGCGAAGCAGGCCGCCAAGAGGCCCAAGCCCGCCCCACTCCAGTCATCAATGCCTTCCCTCTCAGGCCTCTCCGCGATGATGGATCCGAACCTGCCAATCAGCCCGGTCGCGTCCAACTTCGCCATGGCTGCCCCCGCGGTCCAGCCCGCCGAGTTCATGAACGACTATCCCCAACGTTCACCGTACCCGGATCCGACCACCGCATACTCCACGACCAATTGTTTCACAGGGGGGTCATCCTACGGCCTAGACGCACTTGCCATCGCCGCGAGCGGGGAGAAGCGCAAGTTTGAGTCGTAGGAGAGTGGGCGGGCCGGCCTCGCTCTCCCCTCTCCCCTCTCTATTCCTACTTTCTCAACGGAGTTGGGCTAGAGTCACTTCGTCGTTCAGCGCGGCGCAGAACGGCTTTTTCACGGATTCATTTCGGCATTCACCAAAAAATCACGGGCTTCTTATCACGAAATAGACGCATTGCCGTCAAGGCTACGACTTCTTCTTCATTTAACAAATGGCGTAATGCTCCCTTATCTACTTCTCTGTACAACTTGTTTGCACCGCGCACACAGTGTCGTGGTTCCATTTTTATAATTGTTGCTATGTCTGGATGGACAGGATGGACAGGGGCGTTCACGGGGTCAACATATGATGATCACTTAGTGAGATCATGGAATAGGGCAAACATGGATACCCCGCCCTTTGACCAAGGTGCACTTTTTCTTTCCTCTTTTCTTCTTCTTTTCTTTCTAGCTATCTTGCTACAGTGTGGGTGGACGGGGTTCGTCCGAAAAGGAGGCGGGTGGAGAGTACTATTGAGTATAGTGGTAGCTGGGTCGTTAGTAAGGAGGGATCTGTAGCAACATAGCGAATATCGAAACCGAGTTTCATAATCACCGTACTTCTGTGGTGGGCACCGGAAAGAGTCAGATGGTTGGCTTGTGGCTTCCCAACAAACGGCGGCGCCTCGGCAGTTGAAACCTCTGCTATCCTTCAGCCTCGCCGTGGTTTGCGTTACCATCCCGATGCTTGGCCGAGTCATTATTGTTGGGGTAGGTGGTAGCGGTAGCTAGGTGGTAGGGGGGGGATCAGAGGAGGTGCTATTATTCGCTGCCCCGCATATGGCTGTCAGGGTTTGGATTCAGCGTGGGATGCACTGGACTGGACGGGTGGAACCCCACATATGCGTCAACTGGTGATGTGTAATTTCTCTACTTTTTGTGTTTGGATTGACGACTCTACGGCAAACCTTGTTTCTGTGAATAAAGTTTATGGAAGGCAAGGCAGGGGCACAGCCTCGTGTTCTGTGGAACTTGGATGATAGATAGATTGTATGCAGAGCCGAAGGTGCGCATGCAGGACCAAGGACAACGCAACGCGACTGCAGTGGCTCCTTGTTCATGTCGACCTGAGTGGCCGGCAGGACAGATTGACCTGCATCTGCATCGATCTATCTTTACTGATGAACCTTAATTAGTGTTTCGTGTGTAGACAGACCTCTTGCCTGTCCATCGTTGCCCCTTCACTCTACCACATAGGTACAACAACACTCATGAAAGTATTCCCCGTCCACCAAGGCCGCCTGCATGTCGCACTCGAGCCGAGACTTTCCTTCCCACCCTGCTGCTAAGCGCTGTTCAGCTTCGCTCGCTAAGTAAAGTCCCACTCGCCAACGTAGAGCGTGTGTCATTTCCGTGGTACCTGCTGGATGGGATTGGTGTTGGTGATCTGTAGCAGTTCGCGAAACCGAAACCGAACTCGAAAGATAGTTTCTGCGCTTACATGTCTCCGTACGAGCGGGGGTGGTAGGTTAGACTGGCCCATGCGGAAGTCACGAGGCTTGAGTTGGAGGGGAAGAAAGGAAGGTGCGACATGTCACTTCCTCATCTTGCACTTGTTCCTCATCAGGAAGTTGCTACTTCCCCTTTTGTGCTAGCTAGCTATCTACTGCCTTCCGCCTGCCGACGTCCCCTCTCTTCCCCTCTCTTCCCCTTGCTAAACACCCATCAACAGTTCACTTCCCTTGTTTCGCTTTTCCGCTGTTTTTCCCAGAGCCCAACGGCCCGTCTACCGCACCGCACTGTACTCCATTGCACTGCGCTTGCAAGGTCAGGAGCGAGGCTAAACGACCGATGCTTCGTCCTGGTCCTGTCCTCTCCACGCGAAACCTTCTGCAAGTGATCGGGGCGCACCGCATAGGCCGTATTACCTCCGCTGCGGATTCCCTGCCCTGCGGCGGCTCCACTATCGAGGTTTGACAGCGCTTCGCGATGGGGCGGGTCTTACAGAGCCCAGAAGGTCGACTCCTGACTCGGCCCTGATGCTGTTTGCTTTTCTCCCTTGCCCGTGAGATGGCTCTCTTCTGCTTTCTGGTCTGAAATGTGCTTTTTGCATTTCCCTGCATCGTCTTTCGAATGTGTGTGCTTCGTTACGGAAACGTACATACACCACACAACGGCCCCACCATTCTTCCCACCACTCAAGACCTCTACATACCTCTCCCGATATCCCGTATGAAAGAGCTAGCAGCCGCAGTCTCCCCAATTCCCGGTCCCCCGTTCCGTCTGTACGACCTATCTTTCATTGCCTTTCCCCCTGTCCTTGTCCTACATATCGTACGACTATCATCCGTGCAAACGTGGTACGGACAATACTATACAAGATAAGGCGCGTTTATCTTGTGAGACTCAGTGAGCCTTTGACGGAAGGCGTTGGTAGGGGAGCGTGTGGGGTTGAGACAGGCGCATCCGTAACGAGTAATTCTCACGATACCATCGAAAAGAAAGAACACGGGGGGAAAGAGGAAGGAGAAAGGAATGCTGATGGCTTTTCTAGTAACTGTCTCAGCCATCACCACGCCATTGGATTTCGTTATGATACGGTACAATTCATAAACAGCCCCAGCCGCCTTCTCAACAAAAAAGAAAGTTTTATCGAACACGTAAACGCGCACCGCGCCGCTATCCATAGGGGAAGCGGGCTTCCTTCCTTCACATACTACATGCATGCCACCTACATACGCGCTACTCCAGCATTTCTGAAACAAATGACCTGCATGTTTCCTTCCCCAGAGGCCCGTCCTTAATGTTCCCCGCATATCGTGCATCGAAACATGCCGTGGAAACCTATTTCTAGATCGGAGGGCAGATAGACGACGTTGCACGGCGTCTACATGGCGTACCCGACCGACATCGACACGGACCCTGTTCCGGTAATGAGTGGAAGGATGGATGTAGTACGGGGCCCACATTCCTGCGTTGGTGCCCATGAGAACCCGGACCCTGGATGGATGGGTGGTGAGGTCAGTGGAGATAGGTTCAAAGTATAGATGATCATAGGTGGTATCTAGAGGTACCCGTAATGATAGGGGAAATATAGCAAGATTGGGCTGCATCTGCGTTCTGCGTTTGCATAGTCAGTTCGTCCGGAATAACCTATTTTACCTTTTTAGATATCAATATGAAAACCTATCCCTTCCATCTTTCCCCCCAAACTCTGTACAAATAACATCAACATCTCTTGTATACACCCGATCACTCCTAACCATCCCCTAGCCCCTAGTAACACCCAGCCCTTGCCGCTAACACGCAGAGTCAAATCATCTCCACTATTCTATTCCGTGCACCGTTACCCAACCTACCACCTACATCTTCTCGTCTCCCCTTGTCAATTCTCTCCATGTCCATGTCCAAGTCCCACCAGAGGTGCAGGCGCGGACTAGACTAGACTAGGCTACGATAGGCTGGTTACATACATATACGATGCGGTACATCGGAGTTATCTATGGATAGGACCCGTCCAGGTGAACGGGCTAGGCTAGGGTTGTGTAGGAAGTAGGCGTGGAATGGCATGGCATGGCGGGGCATATATCCCGCGGGGCTACGGCACTGTACCGTACCTGGCTTTGAATTTCCCACCTACCATCATGTGTGAAGAGGGAGGCGAGGATCTAGGCCTGGATGGCATACCACCTAGTTACACGACTGCGGCGCGGAGGAACGGACGGGGATAATGTACATGTGAGTTTCGATTCGAGCCGTTGGAGAACTTTTCCACGGCCGGACTGGACTGGATTGGACTGGACTGGACTGGGCTACTATGCTATATGGCAGACGATCTGACAAGGGCAAGACATACAGGAGATAAAGATACATACAATGCACTATATCCCATTGTTCATTTCTGCCCAACGCGCGTCGGCATCGCGTGCATCGTCCCCGTGTTCCCTCACCCACAACATTCCCATGCATCTAGCGGAAAAGGTAAATTCCGGTCCCGTGAGGCATTCGTCATCCAAGGGTATCTGCATCAAAGATCGATTCGAAACCCGAAACTCAGTAGACTTCAATGGTTGGGCTGCAGCGCCTCTTACCGAGTCGCAAATGCGCACACCCAGCGACCAGCTGCTGCAGTGCCTACCCAACAAAACCCAAAAAAAAACAGCTAATCGGTGTACCTCATCATCCGTCATACAGCCTTTCGATAACTTTATCGATATCCGACCGCGAGCCCGGGGGTCGGAGGCGAGAGCTGCAACCCCCACCAGGCTCACCCATCTGGCGGGCATATGCTCAGCCGATATTGGACTGCTGCACGTATCGCGCGAAGCTGAGATCCCCGTCGTCCTGGTGGAAGGCCTCCTGGTAGCGCTTTGCGAGCGAATCGTTGTTGCTGGGGCCGTCTTGGTCATCGTCGGCGGAGTCGTATTCGACGTCCATGTCTGCATCCGAGGAGCCGTCGTCCCGGTCTTCGGCGTCGCTGACGGTTTCGGGGTCGTCTTTGTCTTTGGCGGGGCGCTTGGGGCCCGCGACATTCATGTCTTTCATTAGTTTGTCGAGTTGTTTCTCGCGGTGGGCGAGCTTCTGTGCTTCGCGCTCCGCGCGGCGGCGCTCGAGCTCGGGTTTGTAGTCGCGCTCGAACTCTTGTCGCTTTTCCTCCACGCCCTTGAAGAAGTCGGAGATGCCGTCGCCGGTTATGGAGCTGACGCCGACCACGCTGAGGTGCTTGTAGAATTCGTCGAGTACGAGTGACATGCTGTTGAGCAGACTGCCCATGTATCCGCTTCCGCCGCCTACCGCGCTGCCCTCGCCGCCGACCTCCTCTTCGCTCCGGAGCGCGGCTTGGAAGGCCTCGAAGTCTGTCATCCATTCCTTTGCGAATGCCGCGTCCTGTGCGTCGGTCTTGTTGAACACGAGGATCATGGGCAGCCTCGTCTTGTAGAGGATGGAGCAGGCGTAGAGCATGTTGGACATGAAGGTCGACGTGCTGGTCGTCCGCGGCGTGTCGATCACGTAGGCTATCACGGTGGGGAACGTAGACGCCAGACTGCTCAGCAGGATCTCCCCACTTGCCGACCATACGAAGACCTCGATCTGGCCAGGCGTATCCACCAGGATGTGCTTCACGCCCTGCGTCTGCTGCTGCGGCGGCGGCGGCGTCGTCTTGCCCTGATTAGTCATGAACTCGACGGTCGTCTGCTCGGGCTGCGGTGCGGGCTCGGGCGGCTGTGTGCGCTTCTCCAGGAGGTTTATGACCTGGTCGATCTTGGTGCTGAAGAGGTTCAGGCTCGTCAAGATGCCGCCATTGGGCCCCAGATTGAACTGCTTCATGACCTCCTTGTAGTTGACCGAGTCGCGGATGTCGATGTTCGGCGTAAAGGGCACGTGATGCACGGCAGGGTCGAGATTGAGAATGTACGGCTGCGGAGGGGGGGTCTTTGAGACGAACGGCCCGGGCGCGGTCGGATCGGGGTGGGTGTAGAGGTGCGAGACGAGGCGCTGCATGAAGGTGGTCTTGCCGGAGCCGGCCATGCCGACGCACACGATGGCGACGGGCGAGTTTGGGGCGGACATGTCGGCGTGTGGTGGTGGTGTGGTGGTGTGGTGTTGTGGTGTTGTGGTGTTGTATGGTGGGAGCCTGGGAGGCCAGGGCGAGGTGGGATGTCTCGGAAATTTTGGCGGGGCGTCGGTGATGTCAAACGCTCTGACCGCCGCCGTGGCCCTGGCTTGTTATCCTCGGTGCCTGGTTATCCTCCAACCTCACCACCATCTTGAGAACCAACCACCAACCACGCAATGGGGCTCGAGGACTTTGAGAAAGAGCTCGCGGCAAGCAAGGCGAAAGAGACGCGGAAGAAGCGCGACAGGAGCCATCACCACTCGTCTCGCCATGACCGCGGCGACGAGGGCGACGAGCGCCACGGACAGAAGCGATCGCGACACCACCGCGAGACCTCGGAAGAGCGCGCGCGCCGGAAGCGGCGGGAACGGGAGCGCGATGCCGACTCGGAAGGCCGGCCACGGCGCAAGCACAAGGACGACGACGACGACGACGACGATGACCGATTGACTCGGAAGCGCACGTCGCGCCGCCATCGGGTGGAAGAGGACGCTGCGCCTGACGATGACCAGCTGGAAGAAGCAGGCACGATCCAGGAAGAAGCAGGCACGATCCAGGAAGAAGCAGGTGCGACCCGGGAAGAGGCAGGTGCGATCCAGGAAGAAGCAGGCGTGATCCAGGAAGAAGCAGGTGCGACCCGGGAAGAGGCAGGCGCGACCCTCGAGCGCGACCACTGGATGCAAGCGCCCTCGGCCATGGACGTCGACTACGTGCAGCGCAAGAAAAAGGAGGACAAGAGCCAATGGGTGCGCGCGTCCGGCGAGATGGTCCAGCCCCACCGGACGCAGGAGACGGAACTGCGCGAGGAGACCCCGGAAGAGGAAGCGGCGGGGGAGTTCAAGCAACGCGATGTCGCATACACGTTCGGAGATGCGGGCTCGCACTGGCGCATGACGAAGCTGCGGGGCATATACCGCATCGCCAAAGAACAGGGACGGCCCGTTGAAGATGTCGCCATGGACAAGTACGGCGACCTCCGCGACTTCGACGAGGCGCGAGAGGAAGAGATCGAGGTGGACCGACGCAACACGTACGGCAAAGAGTACGTCGGCAAAGAGAAGCCTTCGGGCGAGCTGTACCAGGAGAGGAGGCTCGAGGCCGCCATCCACAGGCCTGCACGACAGCCGGCACAGGAAGATGAGCTCCCGCAAGGCGAGATCGTCCCGGATCCCGAGCCATCCACCGCCACGGTCCAGCTCAGCCAGACCGAGCTCAACAGGCTCAAGGCGCAGATGATGAAGGCCAAGATGAAGGGGGCTGCAAATGCGGCCGAGCTCGAAGCACAGTACAATGCTGCTGTGTCTGGCGGCGCTAGCAATAGGGGGTCGAACGTCGTGATGCTGAACGCCATGGACAACCGAATGCTTGCAGGAGGCAGGAAAGGAGAGGTCACGGAGCTCACGAACAAGAGGGGACTGGAACGCGGACTGGTCGTCGAGAACGAGGATATGAGCATCGAGGACATGGTCCGGCAAGAGCGGCGCACAAAAGGCCAACGCGGCGGCGAAGGCATGCTACTCGCAGAGAAGATAGCCAAAGACTCAAAGTTTGACGCAAGTCCCCTCTCATCCTCCCCACAATCCCCACCACTAACGCATCCCAGAACAATCTCGACTACCTCGACGAAAATGCCTCCAAGCTCGCCACCCGCGCCCCCAAATCCACCGTCAACCTCCGCAACACCGCCATATCAGACTACCACAAAACCAACCGCATCCTCGACAGCTGTCCACTCTGCCACCACGAAGAAAAGTCACCACCCCAGCCTCCCGTCGCCCCCGTCGTCTCCCTCGCCACCCGCGTCTTCCTCACCCTCCCCACCGAGCCCGAGATCAGCTCCGGCGGTGCCATCATCGTCCCCATCCAGCACCACACCAACCTCCTCGAATGCGACGACGACGAATGGGACGAGATGCGCAACTTCATGAAATGCCTCACACGCATGTATGCTGCCCAGGGCCGCGACGTCATCTTCTACGAAAACGCCGCACACCCCGGTCGCCAACTCCACGCCGCTATGACGGCTGTCCCGATCCCGTTCGAGCTGGGCGATACGGCCCCTGCCTTCTTCCGCGAAGCTATACTCGCTTCTGATGCGGAGTGGTCGCAACACAAACCCATCATCGACACGTTGAAAGCGTCCCGTAACGGGCTGGGAAAGTCGGCGTTTCGTAAGTCGCTGGCGAAAGAGATGCCGTATTTTCACGTGTGGTTCGAGCTCGATGGCGGTATGGCCCACGTTGTGGAGGATGCGCGGAGGTGGCCGCGTGGGGACCTTTTTGCTAGAGAGGTCCTGGGGGGCATGTTGGATGTCGAGGTTGAGGTTGTGAAGAGGCAGGGCAAGTGGGTCAAGGGGGATCGGAGGGTGGAGGGCTGGAGGAGGTCGTGGAGGAAGTTTGATTGGACGGATTTGCTTGCTGAATAGATGTTTTGCAGATGTCAGTGATGTGTAGGCCAATGAAACTTGTGCGTGGTTTTCTGGGTTTGTGCTCATTAGATTTTAGGAGCTCACCGGGTGAGTAACGGCTCGGTTGCTCTAGCTCCTCTAGCCCGGCGATCTCGAAGCTGTGCAGCTGTATTGTATCCCCTTTTGCAACAGGGGCTAATACTAGCAGCCTCTAAAAGATACGAAGAAGGTATTAGTATTACAGTGTTACACTTGCTTATTTAGTCCTTTACTAGGCGATATACGTAAGGAAAGGGAGGAGAGGTTAATATCTTAGAGCTAAAGTAGAATACGAAATGTATCTTGCCTAAGAACCCCTTGAAGATTTATTAGATGCTTTCTTGCATGCTTTATGCGCAGTACCCTATAGAAAGAGCGTAAGGTAAGATAATGTCTAATAGTATAGTGTAAAGCTTTTATAGTATTAGAGTAGAGAAATAAGATACTTTATAGAAACGTATCTATTTAGGACACGAGGTGTATAATAGCACTTAAGGTATTAGTAATAGGCGTAGATAAGGGAATAGAGTTTTGTAGTTAGGAAGACTATTTAGATTTAGTAAAGGGGAGAGAAGATAAAGTAGAGGTAAGTAGAGAGGTTATACTCTTAAAAGGCTGTAGTAGTACTACCTCTTCTTAAGGTAGATAGAGTAACCTTAATTTATAAATCGTGTTATATATTAAATAACTTCTAAAAGAAATAGTAAGTTATATCTAATATAAACGCTAATACCCTTTTCTACATATATTACAGGCTAGTAATTAGCGCATAAGGAGCCTTATAAATGCTGTTATTATAGCAGGAAATGAATCGGAGTACGCATTTAATAGTACCTGTCTGCAACATAGAAGGTATTTTAAGTTAACTCTAGAAATGACTAGAAACAGCACTGTTAGCATATAAATCCCCTACTTGGATATTCAGCTCTACTAGATCGATGTAGATAACAATACTCGATCAGAAAGTATAAAGAATTTAAGCTTAGCTAACTTTATTAACCTAGGCACCGTCCTACCTACTAGAGATCTCGGCCTAGGTACAATCATTCGCAATATGACATGCGATCCTATTTCCGATGCCCCTAAGAGCCCCGGAGTCCTTAAAACTCAACGCCTTGTTAGTATTAAAGTCGGCAATTATAAGAGCGATACGCCACTCCAGAATGACTCCTTTCCTAGCTTAGACATGCCTTGTTTTAAATTCTTAAAAGATTTACCAAGCATAGCTCATTGCAAACAATAGAAGAATAGTAAGACGCTTAAAGGACTAAGTTCGCCTTAGAAAGGAGGCGTAGACTGCTATTAGGTCACGTGTTGTATTAATTACTACTAGTTAGATTTAGAGAGACAAGTGCGACGTACATTTAATAGGATCTACCTATGTTTTAACTACACGTCCTAGTCTCTTAAATACTAGCTAAGTATATAATAACTAGGTAGCCCCTATAGCTATTAAGATAGTATCTAAAACAATCAAGTACACTACTTGTAAAGGAACTAACCCTAAGAGTAGATATTATTTTAAAGATAAGATAAATTTAATAGAGTCTACAGGAAGTGCTATAGAGGGTTTATATACTAGTCCTAGGCTAGTTCTAGGTAAGTTCCTTAGTAGGCTTTTTTAGCAGACTTCCTTAGCAGGCTCTAAGGGCTGTGCCTAAGAGTCACGGGGTCTATCCTCTTACATTACCTCCTTCCCCCCCCCCTCTTCTTTTTTATTTATTGTAGGGGTTCTGTATACTATATACTACCTCTAGGTAGGTTCTTTTTCCCTAGCTATTTCTTTTCCTCTGTTTACTACCTTTACTACCTATTACGTACTAACCTAATTTACTTACTAGTTCTCTAGGTAAGAGCTAGTTACTCCTTAGGCGTTTAGTTTAGTAAACAGATTGCGGGTCTAAGCTTATAGCTTGCCTATCTAGACAACCTAAATTCTATAACCTTCTTTCTTTACCCCTTACACAACTTCTATCTAACTCTATTACAGCCTCTATTTAAGCCTCTAGGATACCTTTAAAGGTCTTTAAGTACTATACTTCTCTCCCTAAGACCCTGCGTTAGCTGCGCTAGCTGTAGACGCTAGTTTACTAGCCTTAGACGCCTTCTTACTATAGTAGTAAGAATACTCTAACTAGGTTAGGTTCCTCTTATTAGGTTAAGTAGTCTAGCTCTGCGCCTCTTACAGCGCCTTCTACTCCTATCTAGGCTCTAGCTCCTATAGCTCTAGCTCCTATAGCTCTTACTATAGCTTCTGCGCTAGCGTCTAGTACGTATACTTCTTAGTATACCTACCTAGGTCCTAGTTCCTAGTTTGCTTTACGTTATTCTAAGTAGTATAGCTAGTATAATTAGTATAATAATCTGTATAGTTACTTTAGGACTCCTGTTAGTTGTCCTTCCTACCTAGGATATAGTTCTGTAGGTTCTTCCTTTCTTAGTACTTACAGGTTATTATTATTAATATAATAGTAAAGTAAGAACCTTTAGATCTGTATTACTTCCTTACTAGTCCTGTTAATTAGTACATGCGCTATATAGATGCCTAGGATAACAAGGCTTAGGCTTCTAGTAAGGAGTATTTCTCTAGGGAATCTAGGGCTAGTCTAGAGTTTTAGGATCCTTAATTCTTTAATCTGCGTCCTAGGTTAACTCTAGTTCTACTAGCTCCTACTTATAGAGTTACTCTAGCTATAGCTGCCTAGGCATCTCTCTAGTTAATTCCCGCTCTAGCGACTTCTGTTACCCCCCCCTAGAGGGGTTCTTCTAGCTAACTTCCTACTTGCCTATCTACTAGAGCTTAATAAAAGGCTCTAGTTATTTAGGCTGTAGCGTTATCTTTAAGAGCTTCTAGAAGTACTATTGCGTTATCTTTAAGGGCTTCTAGGAGCATTCTAGCGCAGTAATCTATTAAAGAGGAACAGGTAGTTAATATTTAAGAGCTAACTTCTAAGGCGTCTCTAGAGCAAGAGAAGGAAGATAATAATAATAATACTATTAATGTTTACCTACTATACTTACTACCTTCTCTTACCTATACTTATAGTAAGGAATAATAGGTCTTCTACATTACTTATGTAAAAGGTCTTGTTATTAAAGAAGAGAGTATATACAGTGTTCCTGTTTAGTTCTACAAGACTACTTACGTAGCTTGTACTTATAACTAAGTTATATATTATTCCTATAAGTATCTTCCTCT
>MU006791.1:601471-671828 GCA_010093635.1 Massarina eburnea CBS 473.64 | reverse complement strand
ACATTAGAGTTCTATACGCGCTAACTAAGCAGTTACTAATCTACTACCTTGTGTCTATACTAGAGAGAAACTACTAGTTGCCTTGCTAGACTACTTTTAAGCAGATAGTGTATTTAGAGTTAGCCCTAATAGCTTTGTCCTAAAGAGCCTAGATGTGCCTATCTGCGAATATTTAGTAGCCTAGCGTTACTTTGTTATTACTTACTTCTACTACTGCAACCTAGATTAATTAGAGTGTTATTAAGGCGGCCTCCTACAGTTGTAGGGTTCTAACGTCCTAGTCCTGTTAACTTAGGGCATTAGGCCTGTTAGCTAAATGTCCTAGGCGATAGCAGAGGTCGTAATTAAACTAGCTAAGGAGTTCTACCTACTAGTACTGCCTTTTGCTAAGGACTCTAGTGTTTATAAAGTATTTAAAGTTCTTATAGTTAGTAAGTATAATAAAGGGTTTCGTAACGCTCTAGAGTTCTAGTATCTAGGTAACTAGGCACTAAATAACTATAAGGAGTTCTTTATTATAGATAGTGTAGTTACGCTCTGCTAGTGTTAGCTTAGCAGAGTAGTATACAACTAGATACTAAACACTACTAATCTACTATAATAAGCAGCCTCTAGTCGCACCTCCTAAGTAGTCTGTTTCTACTAACGTGTCCCTTTCTAGGTCCTATAGTACTAGGGCTAGCCCTGCTATAAAAACGTTCTTAATCTTCTAGAAGGCCTTCTTAGTGTTATTTGTCTATTAAAACGGCACATCCTTCTTTGTAAGGTAATAAAAGGGCTCTGTTAGTTTAGAGAAGTTTAACATAAAGTCTCTGTAGAAGTTAGCAAATCCTACAAAGCTTTAAACACCTCGTATAGACATAAGGGCTTCCTATTTACAAATTACTTTAATTTTCTTAAGGTTAGGGTAGATAGCTTGTCCTGCTTTAACTATGTACCCTAGGTACTTAACTATCTTTATAGCAAACTAGCACTTTCTAAGATTAAGATAGAGGCCTGCGTTGCTAAGAAGTATTAGTGTACGCTTTACCTTTACTATGTAATCTTAAAGGCTTCTATTTAAATAGATAAGTACGTCGTTTAAATACGTAGTAGTAAATAGGCTAAGTGCCTCTTTTAGCGCTCTGTTAATGTATCTTTAGAATATAGCAGGAGCTCCTGTAAGACTAAATAGACAGACTAGCTACTTATAGAGTCTAAAGTAAGTTTAGAAAGCTGTAAGAGGTTTATCTCCTTCTGTAATACAGAGCTTGTAGAAGGCTACTTAAATATCTAGCTTAGTAAACTATTTAGCAGCAGACAAGGTACGTAGGGTCTCTTTAATTAAAAGAAGCAGGTAGTAGTCTTGCTTAGTAAGCGCGTTTAGGCCGCAGTAGTCTACATACAACCTCTATCCTCTCTTTAGCTTTTTTACTATAAAGATAGGCGCGCCTGTAGAGGAAGAACTTACTTATACTTAGCCTTTATTAAGTAGGCCTGTAAGTTACTGCTAAAGTTTAATAAGCTAATCCCTTAGTATGCTGTACAGAGGGCCCTATAGTACTTCTAGAAGAGAGCTGTCTTGTTAGGGTTTTAGCTTTACATAGTAGTCTATACGGCCTTAGTAAAGTAGGAGACCTGCTGCTTTCTCTCTATTAAATAGGTCTTAGAATAACTTAAGTTCTTTAGGGAGGCCCTTGCTATCCTTAGTAAGTTCTTTCTTGTCGCTTCCTCTATTTAGGAGCGTAATAGCTAGAACCTAGGTTATATCTTAGAGGTTCGTAATAAGCGTGTTGTTAGGCTATCTTTAAGGGTTATCTAGGCCCTAGGACAGGAGAGCTAGTAATAAGACTACAGTAACTAGTTTTAGGTATTGTTAGCGCTGCTGCGTTTCCTAGACTACTAATCCTTATGCTTAGGCAATCTCTAAAGTCTCTTAATTAGCCTAGAGAGTAACTCTAAAGTGCTAAAGCTATAGGAGGCTGAATATTATATTATAATCTAGATTAGGTATTACATACCCTACAAGCCGTGTTTACTAACTATTAATATTATAAGATAAAATTACTATCTAAGTAATTATTAGTCCTTACGTAAGTCTAGCCGCTTAGCGAAGGCAACGTAGCAGAATTTCTAAGTAATCTACCTTAATCTTATTTACCTTTACCTTACTTATAGTACAGAAATATTAGCAGCCTAAGTTAATTAGAATGTTAACGTAGAGTATATCCTCTAAGAAGGCTAGGACCTAGAATAGCGCCCTATCTATCTTCTCTAAAATGCTAGCTACGTCGTCGTCTGTCTTGTAGTCTAACTGCTCCTCTACTCTAATGTCCTTATACTACCTCTGTTTTATATCTAAAGTAGAGGCTACGCTTTCTCTAACATACTATAACTTGCTACGTCTGTAAGTACAGAGCTTTCTTAAGAGGATACTATATTTACTACTACTATATTACTGCACTCTCTTATAACGTGTCTACTCTAACTGTATCTTATACACTGTCCTTTCTCCCTACGCTAGTAGAAAAGATTATCTAGAATCTAATTAGCCTATAGCTTACCTTAGCCTTTACAGGATTAGCTGCCTGTCGCCTGCATAAGAGATATAATAACATCTCCTTAGGTATCTTACTATAGTTAGGCTAGCTTTAGTCCTAGGGGCTAGTAGAATTAGTATTATTTTTCTAGCTATGTTATCTTAATGTTAACTGTAATTGCGCTATAAGCGTAAACTGCCTAGTTATAATTAGTACAGGAGACGCCTTAGTTTAGGGCGATAGTGTAGATATTCTTATTAAGGGCGCGTCTAAGCTTTTCTAGCTTCTACTCGTTAGACTACTCTATTCCTCCTGCCTACTACAGAGTAGTATTAAAGCAAATTAGGAATTTAGGGAAAGGCTTATCCTTTCGCTAGTAGAGACCTTTAAGCCGTGCCTGTGCCTTCTCCCTAGCATAGATATCTGCGTAGCAGAATTCTAAGTAAATAAGAAAGTTTGCAGAGTTATACTAACTATTAAACCTGCCTTGCTAATAGTACAGGGCTACTTTGTGTTAGACTGTTAGCGTAAGGTTAGCCTAAATAAACACAAACTAGTTAGTTAGGCTACTAATAAACTTAACGTTAACCTAAAGCTTATGTTCTATAGTAACCTTCTAAGCTATAAAGGAGATTAAATCCCTAGAGAACTAAGTTCTAACAGGCAGCAGTTTCTGTCGTGACTTAGGCAGTTTAACTTTAACTAAGAGGAGTGCTGTAGGTGCTGCTAGTAGATTAGCTAGGTTAGTTAGGTTACTAGCTAGTGTCTTGTCTATAGAGGTAGGAGGGATAGTATTATCTATAGTATTCTAATAGGGAGTTGCTAGGGCTAGAGTAGCAAGGTTAGAGATAGCTCTACAGGCTTTATTAAGTTATTCTTAAAGCTAGCAGAGCGCGGCGCAGTCGTTATCCTGCAAAGTTTAAAGAGATTAGAGAGTAGCAAGTATTTGCTGCAAGACAGCATCGTTTAGGGCCTGTTTAGAAGCTATCCTGTCTCTTTTATAGCTTCTGTTTAATAAATATTCAATGTAATAGACTAGCCTTAAAGTAGAACTGCAATGAGTGTTAATAAGAATATAAATATTTGTAACAAGAGAGGCCTAAAGGCAATCCGAAGGCTATATACTCTATCGCGCTGACTAAGCCCTGTCCTTCAGGCACAGGCGTAGCCTAAGCTATAACAAAGAGCTTAGAATATTACTTTAATTGTTAAGTTTATGCGTTCCGTAGATCTATTAGTTTCTAGGTAGAAGGCTGTTAAGAGGGACCTAGTAATGTTAAGACGCTAGGTTAGGGTCTTCTAGAATTTATCTAGGAACTAGCTTCTCCTGTTAGTTACTATAAAGTCTAGGAGCTAGTAGTAAGCTATAACATGCTTAATAAATGCATTAACTAGTATTAGTATAGATAGGTCTAGAAGAGCTACGAGTATGACTCCCTTGCCTAGTCGATTAACTACTACTAGGAGGTTCCTAAAACCCTAGCTTTTAGGAAGGCTAGTAATAAAATCTATAGTAATCTCCTTCTATAACCGATCTAGGAGCAGCAGCGGCTTTAGGAGACCTTGTTTAAGCTCTCTCTATAGTTTAGTCCTTCTGTAAATGTCGCAGTTCTGTATAAACTTTTATATATCTAAGCTTATATTAGGCTAAAATAAGTTCTAGGCAAGAATTAAGTACGTATTTTCCTGTCTAGGATAGCCTGTAATAGGGTTGTTGTAGGTTTTAGCAATTATCTGTGTTTGTAAGGGTTCTAAGGCAGGAACCTATTTCCTCCCTCTATAATAGATAAACCTATTGTCCCTTACTAAGTATTTAGAAAGCTGTATCTTTAGGTTTAGCTGCAGAGGGAACTTCTGTTCCTAATTACGTAGGGCCTCTAGCGTAGTTTAATATACTAGATTAGCCTTAGAAGCTTCTATCTATAAGGAATTATTTGTAGCTTCTAGAGGTGTAGTAGAGGCTATTTAAACTTAGACCTAGCGAGCCTGTAGGCTGATGTCTCTGCCGTCTTTAGTGTTCTATTAGTTTAAAACAGGTTTTAACAGCTAGAAATACTTCCTAGGGCCTCTACTATCTTCTAGTTCTAGTTTGTCTTAGTCCTAGCAAGACAACGCGTTAGCTCTAGTATTTAACTTCCCTAGGCAGTATACGAAGGTTATATTATACTTAGTAAGTTCCTCTACCTAGCGTACGTAACGTTCTATAAGGATCTAGCCTGTTGCAAAATATAACAGGTTTTTGTAATCTATATACATAGAAAATGCTTAGAGCTGCTTTAAATTATTCTACTATTCTTTTAAGTACTTAATAACTATAAGGAGCTCCTTATTATATATTGTGTAGTTACATTCTATAGGGGAGTTCTTAGTAGAGAAGTATACTACAGTTCTTAAAGTACTGTCCTTATAGAGCTATAATAACGTAGCTCTTATGCTGTAGCTAGAGGCGTCTAATTCTATAATTGTTTCTAGTTCTAGATTGAAGTTAGCTAGTAAGAGGTCTTTAATAAACTCTTCCTTAAGGTGTTAGAAAGCCTTTTCTTGTGCATCTCTCTATTAGAAGGACGCGCCCTTTCCTGTTAGTTCTGTAAAGGGCTTAACAATGCCTAAGAACTTTAAAATAAACTATTAATAGAAGTTCGCGAACCTAACAAAGCTCTAGATACCTTTTACAGAGGTTAGAGTCTTCTATTTCCTAATAGCGATAACTTTAGCGGGATCTATTAAGATTCCTTTTCCTGCCTCTACTATGAATCCTAAATACTTAGTTAATTTTACTAAAAACTCGTATTTTTTAATATTAATTTAGAGGTCTGCAGCGCTAAGCTTCTAGACTACTTTGCGTACCTTCTGTTTGTAGTCTTCCTTTAATCTATCTAAGTAGATTAGGACGTTATCTATATATGTAGAAGTATAGTTATCTATTACATCCCTAAGAACGTAGTTAATAAAGCATTAGAACGTACTTAGAGCGTTAGCTAAACTAAAGAGAGTAACTAGCTACTTATATAGGCTAAACCTTGTTTAGAATGCAGTTTTCTATTTGTCTCCTTCTGTAATCCTAATACAGTAGAAAGCTTGTATAACGTTAAGCTTAGTAAACTATTTAGATTTTGCTATATTCTAGAGAGTCTCTTATATAAGCAGAAGGGGGTACTAGTCCTTCTATGTAAGGGCGTTAAGTGCTCTATAATCTATATAGAACTAGAGTCTTCCTCTAGGCTTCTTAGTAAAGAGCACTAGGGCTAAGGCGCTAGAGTTACTAACTTAAATAAACTTACGTTCTAGGTAGGAGTTTAGTTCTTTCTAGAGTACTAGTAGCTTGTCTTTTAACATGCTATAGAGAGGTCCCTATAGAGCAGCTACTTCCTTACTGTCTTTCTTCTTAAGTTTAATTTTGTAGTCTATATTAACACCTTAGTAGGGCGCTAGGATGTTAGATTTCCTTTAGAGGAAGCTATTGTAAAGGTCTTTTAGGTGTTCTAGCAAGGCACCCTAGACTTCTTCTAGACTCTTAGAGGGTTTCGTCTTAAGGGCTTTTTTAATGTCCCTAGGGGATAAGGCGTAAGCCTTAGTTCCTTTCTAGAGGATTACCTTGTTTACCTCTTTTAGAGAAGTAGAGAAGATCTAGATATTGCTGTCTTTCTGTAACTTTTTAATCTAGGTAGAGAACGCAGTAGCTCTAATCTAGGTAGCAACTTATTTCTTTTTATATTAGATCTAGATCCCTGTGTTTCTAATATAAATAGACTTCTTCGCTAGTGCTAAGCTTACTTAGTTCTTAATACACTAGGAGTTCCCTAGGACGAGGTCCTATTCGTCGTCCCTAGGTACTTTATAAGCCTAAACTTCTTCCTAGTATCCTTCTATATCTAGGAACATGTAGACTCTCTAGTCTACGTACGTCTCTTTTCTACCTACTCCTATAATAGGCATTAGTATGTTTATTTATTTGCGCGTTAATTTAGTCTTCTTCTAGAAGCCTTTACTTATAAGAGCTACTGTTAAGTAGCCTGTATCTAGGAGCGTTTTTGTAATAAACTTATTATTTACAAACAAGTAGATTGTTATTAACTCCCTATTAGGCTAGTGTCTATAGAACTCTTTAAATCCTACACCTAGGACTTATCCTTGTCCTTTCTAGACTAACTAACATTTGTACCCCTAGCAGCGCCTTTAGCTAGAGGTCTTTAGTTTTCTAAATCTAAAGCACCTTCTAATTTAGAGGTACCTAGATTAGTAGCAGGAACAGCAGCTTTAGCCTGCACTAGTTTCTAGGTAAGTTCTAGAAAGTACTTTCTAACCTTATACCCTAGCTTCCTATATTATAGGTAGAGATTTGCCTTCTAGCGCCTATCTTGTTCTTTTAACAATGCTTATTCTACACGCTTCTTCTTAGAGAAGCTTAGGTTACCTTATTAGCTAGTAAACCTAGGTAGATTAATGTCTATAGAGTCTCTGCTAGAGTTCCCTGCTTAGCAGGAGTTACTTCTATAGGAGCTAGGATAATAGCTGCAGCTAGCTCCCTAAGTGTAATCTAGCTTTTCTTAGATCCTAATAACGCAGGCTATTAGCTCCTAGATCGTGTATTCTTCTAGTAGCTCTACGTTAATTAATAGTTTATAAAAGTTATCCTAGATCGCTTCTAAGTACCTTTCCTTTAGTAAAGAATAATTTTTGTATTCTCCTAAGTTGTTCGCGTAAGTAAGGAACTTAGCGTTAAAGTTATTAAGTAAGGAACTCTCTTAGCGTGTTTAGAGAAGATTTTTGTAGGCGCGTAGGCCTGCTTCCTAGTCTAGGAAATTAAGGTTAAGGTAGCTCTATAGATCTTCTACAGAGCTACTCTTGTTCTAGTTTACCTATAATATAGTAATAGTAGAGGCGTTGCTAGTTAGACAATTAAAAATGTATCTAGGTAGGTGTCTAAGAGCTAGGCCGTCTTGCTCTAGTTTATACTCTATGTTCTACTTCTATTAGCAGTATTCCTTGCAGTTCCTAGAATAGAGTTCTAGGTTAAGTACCTTAATTTATCTAACTAGAACTATAACAGGTTCTCCTAGTAGAACTGTAGTAGGTATATTAGGTAGAGTTACTATAAGACTAGTAAGTAGAGCGCTTAGCGCAGCTTAGAGCGCTTCCTACACCTGTACTCTTATAAATACTTCTAACTAGGCCTCTATAAAACTAATATTATTATAGAAAGCTAGAGTAGGCTAACAGGATAGATAGTTAGGGGTCTCTAGTATGCCTACGTTAACGTTTAGCTGTTCTAGAGGTCTTAAAGTATTCTAATTTACCTATTGTCTAACTGTTTCTCTTGCTACTTCTTCCTAGGTACCTAAACTAGTAAAGTCCTAGACAAGCTATTCCTAGATCTCTTAGTTATTCTAACCTTACTGTCGTAGCACTTGCGTGCGTGCTAAAAAGTCTATTATTTAGAGACATTCCTAGTAGTATGCCTCTAGTAATTCCTTTCTCCTAGGTTCTAGCAAGTCTAGGACAAGACTAGAGGTTAAAGGGATTAAATTCAAATGTAAGGGAACTAACCCTAAGGGTAGATGTTATTTTAAAGATAAGATAAATTTAATAGAGTTTATAGGAAGTGCTATAGAGGGTTTATATACTAGTCCTAGGCTAGTTCTAGGTAGGTTCCTTAGTAGGCTTTTTTAGCAGACTTCCTTAGCAGGCTCTAAGGGCTGTGCCTAAGGGTTACAGGGTCTATCCTCTTATACTACTGTCGCGAAGCCTACGTAATAATAGATAGTAAAAGGTCTTAAAGAATATACTACTAGCTTAATAACTTTAGCCTAGTATTTAGCATAGAGCTCTACAACAGAGACACTAGTAGCCTACTCTAAGAAAGCAATATACTAGAAAGCTGTACCTGTAGTGCGCGCTAGTGTTAACAAAGGACAACTATATAGTTAGTTTGCAATGCAGCTTTGTCTCTTACTTGCCGCTATCTTTACCTTTATAGCTGTCTACTTCTACTTAACTAAATCTATCTGCTATACAGTACTTACTGCGCTTACGATAGATTTTACTACACTTACTTACGATAGCGGCGCAGATAGTTTATGCAACGCGGTTGCGCTTAGAAAACAGGATTAAAGGTTGCTAATAGTTACTTTAAGAAAGAGAGAGGGTTGTAGTTGTAGGAGAGCGGTGTTTCAGGACAAAGCGCCTTAGGAAGATAGTAAGCAATTGCTAGAGTATAGATAAAGCCATAGTTCTACTATTTTAGAGGCCGATCGTTGTATTTCCTAGCTAATAGAGAACCTAAATTAATGTTAACCAGTAGACATCTAATGACTACCTTTTTTTATTTGTTCTTAGTAAACTAACTACTCTATCAATAACAGTTACCCCGTTCTTAGAAGAGTATTAATAGCGAGGTTTCCGGCGAAAGTTGCGGAAACTGGCATCGCCTATCTACATGAAAAGTATTATCATTTTTACGACCGTTATTCACGCCGATTACGGTTCGACCTTCCCTACACACTTCTAAGCACTATTTACTTAACAAAAGCTCTAGATGCCTATATATAAGGCACGTTTCCTAGGAAGTTAAGGCTAAAGGATAAAGGTATAGATTTACTTAGCTTTACTACGCACTCTTGCAGAGATGTAGTTTATATTCTACTAATACTTTAGAGTATCTAGGAACAGCATTTTAAACGGAGGTCTAAAAGGTAGCGTTGCTAGAATTTTTTAGAAAATAGATTAGGCAAAAGTCGTAGCAGCAGTGTAATTCGCCTATTCTAAGATATTTATTCTAAGAAGGCTAGGGTTATACAGCAATGTAAATTGCCTCTTCTAAAACCTTTAGTTAAGTGTATATTATAAGAAGGCCGAGGTTATATAACATTAAAACAAAGGTTAAAGTAAAAAAACTTTAATTTTAACTAAGCACGTTAGGCAATTTACTACTATATTTAAAAGTTACTACGTGCATAGTATCTTGTATAACCTACATATACAAATCTACTTAACTAATCTAATAAGTTCTACTCTACATCTTACATTAAATAGCCTATACCCGTACTATCTATAACCTCTCTGCCCCTAAACAAACAAACACACAAACAATCAATACCCTCCTCCCCCTTTTCCCCTTCTCTAAAGCTCAGCACCCTATAACTCCCTGCCTATCTATGATTATCGCACACCACTACATACGCACGTAGAAATCAATTAGAAGAATAAATCGCGCGAAGCCCAAACTGTAAAACAGATATCAAAACACTCATATTAAAGGAATAACGTGCACGCAATGTGCTATGCATCTATGGGATCGTTCTATCCACGATCGCAATGCCCCTAGAACGCCAATTCGTAAATGCTCACAATCGAACGAGCAGGAAATCAATCATTTCCAGTTCAACACTCCCATGCCGTCGCCGTCATTGAAACACCCCAACTCCCGAATTGGTCAGGTTACCATCAAAACAGCAAGCCTTCCTTTAATCTTCCGAAACCTGTTCCTCCGTCATATCGTCATCACTCCCCACCACCCTCACCCCATCCACCCCCTCTCCCACCACCGCATCCACCACCTTCTCCTTCCCTACCTCCCCACCCTCAACCCCCACCCTGACAAGATCCACCCCCACACACTCCACCTTATCCTCCGTCCTCGTCCTCTTATGCCCATACGGACTCCACCGTTTCCCCTCCCCCTGCCTCATAGGCCTCCTATTCGCAGAACAAGGATTCCTAACAATCTGCCCATCATCCATACGATGAAACATCGTATCCCTCCCATCCACATGATCCGAGATATCCGCCTCTTTCTCATCCTCCCAAACCATAAGATTCGTGCCATTGATCTCAATACTTTTGCACCCCGTGCGCGGAACATGGAAGATGTCGATGCTAGCGTCGCTGAAATCTTGCTCCCAGGTTTCCCTTTGCTGGATCCGGGTAATGTAGTCCATGGGTAGAGTATATAGGACGTTGTCTTCTTTGTCATAGAGTTCGCGGAGGGGGTAGCTTAGGACTGCGAGACCTAAACCGCAGTCTACGCGGTTGGAGATAGGGTGGAGACGGCCGCCGAAGATCTTGAGTTCGAAGGCGATGCCGGATTCGGTCCATGTGTTGTCGTTGAAGAAGACTTCGGGTTCCCCAAGGGGGTGCTCGTGGTGCGGGCCGGACACTTCGATGAAGTGCGCCATTTCATGCGCTAGACAGACGGCGAGGAAGAGATTGAAGCGCAGCACCATTGCAGGCTCTGGGTAGTGCAGTATGCTCAGTTTCTTGGCCGTGGTGTAGAAGTCAGAGTGCAGGCAGATCCTGCTGGTGTGGCATTTTTGATCCATTTTCCGCATCAGGCCGTTCTTGTAGTCGGCTACGAGACTCATAGAAGCGTAGGCCGGGTCAGGTGGCAACGGATCGCGGTGGAACATGAAATGCACTGTGTCGACCTGGCGGTCTATGAAGCGCCGGAATTCGGCCGCGTGCTCTTCTGTCCAGGGCACATCTTCGCGGATACGGTGGCATGGCTGTCCGTACGCTTCTGAGGTTGTCTGGCAAGGCTTTCGATCGCCCCAGACTAGCGTGTGCCAGAACACGGATGTTGCACGAGAGAAAAGGAGCAGGGTAGCGAGGCGTAAAGCTGGCTTCAACGTCGCGTAAATCGCATCCGAGCAGCCGTGGAAGTTGTCTGCGCGGAAAATCGGGTGGATCTCTCCATCCAAGTTCGACTCTCTATTAACAGCATCCGTTGGGAAGAAAATAGCTTGCCGTTTCATGAGCTCGATGGGGTCAAACCCGATCTTCAGCGACTTGCGCTTCGCTGGGTCTTTCCGGTGACCAAGCAACCGCCGGTATTTCTCCAAGACCTTCCGATCCGCGACCTGTGCCAGGTGATGATTGATGGATATGCTGAGCTGCAGACCAAAGTCCTTTGGCACTTCGATACTCGAGGGCGTAAAGGTGGCAGAGTTCTCGTAACTCAAAACATCCGGTAGCTCGCGCACGAGCTGGTCGATGCACTGGTCCATGATCACGCCCTCCTGGAGCTTGTGTAAGAGCACGCCGTTCTCTCCCCGCTCCTCGGCCTGATATTCGCCATCTCCTGCGTCGGGCAGTAAGTGGCGCATATTTTTTGCTGCCGTGGGTGGCGGCCCACATCCGTTCGGCGGTGTCGTCACTCCGGTTGGCATCCACTCCATGCTATCCGGGTCGTCCTGCTCAAAGATCACACCACGCTTGTCCGCCTCTTCATCCGCCTCTTCCTCGTCATCTTCTATATCATGGTTCAGGCGCACTTCGAGCAGCTTGCTGACATGGATCATGGCCTCGTAGGCTTTCCTGTACCGGGACGGCTCCATGGCGATGTAGGCACACACCCTCTATCAGGGCCGGTTGAAAGATACAGCGTGGTGGGCACAGAAAACTAATCACGAAATATAGCAAAATTCGGGCGTCTACCGGTTCAGCGTCGGCTAAACGTGGGTGAATCCCTATTCCAGAAACTGCGGCAAGCTTCCGTCGTTTGTGTCTCGAAGCTCATTGATATCGAACCAGGAGTCTCACACCGATGGCCCTCAGGCTTCCAGGGACTCTGCGGCAGCGTCTGCGATGTGACGGAAGCAGAAAGAAAGTTCGAGGCAGCGCACTCCTCCATAGGGTATGTCTAGCGTTGATATACCGCGCCCGGTCCAACAGCGGTGAAAGAAAGACCTGCGGTAAGGCTAGGCCGGTTCGAGAACGAGAACTGAGGGAGTCAAAGCAGGACACCAGCACTTCAGCTATCCAAAGGACATGACAGCGTCCGTAGTCGGACGGGGAGGGAAACGGGCGAGAGAACAAGATGGTGAACGGACGAACAGCAGGCTGCACGGGGAGAAAACATGAGCTGTTGTTCGATCCCGTGCACGTACCCTGTCAACATTAGCGCCTTGGCATGTCAGATCCGCCGACAGCAACACCAACGTTTCCCCACTCGGCCGGACAACTTGACAGACAGCTCATCTGGCGTGGTTCCAAACGAAACCGGTCAAGCGCTACGGCGCAGAATCTTCTCATCACCACCACTAGCATGCTCTTGGCAATCGGGTTGTGGATGTGAACTGCTCCAATCAAATCTACGACGTCCAGGTCTCCCACTTCTCCCACTTCATCATAGTAAGGGTGTACGGCGCAGCAGGAATCAAGGATCCGCACAACGACCAATCACCCGGCCCAAAGACGTGCGCAGGCTAGATGAGATCATTACAAAAGTAGGGGATATCTACACCGAAGAAGACAAAGAGTATGCACAGCCTGTAGCCCACACACATACGGCACCCACGAGTCCCACCCTCAACTCCATCGATTACCCACCTTGGCGTGACCCCGTAAACATTCCTACATGTGGTTCCCTGATTTGGCCGAAGCAGACGGGTATCCAGAAGACGGTGCACTTTACTCGCTATCCTCGCCAATCAACTTGGCATAGTCTTCCATCGAAGCAAAAGTAGGGAGATGCTTGAGCTTCCTCTTCTTGCTGCGCCCGCCCTTCTCCTCGTCCTTGCCCTTCTTCGACGTAGTCGCTGGAGCTTCTTCGACATCGGTGTCGTCATCAATGTCGATGTCAACGTCTGCGTCGCTATCCAGGAAGGCTTCTTCGTCGTCCAGGTCGAAGTTGTCCATGCCGTCGTCTTCTTCGTTTTGTGCTGCGCCGTCTCCGACGTCGTCGTCGTCGCTTCCGAGGTTGAGCTCGACACCGTCGTCCATAGTGACGCCACCTTCAGCATCGTCATCGCTCATCATGTCTTCCATGTCGAAATCACTAAAGCCCTCGTCGTCAACGTCGCCGCCGTCTTCGACTTCGGGTCGGCTGTTGACAAGGGCCTTCCAGATCTCATCCTCGCCTGAATCGTCAGAGTCGTCGTCGTCCTTCTTCTTCTTCTTGTCTTTCTTGGTGGCCTGCTTCGCCTTGCCAGCCTTCTCGAAATACGTGTGGAAGAAGACTTCATCGACACGTACATCGTCGACCTTCTGGCGCCAGAACGCTTCCGAATTGAGTGGATCGTGCATCTTGTCGCCATCGCGCGAAGAAATGAGATAGTCGGCCGCCTTGGAAGTGCCGGACATGGGCTGCATGATAGATGAGCCGTGTACAGCCTGTGTCTTGGTCTTTGCGTTGCGGAAAGAGAATTTGTCGAGGAAGTTCATGAGAGTGTAGATGGTCGGATCGGGTTTCTCCTTGATGGGTTCCTGCTGGACGAGCTTGGACGCGAGCACATGCACCGAAGGGTGATAGTGCGTCTGCAGCGGCAAAAGCTCCCATAGACAGGACAAATCGGCGTGGGCATGATCAGGGTCGCGTTTCCTTGGGTCGTATGATGGTCCTGTTGACACATGCTTCGGTTTGGCAGGGGCACCATCCTCTTCGTCCCGAACATCCTCGTAGTGCTCGTCCCCGCTATCTGAATCGTGATCTTCCGGCGTAGACAGCATCGACTTGATGCTGGGGAACGTGATGATCAACTCATTGATCAAGTAGAGAACGCCGCAGATGAACGGAGGGTCGTGCAGATGAATAATTTGAAGTAGGCGCTTGACGAAGGCTTGCACGCGCTTGATGCTGACGTCCGCCTTCAAAGAACGGTAGAGAAGGTTCAGGTACATGATATGCTTTGAAGTCGAGATGAGACGGGGATCCAAAAGAGATTCGTACAGGGTACGGTAGAAACGGTCGGAAGAGATGTGCTTCGAAGAGGAGATTTGCTGGATGAGGGTCATGGCCTGGATGCTGGTGTTGAAGTTGGAAGAGTGAGTGACCTCGAAGATGGTGCTGAGCTGCTCTTCGAACCTGTTTCGGTTAGCCATCGTCGCACAATGGACAAGTGTCAAAACTTACTTCTCGTCGTCCGTCTTCGCAAAAGGGAAAGCTCGGTTGACACCAGTCAAGATGGAGGAGACCAGCTTCTCCCTGCTTTCGTCTTCCGACTTGTGAGCCTGGGATGCCGCCTTTTCGGCCTTCTTCTTGGCCATCTTGCCGGGCTTGCTCCCACCACCCTGCACGTGACCAAACTTGTTCACTCGCTTCGCCTCCTTCTCCTCCTTCTCGTCTTGCTCCTTGTGCTTCTTGAGCAGGCCGACGAACAGGCTGAAGTAGATCTCCAGGAGCTTGTTGGCGACCTCCTGCTCGCGCACACTCAGGACAGTCTGGTTCAGGGTGATGATGGCGTAGTACTTGGCGTGGGCTGCCTGGTTTGGCCGGAAGAGGAGATCTGCCTCGATGGAGTTGACGATGACGCCCTTCATCAGCGGGTGGGTGATTTGCAGCTGCAGCAGAAGGTACGACGCCCGCGACGCGACCTTCTTGTCCTTGTCTCCGAGCTTGTTGATCAGCAGACGCAGCAGATTCTCCTCCTGCTCCGGCTTCTCCTTCAGCAGCTCCCAGACAAACGTCACGGCGCGGTTGCGCGAGTAGTCCACCTCGTCATTGGACCACGTCTCGATGATCTTGAGCATCTCAAAGTACTGCTTCTTGAGCCAGTCCTCGTACGCCCACGCAACCAGGTGCACCTGCTGCAGCTGGCCCGGGAGCTTGTCGCCGTGCTTCCAGGCCACCGCCTTGCCCTGCAGGGCGCAGATCAGGCCCGGCTGCCTCGCGAAGGCCTTGAGCTTCCGGTCCGGCGGCAGCACCACGCCCTGGCCGAGGAGATCCTTGAGCGCGGCCAGCGCCATCATGGCGGCGTTCCTGCTCTTCTTGCGCGACAGACCCAGCAGCTGGTCAAAGGCCTTGGTGGTGTGCAGGGGCGACTCCTGGACCAGCAGCGTCAGGGCCGACACCTTGTCCTCCATGGTCCCGTCGGCCATCACCGTCGACATGAACTTGTGCGACGAGTCCTTGGCGAGGTGAGAGGCCGCGTACTCGGCCGCGTCGGCTTCCAGGAGCTCGTCGGCGTACTTGTGCAGCGCGTCAATGACGTGGCGGGCCGGTATGGCCGGCTTCTCGACAGAGGGCAGGCCGGGCAGCTCGACCGTGTGCCATTCCGGCTGCGGCTTGAACAGCTACAAGTGTATCGCGTCAGCAGGCGCCCATCAGACGGCAATCGCGTCGCGCATCTCCACACATACCAGGGCCGGCTTCGGCTTCGGCTTCGGCTCGCCGTTCTTGCGCTTGTCTCTGTCCTTCTTGTCGTGTTTGCCTACCCGGTTTCGGTCGGGCGACGGCTTCGTGAAGCCATCTCGTGTCTCGGCATGGGTCCGCTTCTTCCCCATTTGAGGTCGCTGTCGCTATGTGTGTTGCTGCAAGGCCCGTCAGAGAATGAACTCCGACTCGTCATGACCTTGGGGAGGCCGATGGAACTCGCCGTGGTTCGAAAATTGAGATGCGGCCGGAACAACGTTTCCCCGCTATCTGTGCGACTAGCCGCGATCGGCATAGTGGGGGGAGGGCCTACCGTCACCCCTCCTTGTACGCGGAAGGGCGGACCTCCGGTGTGAGTCAACTTCTGTGGTAGATGTTATTTTGGCCGTGGTCCTGTGTTCGCACTCCGACTGTCCTTTTTCCGGGGGACCAGGCTCACGTTTGCACCCTTGAGGAGGCCATTCACCCCCCTCACCCCTTTGGGACACCATCCCCACATCGACCGCCGTGACAATGGCAACAGCGCAGGGGGATGACGACCACAAGACCTCCATCACACCTCTCCTGAAGCGACTGTGGCACGAGTCCGCCGCCACAAAGCCCGACGCCGACGAGATTGCCGCCGCCCTCTCCCTCATCTTCACCAACAGCCTATCGGAAGTCCAGACGGGAGCGCTCCTGACATGTTTGCACTTCACGGAGCGCGACCGCCAGGCAGACGTACTATCAAAATGCGCCGAGGCGATGCGCAATTTCTCCACGCCCATTGAGGCTGGCGGACTTTCCAAAGTGCTCGAAGAACGAGGACGGAAAGAGGGCGCCTATAGCGGCGGCCTGGTATGCATCTTTCCACATGCTTCTGCCGAACCCGCCGACGCCGCTTGGTTTTCCCACTAACATAGGCCACCAGTGTGACATCGTCGGCACGGGCGGCGACTCCCACAACACCTTCAACATCTCCACCACGTCCTCCATCCTCGCCAGCGCACTCCTCCTGATCGGCAAGCACGGCAACAAGGCCAGCACCTCGCGCTCCGGTTCCGCCGACCTGCTCTCCTGCGCGCCCCCCAAACCCCCCCAAATCTCCGCCGTCACGCCCACCACCCTCCAGGAAATCTACTCCAGCACCAACTACGCCTTCCTCTACGCCCCCATCTTCCACCCCGGCGCCAGACACGCCGCCTCCATCCGCAGACAGCTCGGCTGGCGCACCATCTTCAACCTCCTCGGCCCTCTGGCTAACCCCCTGCACCCCCTGATCGAAGCCTCCGTCCTCGGCGTCGCGAGGAAAGAAATCGGCCCGGATTACGCGGAGGCGCTGCGCCAGTCGGGATGCAGGAAATCCATGATCATCTGCGGCGATGAAGAGCTAGACGAATTATCCTGCGCCGGCCCGACGCATTGCTGGAGACTGGTTGAGAGCCACGAAGCGAAAGAAGTCGATATCAACTACTTCACCGTCTCGCCCGCCGACTTCGGTCTCCCGACTCACCCTCTCACCGACGTGTCGCCCGGCCAGTCTCCGGAGAAGAACGCGGAGATTCTGATGCGTATCTTGACCGGCGAGGTCCCGCCTGACGATCCGATCCTGCATTTCGTCTACATCAACACCGCAGCCCTGTTCGTCATCAGCGGCATCTGTGATGCGGATACCAGCGATATGGGGCATGGCGATGACGGAAACGTGATCACCGAAGTTGGTCCCGGGGGCGGGCGATGGAAGGAAGGCGTGCGGAGAGCGAAGTGGGCGATTACGAGCGGCGAGGCGTACAGACAATGGCAGAAATTCGTTGATATCACGAATAGGGTGGCCTAGTGACATCATTCGATGGCGCCGCAGCACACTGTACATAAGACACATCCTTCCCGGCATCGCCATAGGCCCCCTAGAATCCACATCCATGCCCATCACAACTATGATTCATCATACTAACAGGTCAACGTGAGAAGTGGATCGATGTTATTGCCATGTACAGCGTGCTTGAACTTGACCTTTGAATAGGCTCCGATACATGTACTACGAACGAGCTCGTCGGAAATCTGTCCGTGGGAGCAAGCGTGAAGAAAATGTCCACTGGATACTAGATATTGCTCTGGAGAGCATTGAAAACGCGTAAATCAAATTCAGCCCCAGCGAGCTCGGTTCGCCTTCTCGGCGGCCTTCTCGGAGAAGCTGTTCCATGGTTCGGGCTTCTGATCCGGCTCGTTGTCGACCTAGGTCACACATTAGCAAAGTTCACCGAAAGAGATGCCAGTGCACATCGTCATTGACTACAACACATTGTGGTGTCTGGACTGCATGTATAGCGGCCGGTCTGTGCAGAAATCACCCACCTTTTCACCTCGGAACGCACACTTGTCTCCCATTGCGGGGAAGGATCCAACACCGTCGAAATTGAGGCACTTGTTGTCAAACTTCAGAGAACCGGTCTGATCGCCGTACGTGCCGGGCCAGATTGTATTCTCATCGCCATCTCCACGGCCACGCCAGCTGAAGAATACGGAATGCCCTTTGAGGATTGGGTCTGCTGCTTTGTCTGGCTCGGGGTCGTCCTTCTTCATCCTCAAAAGCGAGCGTGCAAGAGTCTCCTCATCTCCAGCGATGAGCATGGTGCCTTCCACAATGCCAAGGTCAAACGACGCGATAAGCGTAGATTTCGTGTGGGGCAGAGCGCTAATGAAGAGGGCCATGTCGTCTGACCTTTCTGGCCAGCTGCCTTCAACCTCGGGACAGTTGAGCCCATAGGTACCGATAAGGCTGGACAGCTTGATATTCGTTGTCGATGACGAAGTTGCAGGAGCATTGGGAGTAGTGTCGGATTTTTTGGGACGGCCACGACCCTTTTTGGCGACGACCTTCGTAGTAGCCGGCACGGGGGATAGTGGATCGGTAGAAGTTTCCTCGGTGGTCGTATTCTTCTTCGGACGTCCGCGTCCTCGGCCTGCAGCTTTGGGGGTTTTCGCAGATGTCGACGTAGTTGCATCCTTCTTGGGCCGCCCACGTCCTCGGCTTGGAACACTTGTTTCTGCAGGCGATGGCGCAACTGCGTCTTTCTTCGGTCGTCCACGCCCTCGGCCCGGCGTTGGTTGGTCGGGCAATGAGGAAGCTACGTTCTTGGGCCGTCCACGACCACGTCCAGGGACTTTGGGGCTCTTTGCGGGGGTTGATGTGTTTGGGTCTTTTGGGGGTCGTCCTCTTCCTCGTTTAGGAGCTTCAGCTTCAGCACTGGGGTCCTGGGGTGGTGGCGCAGAAGCGTCCTTGGCTGGGCGACCCCTGCCACGCTTCACCGCAGGGGCATCTTCAGCGTCCTCTAGTGGACGCTTGGTAACTGCTTTGGGAGGCATTTTGTCTGAAGCCGATGGTTGTGTTGTGTGGCCGAGGTCTGGCAGACGCGCTCTAGTTTTATATCGTCGCGTCGCGTCGTAGGGTGCGCTTACTGTTTTGGCACTAGTATCATCAGCTGACTATCCCCACGCACGACTGTGCCGAAAGGCCATGCAGTGGAACGATCCATTGAGACGATCCATTATTGCACGGCTTGAAGTCATTTTTGGATAATCGTCTATCGAGAGGGTTGCGAATTTCATGCACGGGGCGTCAAGGCACGACGTGGCCAGGAGAATGAAATAGTAGCTACCCCGTCCTCACTCCTTCTATCCGCGCCTCTGCGGGACTTGACGTCTACACACATTCCTTCATACGCAACCAGAATCCCTGTCTATTTCCGGCCGGTTTCCTCGTCTGCTGTGACCCTCCAGCCCTCCGTGTAGGCGGTTGCATTTTGCATATCCTGATTTGATGGCAGGCGGTTGAGACTGCCGTTTGATGAGCCAGAGGACTTCTTCGATGAGCCTGATGATGACCGCGAGAACGACTTCGAAATCGAAATGATGAACGAGCTGAAGGGGCGTTTGGGCAGCCACGTCAGAAACCCACCATAGCACGGCAACGCACACACGATGACCCCGATAGTAGGTTCAAGCAGAGACCAGACTGCGTTCTCGTCTATGAAGTCTGTTCTCAAGGACAACGTAAAGACGGTGCGCAGGGTGTCAAATACGATGGTAATGAGTACGAGACTGAAGATGAACGCAATCCCGAGCTTTTGTGATGTCGGCATAAGCATCCTGCTCAGCATGACGAGTGGTATGACCATGACTATACGGCTGGTTAGAGGTCAGCAAAGGTTGTTTGTGAAGTGCACTCACGCAACAGGTCTCCGAATATATTGAGAGAGCACCACACAGAGAGGATTCTTGTCGCCAACTCTGACCCCTGTTGACCGCAATAACCTAGACTCCCTTAGCACATGTTTCTTTCGAGATAGGTTCCGACTTGCCGTCCTCGAGGAAGTGTTCTGGCGACCCGCAATTCCAGAAGATGGCTAGAAAGGACGCGAGGAAGCTCACCACCGTGTACACCGACACCAGGATCCAAGCGATGCGGAACTTCGTCGATACCTCGAACATTTGCCAGTACAGCGCAAGGAAGCTGGCTTTGACCGCATAGATGGTACAGAAGAACAGGACAATATTGGCCACGTTCAGTTTCCGATCAAGAGCCACGTCTTGGTGTGTCGGTCTCTTGCCCCCCAGACCCAGCGCGTAGAGTTCGGCATTGTATTCGATGGGCACGAAAAGTTGGTACGTGATTGTGAATCCGAGGAGAAAGATCAAAGCTAGACCGTTGAAATAATCGTCCCAGCCGAAGTGTCTGTTCTTTCGCCAGTGGATATGGAACCGTCCGAGGGTCAACAGCAAAGCGAGAGTGGTGAATATCCACGCAACGGCCTTGCGCCAATCTGTTAGCACGCGACGGCCGTGAAAGGGGAAAAGGAATGCCTACATTGAGCCCTTCGACTGGTATGATTCGCATGGTGAGTAAACAACACGGCACAAACCAACCGTGGTCGCTCGGATGGCAAAGGTGTTGGAATCGACAGCGATTTAACTCCCGCCGCCTGCGAACGTCCGACCAAGGAAGGTACTTGTCGCCTACAACGACATTACCAATCCGTTGTCCGGGATCCAGCGTGTTTTCCCGCATCTTACGCCAACAATACCCTTGTTGGAGTGGCACAGGGCTTGGCTATCGCGAGCTGAACCCATGTCGCCTGAATACCGTTGTTCTCAGCTGCCAGACTGCCCAATCCTATCTTCAGGTTAATTTACACACGCATGCCCATGGCTTACATTTCGTAGCGTCGTCGAACTCCAATCTCGAACGCTACTGAACGTTTGCCAGCTTGCTGCCCGATGTCTCTTCTTTGGGATACATCGTCCCTATGACAATCTTTTCTTCTCACTTATTTGTCGATACTTACATCACATCCCACACTGCGCGCTAGATCATGGCGAGCGAAATGAAAACAGTTGCGATCGTGGGGGCCGGACCTGCGGGACTCGTCACAGCTGCCACCCTACTCCGGACCCTGCGATTCCGTGTTACAATTTTCGAAAAGACGTCTGAGATCGGGGGTCTTTGGTCGCCGAACGGACTCATAGACCCAAATATGTCAGCGAACCTATGTCAGTCTACAGTATCGTTTGCAGGCCTATCATGGCAGTCGATCGGAGCTGCCGCTGTCCATCCCAAGGCACGGCACGTGACACAGTACTTGAATGAGTACTATCGTCGATACATTCCGGATGGGACGGTTGTTTTTGATACGGAAGTCACAAAGGTCGAAGATCTGTTTGCAGATACCAGTTCCGGGAAGTGGAAGGTCACTACGATCACGAAAAGAGCCGACTCTATTGAGACTCAGGAGTCGAAGTTTGACTTTATGGTCTTAGCCACCGGGCCATTCGCTAAGCCTCAGACTGCAGACGACTTTGCTTCGGGAGATCTACTACAGATGTCCAAAGTACCTATTGTGCATAGCACTAAATACCGGAGCCTGGCTGATATCAACCTGGCAAAAGGTGCCTCGTTGGCCCCAGGAAGTCAAATAGTGGTTGTCGGTGGCTCCCATTCTGGAAGTGAGATCGCCACCAAAATCGCTCTTGAGCTGTCCACCTTAGCGGTGACGCAGCAAGCCCCTCAGCCAGAGTTGATACACATATCTTCGCGGAGATTATTCGCTCTATCGCCACTACTCCCAACTGGTCAAGAAGGAACTGCTGGTTTCGAGCCAGCTGATTTCAGGCTATACAGCCGATCTAGCCGCCCACCCGACCAGACCGTCTCGTTCACATACGGTCTGTTCAACTCGCAAAAGCATGACGGCGGCGTGAAGATGATGCAAGCCCTTTCAGGCTATGATTCAGTACTGGGGGAGGAAGATAGCCAAGACATGCAGCTCAGTGCAGTGATCAGTGAATCATACGCACAAATGGCAGCATTTGGGTTAATAAAGCCTGTCCAAGGCAATCTTCTGCGCCTAGAGCAGGCTCCTGGGAAGTCAACCCTCACCGCTACGGTCAAGCCTCACTCCGCCGAAAACATCACCCTGAAAAACATTGTTGGTGTTGTCCATGCGAATGGATTCAACGCAGCAGCTTCGGTCTCTTTTCTCGACGAGTCGACCCGCACCCAGCTTGGCTACGATCCTTCGTGTGAACGGTTCCCTCTGCTCCTAGATGCCAGCTACCTGTCACAAAACTCACGAGTCCCGCAGCTGGCAGTAATGGGCTTTGCAATGCAGTACTGGGGAGTCATGGAGATGCAGGCCAGAGCACTTGCTGAAGCGTGGGTCAACGGGAACATGCTACCAGCGCCCGAAGAACGCAAAAGCATTGCGGATTACTGGACCGCTTTACGCGAAGCCATCAAATCCCACGACACAGCTTCCATACCACCAAATCCATTTGGCGATTATGTCGGGCTGGTCGAGCAGGCTGCCAGGGAGTTGCGTCTGGAAAGACTCGATGGGAAATGGAGCGAGAGCGAGGGCCCAATCTGTCCCGCCCGATACGTGGACCGCAACGACGAAAACCAAAAGGCCGCAGCCGTGGAAGCGATAACAAAAGTTCAAGAGCTGCAGCACTCGGGCGAAGCTTCCGCCGCATTCGCTGCTAGAGCTGTGTTCTATGGTCTTCTTGGGACATGGGGGACCAGGGACGCTGAAACCGACGTTGAAGCTACGACTTCAGTGCAGGACGAGCTTATCTTCCGTCCTCGCCTGTGCGCAGATGGGAATTTGGATTTCGAATATCTCGTCAACAGGCCATCCCGACAGGCAACAACACATGAAATCTACCGACATGAGGAGGGCACTGATCACATTTCGGTATGGTCTTTCTCGGCCGAACGCCCATTGTCTGCTCCGGAATGCGTTGAGAAGGTTACGTTTGGGGGCGAAAATGCGACGTCGCCCGACTCAATCACTGCGCGCAAAACACAGGTAGAGAGTGGCGAAGCAATTGCCGATTATCGATTTCAATTTACTGGCACTCGAATTATACGAGTGGAGGTAAAGAGCGGCACGGTGACCGAAGTATGGCTGCCTGCAGCTTTCAAAGGGTAGAGGCAGGAGTCAACTCTGAAGGAATATCGCGACATGATGCTACTTTTGGTGATGATCTTCTACATCAAAAGAAATATTGTATGCCATTTGAAGGAGACAGATGCCAGTGACTCCGTGCCGAAGACGAGACTACCTCCAAGATCACGCAATTAGTCAATGCAATACAGCTGGCAGCATTTCAGGGTACAGAAGTACGTACGTTAGATGCGGTATGTACCAAGTATAATCCAAAGACGCCCAACTGCTACTCTTGGTCTGGCTCACATTTAGACATCTTATCGTACGCTTAATTGTACCAGGATATATGTTACACTCCACATCAAACGAGGGACCGTTAATGCCCTGCAGCAATGGCAGCGTGGGAAAGCGAGCGAAAGGAAAATACGCCGGGCTGGATATTACATGGAATGCATATCAGCAGGGGAGAAATATCAATTCATCAAATCACCAATTCCTGAGTATCAACTGAATAGGTAGTTGGGCTTCTATGTACCACTTGCCGTTTCGGGGATAGCAGATCATCTGCCTGCACTGCCAAACAAATGCACCGAATACCTGGTTCTCTTTTCCCGTCTACCATCAGCGTCACCGTTATTTGGTTACTCTTCAGCTTCGTCGTCCTCGTGTTCTTCGGTTTGGTCGACTTCGAAGTTCAAGATAATCATTCGCTTGACGCTGTCATTATTTGAGTCTCGGGAAATGATGGCAGACGTCTTGAGGTCTGCCCATTGCGGTCAGTGAGTGATATATATCTTGATTGATGAAGTGCGATCTACCTTGATTGATGGGAGCCGCAGCAACGGCACCGAGGAAGAGCATAAAGACATGTGTTGTCTTCATCGTGGATTAAGTTGTTGGGGTAGAGTGGGAAATTGAAGAAGGGTATTCAATGGCAAGAGGAAGTCGCTGATGTTGTCTTGAAGATGGTTCACTTGAGAGATACCTAAGTAATGTATCAAGATTATGCCCCGCAACGGGGAGGGACGGTTGGAATCTATCCACATGCATGTGCGACCTTCGGCTAGGTAAGCTTATCGCACAGGGACCCGAGTTTTGAATCCCGAAGATAGATTGCGGCGGCGCATCTCTCAGCAGCTTGAAAGTCAGGTATCGCCAATGATATGAGAGATTAGTCCCCGAGCATATATTACGACGGAACCGAGATGCAAATGCCCTAGTATGTATGTACCAGCTTTGCATTTTTGTCATTATGTATAGGTCGCTATCAACAATCGGCCGTCTTGGTTGCTGACAGGGTATCAGCTCCCACACACTACCATACGATAGCTCAGATAGCGGAAGGAAGGCCAGTAGCGCGACGGGCCACGCAAACTTGCACACCCCATGGCCTGTAAATGCCCATCTTCGCTCTCTTCTTCCAGGTCCTCTGGAGCGTGCACCTTACTACCATCCCCTTAGTTCTGGTTCGACATGTTCACCTCCAACGCCAATTCTGGGAACTATGCTGAAGTCCCCTCGGAACCTAAGCAGTGCGAATCTCCAACAGTCACCTCAGTCGAAGACACACTCTATGAGTATCAAGAAAGACCACGAAGAAGAGAGACTTGGAAAGAATGGATACGCACGAACTTCTTGAAGGTCGTGCAAGTCATAGTGTTGATCGACATTGCTATTCTTCTTACCATTGACGTTACTGCTACTCTAGCCGCCCGTGTGGCTCACAGCAAGAAATGCAGTCATAAGACGGACAGTGAACATGACACGGCCCCGGTTCCTGGGACCAATGGCCACCAGAGCGACATATCTGGCCTACTCGACTACAAGACCAAGTTTGTGATGAGGGAAGAATGGGGCGAGTATGACAAACCGTGGAATCTTCCTCCATCCGACGAGCTTGATGCTGCGTGGGACGATCTGTTGGTTGGTATGTTTTCCCTTTTCGAGGATACTGAGGTCTACGTTCTGACGGTAGCGTAGCAAGAGATATACGTGTCTCGCCTGCTGAGCTGGGTAAGCTCAACGGCAACACGACGAACCGAGTTCAACTCACAGATGGAGATTACGTCGCCGTATTGGGTCCCTACCATCTCCTCCACTGCATGAATATTATGCGTCGGGTCATTCATTGGGATTACTACGGGCCTCTGATGTCGGAGGAAGAGCGCGGCTCCTTCATTTACACTCATGAACATTCCGGTATTTGCGATTCCTGGAAGCTATGCTTCCGTTTTCTTCCAGTCTCAATACTGACCCCTTTTAGACCATTGTCTTGAACTGTATCGGCAGCACGTGATGTGTCACGGCTATCCGACCTTCTACACTGGTGAATGGGTAGCCGACTCCAAATCTTTCCCAAACAAAGAGCTAAGACCTGGCGGTTTAACGAAGTGCGTGAACTGGGATAGCATGGATGGGTGGGCGCGCCAAAGAGCGTTGAACGTTCAGGAGCACAAGGTCAAACCAGGGCCTTTTGAGAAGCATTATGGAAAGCATGAGAGTCATAAGACGGGTGGAAGTAGCTAGTCCCCGAAGAACGATCAAGAGCCTATGAACCATGATGCGATTCTTCGGGGTTGCGAGAAGTCTACGAATAATTCCATCAAGTTTCCGAATGGTTGGAAATTGATGGCGTCGGAACTTACTCATGCCGATGCCATTTTAATCCCCTCTCTTCGAACCCTCTTCCCCGCCACACGTCTTCTCCCGATGAAAACCCATCGAGGATTCTATCGGTGTGAAGCCCCTGCATGACATTACACATTGCAGATAGCCAGGACGCACTCAATCGATCCGAAGTCGCCCACTCCCGCAGTGAACGTCAAGATACCAATCACGTGGGATTTGTTACTGTAACACGACAAAGACTACTCTTTGAACAAGTACTGCAAGTATTGAGTCTCCCGTCCAACTCTTCCATCAGCTCGTCTACACAACTGAGCTTTCTTCTACCTTCTCGGCTGACTCCGGATTCCTCTCATGGTTCAGCGTGGCTGCCACTTTTCCGTTCATCAAGTCATCGGTATTCGGTGCCCACCACGTCAGTAGTATTGACAGGCCCGAGAACGCTATTGTTGCCAAATATACCGTTCGATATGCATCTGCGCTGGCTTCCTGATAAGCCCTGTAGCCAGTCTGGAGGATCTGATCTGTCACACCTGGCACCGCAGCGAGGGCTTCTTTCCCGAGCTGCAATGCCTGCAAAAACAGTGGCACGCCAGACTGCGGAAGCCCAGCATTCAACAGCACCGGCGGAACTTGTCGTGGAATCGTCTCTTCGAGCCGGTTGGTCTGAATGGAGACGTAGATGGCAACCAAAACAGCGCAGATGGCGGCTCTTACCGATCCGGCCGTCCCACCCGCAATACCGATCTCATTCTGGTCTTTGACGAGAATTGTCGAATTGGTCAGACAAATCGACTCATTCCACCCAATGAAGAAGCATCCCATGAAGATCAGCGCAATCGCTGTACTCTCGTTATCTGGTGTTGAGACGGCAGCACAACCTAGAAAAAGGCCACCGAAAACAAAGACGACCATACATTGGTACCGGGTGTGGCCGATTCTCCCGGCGGTGAACCCGGCAGCCATTTGCCCGAGCACGATAGCAAGACCTACAATTGTGCTCATGTATCCGACTCTTATGGCATCGCTATTGCCATAGAGAATAGCAGCTTGGGCGGGCCAGACAATGGAAAAGGCGTAGTAGACGCCTGCACCAAGACCGAGGAGCACAACCGCAGCTACCCAGCGTCCGTTCAGAAAGAGATGCATGGGGATTAGCGGTTCTTTGATTGGTGCATAGATCTCATAGAGAACGAATACTAGGAGAGTGCCGAAGCCGCACACAATTGCGGATATGACTGCGGCACTCTTCCACGGATACAACTGCGAATATCAGTCTGACGGAAAGAGATACCGGGGGATCATACTCACTGCGCCTCCCCAGCTCAACCCCATCAGAAATACGATAAATCCGCTACCGAAGAGAAGAGTGCCGACCCAGTCAAAATTCTTTAGCCAGTACATTTTACTTGTGTTCGCATCGTTCCTGTGCTTGTCCTCGAATGTTGGTGGGAAGTAAAAGGCGGCCCAGCATATAGCGGCGGCGATATTCATTCCTAACAACAACCAATACACACCTCGCCACCCAACATTGGGGTAGTACGTCACAAAACTGGCTGATATTGCCGGAGCGAAGCCGGAAGTTCCTAGGGTGAACGTATAGATTGCGCCTTGTGCGAAGTAGCGGTGTTTCATCGGGACTAGCTCTCCGATCACGAAGTGGAAACTGAGCTGTGTCGAGGTAGCTGCGGCGAGAAGGACAGTACCGCCAATCTACTATTGCGTCAACATTTATGTGAGAAGCCCACTCTGATCTTTGCTTACTAGCGTAGGAATATCCTTCGCAGTGGCACTGACAACACTTCCTATAATTGCGACGACACTCCCCCCAACGAAGAAATACCTTCGACCGAAAATGTCACTTAATCGTCCGATTGGCGAGAGAAAAACGGCCAGTACAGCGTTGTACACGAGCGAGACCCAGACATATCGATCGTCAGGCCCAATATCGGCATTAATGACTCGAAGAATAGGCGCAGCGAACCCAAATGCGGCAGTACCGCACATAATAGCAAGTCCAGTTGCTAGGAATGTCCCAATGAAAAACCGGCTCGTATAGTAACCCTTCGGAAGAGTTCCATAGTCGGCTTGGAAGCCATGGATCTCGTTGGTAAGGGTCGGTTCTAGGTGGTGCTTTGTGTCCACCGTCTCGGTGTAGGTGGGTGTCTCTTTCATAGTGCCGTGCGCGACCATGATGGCGGTTGAAAGAAAGATCTTGAAGGGAGGAACATGCGGTTGATATGCAGAGAGCATACACAACCGTATAACCGTCAATTCCGGATTCGCGGCTCCAGAACAAGCGCAACATGGATCCCATGCTAATCCAAACCCCTTCCCCACGGTGTTGCTTGATATTGTGCTAACGACTCAGGATGGGGATGACGTTGAGTAGTTGATTGGTCTCTCCACACTGCATATGCTCATATGCTCGGACTCTGGGGTTTAAGGTCTGTAGCGTGCGGGGTTTTGTGGGTTAACGAGATGGAAAGTCTGGATCTACATCGCGTATACTCGGACACTGGATATGTCAAGCTTCTAGGCTGCGGGGGTTTGCGGGTCGGAATTTCCTGTTCCTGGGACAGCTCGTAGAGGGGAATGGTAGTCGGGTATCTATCTCCGGCTTGTCCAGGAGTTCTCCAATCACGAACCATCCGGACAAGAACTGTGTATTTCTAGTGTGGAATGGAGAAAGCCCCCCCTCCAAAAAAAAGCCGTCTTACGATGAACCAGAACGAGATCTGGGGCGGAGATTTGGTGGAGACATGAAATGTGAAGGTTCCCGGCCCCCACACTTCATCGGTGATCCCGAATCAACCGTTCAGCCCCAGGTTCGCACCTGCATGTGTTTTGTGTGTTGTGCATTAATATAAGAAGAGAAAGTGATCACGTCGGCCTCACGCTCAGAAGCTATGATATGAAAGATGCTGCGGCCAGAAAGAAAGCAGAAGTCGGTGTGAAGTTTAACGCAGGGGATCTCTGAACCCCAGCCGAATGACGATACAAGACAACTCTCGGCGGTTGATAATTTCAGGCAAACGCAGCAGCTTAGCCATCCCAACTGACGTATCGAATATGGCCTGGATTCGCGTCCAAGTGAACCCAAGTTTCGTCAGCACTCTTGTGGTGTGGCTGATTACTTCGGGGGCATGATCGCGAAGACGAGCGCCCCCTAACGCTTAGAAGAAGGCTTCCCCATAGTCAGCTTTTAGATACGGTATAAGAAGAGCGCGCCGACACTCACACTTCACGTGCAAGGCATACAGCTAAGATACTCCTTACTTGGCTGAACAGTGACGCGTTATCAGGTCAATGCCTATGCGCTGCATCCCATCTACGTAGGGTTTGCCTATCGTCACATAGCCCATTGAACACGAAGCAATGGAGCGCCTTGGCTTCAAAATCTTTCCTTGCACATCACGAGATGGGAATTTTTTACATCAGGCTGTGAACGATACAAGTCGGATTTAGTCAGTCGGGAGCCATCCAACCCAGAATTGCTACCATTTTCCCAATCTTTCCTAACCGGTATGGTCGCTTCGCAGTTTTGGAAGGTTGGTTTGATAGGAACCTACTAAGATGAGGTGCTTATTGATGAGAGTCATAGGCTGAGTCAGACCGCAACTTTGCTGTGCTGAATGGGGCCGGCAGTTCAGCTTTCCTCAGCCTCTGTCATCGGGGCTGAAGCTACTTTGGATGAACGCCCAGGTCTCACAGCTATAATATTTGGGAGGTCGGATGAAGTCGAACTTTGAAATAGGCTGCAGGCTGATGCACAATTGATGATATAAAGACAACTCCTCTGACCTCCTCGTAAGACGTACGTTGGTAGCTGGTAGTTACGCTCGCCTTTCCACTTGCGTTGACTTTGAAGACCTATCTTGTCAGTTAATTGTTGTCTCTGTTTGTTCTCTCATTTCAATCGTTTCTGCAACATGGCATTGACAAACGGTCACTCCACTCCAGCTAGCGACGTACCCACCGTCAAGGAGACCATCCATGATTACATCAGAGACTTCAAGAGTCAACTTGACCGCCTTCCACAGGATGTTGGCGTCGTGAAGTCACTGATCGATGGACTGTTGACTGAAAACGTTGTCGATGATCGGAAGTACGACTACCGTTTCCCGTTGTTCCGCTAAGCTGACAGCCCAAGGCTACTTCTAGAAGATACGATCAAATGGGCTTCTTCGTATCCTAAAAATTCACCAACGGCCGGCCTGCTCACAAACACCATGCTCGCTAACCTTTGGAATAACCTTAAACATCCCCCGCTCTCGTATATGGGCGACACATATCGTTACCGAATGGCAGATGGATCGCACAACAACATCATGTATCCCGATCTCGGAAAGTCCGGCTCCTACTATGCAAGATCTGTGGTCCCGCAGCGCTCTCCTACCACAACACTGCCAGACCCAGGGGACGTATTTGATGCATTGTTCGCTCGTCACGGACTGGCAAAGGAGCACCCAGCCAAATTTTCGAGTATCGCCATCTCTTTGGCCACCATCATCATTCACGATATCTTCCGCACATCGGACGTTGATCCCAACATCGTCAAGTCGTCATCCTACCTCGACCTTGGACCACTCTACGGCCACGACCAGGATATGCAAAACACCGTCAGAACCTTCCAAGATGGGAAGCTCAAGCCAGACACATTCGCTGAGCCTCGTATACTGGGGCAGCCCGCGGGCGTAGGAGCTCTCCTAGTGTCTTTCAACAGGTTCCACAACTATGTTGTGACACAGCTGGCCGAGATCAACGAGAATGGGCGTTTCACTCCTTCCAAGCTTGACAAGGCCAAGGTAAGTCTGCACAGCCGTCGTAGAATTGGCAAGTGCTCACTGACACTTAATCAGGGATTAGACGGCGAGAAGGCAGAAGCGAAACGTGACAACGACCTCTTCCAGACGGGAAGGCTCATCACATGCGGTCTCTATGTTAATATCATCTTGCGCGACTACGTTCGCGTTATTCTCAACCTCAACCGTAGCGACACTGCCTGGACTCTTGACCCCCGCGACCAAGCGTTCGATGCCTTCGACAAGGAGGGTATCCCGAAGGGTGTCGGCAACCAAGTCTCGATGGAGTTCAACCTCATCTACCGATGGCACGCTACAATCAGCAACAAAAATGAGGCTTGGGTGAACGACTTCATGAAGGAGCTGTGGCCTGGCCAAGAGCCTTCCACCATCACCCAGGCGCAGCTATATGAAGGCTTCAAGAAGTGGGGTCACTCATTGGACACCGATCCAAGCAAGTGGACCTTTGGTGGCTTGAAACGAAATGAAAAGGGTGGCTTCGAGGATGCTGGTCTGGTCGGAATTCTGTCCAGCACCACTGAGGATCTAGCTGGAGCTTTCGGAGCTCGAAACGTGCCGACTGCGCTTCGGGCCATTGAAATCCTGGGTATCAACCAAGGCCGGAACTGGGGTACCGCGAGCCTCAACGAAGTACGCAAGTTCTTCAAACTCAAGCCCCACGCCACCTTCGAGGAGATCAATCCAGATCCGGATGTTGCTGCCTCGCTACGGGCCTTGTACCACGAGCCTGATAACGTCGAGCTCTACCCCGGCTTGGTCTGCGAAGACACCAAGGAACTTCAAGTCCCAGGATCTGGTCTATGTGCGGGCTTGACCGTCGCGAAAGCTATTCTCTCCGATGCCGTTTCACTAGTCCGTGGTGATCGATACTATACCGTTGACCACTCTCCCGCCAATCTGACATCTTTCGGGTTCAATGAGATTGCTTCCGATCCAAACGTTGGGTTTGGCACCACCATCTACAGACTTCTCCAGCGAGCCTACCCAGGATGGTACAGAAGCAACTCGGTCTACGCACTGTTCCCATTGACCATCCCGTCCGAGAACAGAGCCATCCTTGCTGCCCGGGGCCTGGAGGCTGGGTACGACTATGACAGGCCAACCTTCGTCCCCCAGCCTGTGCCAATTCTCAGCTGGAGCGGTGCTAAGGATGTCTTGAAGGACCAAGAATCGTTCAAGGTACCGTGGGGTAAACATGTTGGCGAGCTGATCAACCACGACTGGATGCTCAGCGGCGACAAGCCATGGAACGCAGGTCAGAAGAAGGTGTGTCTGCATGCATTATATGATCCAGTTCAGGGTCTCGACCAGATTCGTGACTTTTACAACACTGTTACCGACGATCTCGTCAAGACGAAGAGCATCAAGCTCCGGGATCGGTACCAGATCGACCTTGTTCGCGATGTCGCTATCCCTTCGCATGCCATCGTAACTGCGCATATCTGGGGCATCCCACTCAAAGACGACGAACAGGAGAAGGGTGTCGGCTTCACTCCTACCAAGCTATACGAGGCAATGGCCAATGTGTTCTGGTACACGTTCCTCGACATCGATGCAGCCCAAACGCCAGCCGTCAGAGTTGCGGCGAAGGAAGCCACTGACGCTCTGGCTACAGCCGTAACGTCTGCTGTCATTGATGTTTATGGAGGCGACCACTCTTATCTTAAGAGCGTCTTCTCTCAGATGCAAGGAGAGAAAAGAGATCCAGCCCTTCCCGAATTCGGACCCAAGCTCATACAGCGCCTTTTCGACCAAGGCCTGTCGCTTGAAGAAGTGGTATGGACCATCGTACCCACAAGTGCCGCCGCAGCTCCCATCCAGACGCAAGGAATCTCTCGCCTGCTTGACTTCTACCTCTCGCCCGAAAGAGCTGCTGAGTGGGCCGATATTCAGGCTGTCGCCACTTCTGACTCACCCGAAGCTTTGGAGAGTCTTCGCAAGTACGCCCTGGAAGGGTTCAGATTGGATCCTGCGGCAGCTGGCGCGTTGCGCGTCGTCGCTGCGCCTGACGCTATGATCCAAGACGGCGAGAGAACACTCCATCCCTCTGCAGGAAGTACCATCTTCGTTGACGTCAACACTGCCGGCCTGGATCCATCGGTATTCCAAGACCCACTTCAGGTTAAGCTAGATCGGCCTGATGAGCTCTATATACATCACGGATATGGTGGTCATCAGTGCTTGGGACAAAGGTCTGTCATGATCGCTATGGCGGTCCAGCTCCGTGTCTTTGCGCGTCTGAAGAACTTGAGGAGGGCGGCTGGGCCAGCTGGTCAACTGAAGAGTACGACTGTGAATGGCGCATTCAAGGTTTTCTTGACGGAGGACTGGAGCCAGTGGACACCTTTCCCTAGTACGTGGAGGCTGTACTATGACGAGTAGAATTATATGTAGCAGGGTGTCTTCGAGTTGTACTTGATGGTGTCTTTTTGGCTGATACAGTTATTGGTTAAACGGAAAAGTAGACGGTATAGAGTAATAACATCCCAAAGGGGCAATGACGATAGAAGTGTACTGGGTAAGGGTGGCCTGTAAAAGAAAAGGTGCACAAAGAGGAAAGATAGTCCGCCCTACCTTTTTGAAACTGTAGGAGTGGGTATGGAAATATTATCACGTGACATATCCCAAAGGAGTAGAAAAGACTGGATAGGCAACCTTATTGATTCAACCAAGTCCCCCAAGAGGGGAGTAACACCTCATTTGCACTGTCCTTGTTCTATTCTGGCGTCGAAAGGAGAGGCCGTGTTTCAAGTATTTTAGAAAGCTACCTATGTGTTTCAATCCCCATACCCAAATTCATAAGAAAGAAAACTCGTCGCCATCACTGCTCAGATGTGTTTGCGTGCATCGAAATTAAACATTGCGTATGCGACTAGCCCATCCTCCCACCCAGTCACAGTCAAAGTCAAAGTCCAATAGGTCACATTCGGGCTCCAACTGACGAATCATATATGCGGGTATCGGTACACCCACTACGACGATCTGCTGGAATGAGTCGCATTGATGCCTTTTGACGAAACAATGCCTTGGGATTTGGAAGTCACTCACAGAACTGTTCTCATCTCGGTTGAAACAGCCTACAATGACAACTTGAAGCTTAGAGCATACGCCTTGCTCTTCCATATGGGCAAATACGCTATTAGCAAAACGTTGGGCTGTACATGTTACTTCATCTTCCGAATACTTGATTGCACTCAGCAGAAGATCATCGGGAGATATACGGAAGTGGACCACACGAAGGTCGTAAAGGGACCCGAAATTGGACTATAGGTTATTAGCATTGTTAACTACGTCACATTCAAGTCTCGCAAGACTTGTTGGGGAGAGGTTTGCTGCAACTTGTACGTACCAGACGTTGGTGAAAATTGGATTGCTGCCAATTGCACGTATTGAAGTCTTCGATCCGAATCTGGCATGCAATATATCGTATACCCAAAGTGGGTCTTAAGAGGTTTTTGAACATGGTCTGAGCAACCGAATCGGCGCCCATGGTAGCTTCCTCCCTGAATTGTAGAGCAAGAGTACGAAGATTGGGAACTATTGATTCAAGCGTGGCAGGGAGTGCCGTTCCAGTCGTCGTGAAGGTTTCCCAGGCCAGATGCAAATCAGTGAGTGAAGTGCAATTTTGTAATAACGATACAACACTGTCTGGGTTGCGCACGTATACAGCAAGATGTCGAAGTGAAATCGTTTGTCTCCTCGCAAGCTCACCCATGGATTCGAGAAGAAGGTCGGCGTTGGGGCAATCTTGTAGAGTCATTCTTTTCAACTTCGATAGGTTGAAGAGTTTGCTCATGGTCTGGAACGACCCGCCGTGGCACGGGAAATAGCACAGATTGAACTCTAGCAGACTGCGATCGAAATACTTTGGTGGACTCCCCAAATCATATCCAGTGGTTGGTGCGGTGGAGTCTTTGGCACGAAGTCCGATAGATAGTCGCTCTAGCTGAGGCCACTCCACCAACAATAGCCTCAAGAATACTTGTACGGTCCCAGGGTCCATCGTTGCAATGTCCAAGGTTCGTAAAGTCTTCCCATAGAAGGTTAAAGGCATAGCATTTTTGAAGCGAACCTCTTCGACGGTGGCGTGAACATGTTGGAGGTTGGGTTGATATACATGCATACGGTTAGTAAGATCAAAGGTGAGAGGCGTGTCCGAGATGTAACTACGCCACAGACAATCAGCTATGGTTTAAGAGAAGGCCAAGATAGTGGAGCCTATCTCCAGTACCAGTTGTGTCTTACCGAAAGGTATGTAGAATGTTTCGTGGTATCATTTCAAGGATCCTACCCAAGCCGTATTCGACGGCAACCCCGTCTTCATGGTTGTCTTCATGATCCGACAAAGATTCGAAGTTTAAAGGGTTCACTGTGGGTTCCGGTGGAGGCTGGGAATTCTCAATTGTGAGAATCCGAGTGTATTTCAAGTGGAGACCAGCCCCGGCAGCCACGCTGCGTACAAATCGCGAGGTGTGAGGTATTCGATTGCGGTCCCGTGGCCGGAGGGGCCAAGTAATAAGGGAAACGTCGCGGTAGAGGCGTGGAATGGCGAGTGCGCGCCATGACTTGGATACGAGACATAGTGCCTTGAGATCGGACTTGAGGTGAACCTGAAAGAATGCGTCAGAGTTTGGAGTCCATTTCCATACGGCGAACATAGCTTAATGTGTTACACGACAGAAATACAAGGTGACGCGTTGGAGCAAGTAGAAGAATACAGGGCTCACATTATCAAGAACCTCGAGCTGGATATCCGTAGGAAGCTTTGGCATATCTGGGGTGTTCCATACAAGTGCATTGAGTGTCGAAATGAAGGCTCTCTCTGTGTGGCCCGGGCGTACACTAATGAGGGCAAGCTAAGGGTGGCGATGAGAAGTTGCACAGCAACGGCAGTATCGAGGTCTTGGATAACGGAGGGAACTATATACAGTCGTAAGGTTGTGACGCCTGAAAGGAGTAATAGAAGGCATGAATGATGGGACGAACGAGGGATCGATGCGATGAATAATAGAATGAACGACAGCGTGATGCGGCACAGTAAAAATTCAGTTACACATAAGCTTAGTAACCGATGTGGCACCAAACTCATGGTCACGCGTTATGAATGCTCTAGAAGTTGGTCAGGTGCTAAATTATGTCTTGGAACATGTAGTTCGTACACGTACTCTCATCGCGCAGTTATCAAGGTGTCACGGTAATAGCTTGAACATTATTACATGTTTTTTTCGTCTTACCCTTATCACCAAATTCCCAACACTATAATCAATTTCACGAGACACATCTATGATCTTTAAATATACTTGGGACTTAAAGCTTACATAGTTGTAAGAGGAAAACTTACAGGCTCGTAAACCCCCTCTATAGGGATGACAGATTATCCTACATCGTATCATTCGATTCTGAGCAGATGTCGTTAAAATCCCAACTCTTTATGAATTGATGTTTAGAATATATCCTAATTTGCCCACTACGCTCGAAGAGGAACTCGAAATGTGTCAGGTGTATGAACGCTTTCTCTACATTGTGGGCGATAAAGTGAGCGAGTTGTTTTAGATGGAGGACGTATATTTCAAGCCACAAGGTCTAGATGTTACGCTTCCATGGGATTCCCTTAAGGAAGAATGACATGGTCTACGCAATCAGCGACCCATACCTATTGTTAGCGTATCCGGACACTATGCCTCTATCGCATTTAGCGCTAAAGGAACGAAATGTTACGCATATTTCCTTCGTCCTTCTTCCTTGTAGAGTCGGAAGTACATTATAGCTAGGTTGGAAAGAGGTGGTGTTCGCAATTCCGAGCCGCTCTTGCATTTCCGCCCGCAACTTCCTGTTCGCGTGAAAAAGGGCACGTAGGCTAGGAGAAATCCACTAGCAATAGTAGGGAGACAGATGCAGTCATAAGTAGTCAGGTTATGCATTTTAGTCACTCCGCGAGGAGTTGGATCTTCTATTGGACTTTTAAGCGTAGGTCTTAGAGAAAGTATCACAACATCTGTAATTCGATTCCAAGTCTTTTGGCCGAGAGTTCATAAACTGACCATCTCCTTTTTAGCAGAGGTACAGAGAGAGTGTGTAAATGTTGATCTCGCAAGGTTAGATCTCGGCTCGTATCCGACACGGGTAATGGGATGACTGGCACAAACTAGATCCTAGACTAAAGTAGCGTGGAGGTATGGTACGATACACTGTAGCTCTCTATATAGACACTGCCCTAAAAGGTAACACAGGCGGCGGAGTTGTTTTTGTGTAGGATGTAGGTCCTTTGCCGTGTTGATTATCACCAGGTTGGATATCGAAGTTGTGGAAAAATCTTCAGTGTGGCGAGCGTGAAAAGGGTTAATCACTAAAGAAGGGACGGGTTTTTTGTTGCTCAGGTAGCGAGATATTGTTAAGTGTACTGGGGGGTTTGATATTCAGAACCGTGGCTCACCTACAGTAGTAGGACATAAGGCTAGCAAAATAGCACTACGCGTAAGGAGTTGTAGGAGAATCATTATGGTAGATACACATTACTTCTGAACAGTTATAAAAACTTATCATGTACAAATTGTTTTTGTTGCGTACGGTCGCTTACCTCACAGTCCTGCCAGAGATCAGATCATCTCCAGAGTAACGTTTTCCCGCTCCTCTTTTCAGTAGATAGGCTCCTTTATCGGTAGCTTTTCACGTAAGATTCCATCACCTAAGTTTACGTTACCCAGCTCATATTGCCCTCTGCAGTTTTACATATAGTTAGAGAATTATAAAGTGTAATATATCAGGCTGATAAATAGTCAGCAGGGTTAAAACTAGAGTGTTGCTAGACTTCTGTCCACTAACTGTACATCGATTTGTCGCTTGAGCGCAAGTCTATCACAACCTGAATGATGAACTAGTTCTGATTACCCCATGTCCAACAACTTACTTCAAACTCAGGTTACCTAGTCCTAGCCCCCTATCCTCTTTAATGATATCCGCCGCCTTCTCCGCCACCGCGTACACATCCACTTGAATATTTCCCCTAGGGATGAGCGGGAAAATACCAGCGTCGACAATCCGCAGGTTCTTCGTCCCGTAGACCATCAGTCTCTCGTTGACGACGCCACCAATCTCTTTGGGCATCATTGGTGTCGAACCGCTCAAATGGAAATGGGGAGTGATGCGATCTCTGACCAGTTCCTTGGTCGTCTCCAAATCGTATGGGAAAGGCTTATCGGTATGTAAGCGCTTGCCATCCTTCTTCAATAGTGAGGCCAGGGGCTCGGTATGTGCGAGTTCCTCCAATATTTGCGAGTGTCTTGCCTGAAGTTCCACGTCCAAGGGATGATCGAACAAGCCGACATCGAGTTCAGGTTGGTCCTCGGCCTTGGACGATACAATGTGAACAGATCCACGGGAGAACGGATGGTTCAGGACAGATGTGATGGTGATGTACTGGCCCGGGATGCTGAAGCCAAACAGGTCTTTTGGACTTGGGCCCAGCTCCGGGTTGACTTGGAAAGGAGCAAGCTCGTGTTGGCCTGATGTAGTGTCGGGGTGCCGTAGGATCTCACTGAGAAGCTCGTATTGCTTTTTCTGCGCAGGGAAGTTCTTATACTGGTACTTGTCGATGTACTCTTCCAACAATTTGTCGAGTTCGACACGACCTTGTTCGCCTGCAAATTCGGGAAGATGTACGTATGCGTTCTGTATGTTGCAGACGCCGAGAGGACCAGCTCCACCTTGAGCGAAGGCGCCCATGAGTTGTCCTATGATAGCTGGATCGCGCATGACGTCGCCCGATACCATGCCATCGGTGACTTCCCAGTTGAAGCAGACGAAGCCGTGCTCTTGCATGTTCTCGCCAACGCCGGGGCTGTCGATTAGAGTCTTGATGCCATGTGACTCCAGGAGTTTCTTGTCGCCGATACCCGACAGTTCGAGCACCTGCGGTGTCTTGAGGGCACCGGCCGCGAGTATGACTTCATCCTTGACGGAAACGTCCCGTATTTTCCCGTCTTTAGTGGTTACCTGGACACCCTTCGCGCTCACAATTCCGTCTGTATTTGGCTCCAAGATGACCTTGTTGACCAGAGTTTCCGTGAGCACTCGGAGATTCGGTCGTTTCTCCACTTCGGGGGAGAGATATGCATTTCCCGCATGACTCCTCTGGTGGGTCTTCGGATCAATAACTCCTGGATTCGTGTACGCCCCTTTCGAGACACCCGAGAGAGGGTCACCAGTCATCTTATGCCCCAATTTCTCAAACGTCTTAGCCCAGGCGTCATTGTACGGGAGATAATGGTCCTCGCCGAAGCTCGTATGGATGGGACCGTCCGTACCAGAGAGCTCCTCGTCAACCCAGTCGATACTCAACTGCTCACGGATCTTGTCCGAGGGCTTGTGGAACGTGTGAAACTTGCGAAAATACGGCGTCATGTGAGCCCAGTCCCAGCCCGGGTTGCCGAGCTTCTCCCATGCATCGAAGCCCGATTTTGAGGGATAGGCGACCATACCCAGATTTATGGCGGTCGACCCGCCAAGGGTTCGGGCTTTTGGTTCGGCTACGAGACGTCCATTGAGGCCGGGCTGGAGGTTGCTGGTCAGCTTCCATCTTTCCGCTATTAGAATCAGTAGGCGAGACAGACCTGCGGCTTGCTGGTGATGCACCAGTCGAATTCAGGGTCGAAGTAGGTCGCAGCTGCAAGACCGGGCGTCAAGATACGGGGGTCGTTACGACGATCAGCACCAGCCTCGATGACCAGCACGCGCGTGCTTGGGTCTTCAGTGAGTCGTGAGGCGACCACAAGACCTGCTGTTCCACCTCCAACAACAACGATGTCGAAGCTTTCAGAGTCCAAGAAGGACGCCGAGGCGAGGTCTGTACGCTCTTGGGACGACATGGCGTCAGCTCTGGGCAAAAGAGACGAGAAGGAAGGAAGCAGACTGGAAGGCGTACATATCGTAAGGCACTGTTTACGTATTAGAAGAACGCCCTATGCTGCGGCGTTTCTCGCCCGAAAGAGGCGCATCCACGATACATTACTCGTACTCCAGTAAGCAACAAATAGAATCTTACTGTCAGTTAATCAACAACTAGGGGTTCTTGTTGCGACGGTAGCTCTGCCGGGTAAGTAGGTACGCTCTTCTATGCTAGGACTAGTAGGGAGTAGAGCAGTTGTACAGTCTTATACTAGGACTAGTAGGGAGTACTATACAGAGTAAAAAGGAATAATAATAAGGATAAAATGTAATTTATTCTTTAGCCTGCCTCCTTCTCTATATAAGAAGGGAGGCTTCTTATAGAGAACTACCCTTGTCTATCTACCTAAGTTTTATCTAAATACTACCTAGATTTAGATACCTAAATCCTTTAGTAGAGATACTTAAATCCTTTAGCTAATAAGCTTATTTTAATACTAAGAAACTATTCTATATAGTGTATAGACACTAGAACTTTTCTCTTTTAGTATTAAATCCCTTTGTATAGCTCTTTCTGTTATATAGCTCTTTTCTATTATACAGAATTTAATTAAGGCACTAACTATCTTCTATTTAGTGTTATTTCTTTCTTTATAGAAGTATAAATAGATAAGGCTCTATCTATTAAGCTATATATAAGGCTAAATAGTAAGTGTAGTATAAAATTAAATTACAATTTCTTAATCTTTATATAAAAGCTTAAAGAAAGCTTATATAGTAGTTTAAGTAGTAAAGTATACTAAAGGTATATTATACAATAAAAAGAAACTTACTTAGTACTCTAGCATTTATACTAGCTAGCTATTTAGTTACTAAGCTTCTTAAGTCTCTTAGAGAGGTATAAGAATAGGCCTCTTCTACCTCTACCTTTTTTTTCTACTTTGTAAGGGAACTGACCCTAAGAGTAGATGTTATTTTAAAGATAAGATAAATTTAATAGAGTCTACAGGAAGTGCTATAGAGGGTTTATATACCAGTCCTAGGCTAGTTCTAGGTAGGTTCCTTAGTAGGCTTCTTTAGCAGACTTTGGCAGACTTCCTTAGTAGGCTCTAAGGGCTGTGCCTAAGAGTTACAGGGTCTATCCTCTTACATTACTCTCTTCCCCCCCTCTTCTCTTTTTTATTTATTGTAGGGGTTCCGTATACTATATACTGCCTCTAGGTAGGTTCCTTTTCCCTAGCTGTTCCTTTTCCTCTGTTTGCTGCCTTTACTACCTATCGCGTACTAACCTAATTTACTTACTAGTTCTCTAGGTAAGAGCTAGTTACTCCCTAGGCGTTTAGTTTAGTAAATAGATTGCAGGGTCTAAGCTTATAGCTTGCCTATCTAGACAACCTAAATTCTATAACTTTCTTTCTTTACCCCCTTACACGACTTCTATCTAACTCTATTACAGCCTCTATTTAAGCCTCTAGGATACCTCTAAAGGTCTTTAAGTACTATGCTTCTCTTTCTAAGACCCTGCGCTAGCTGCGCTAGCTGCAGACGCTAGTTTACTAGCCTTAGACGCCTTCTTACTATAGTAGTAAGGATGCTCTAACTAGGTTAGGTTCCTCTTATTAAGTTAAGTAGTCTAGTCCTGCGCCTCCTACAGCGCCTTCTACTCCTATCTAGGCTCTAGCTCTTATAGCTCTAGCTTCTACAGCTCTTACTACAGCTCTTACGCTAGCGTCTAGTGCGCATGCTCCTTAGTATACCTACCTAGGTCCTAGTTCCTAGTTTGCTCTACGTTATCCTAAGTAGTACAGCTAGTACAATTAGTATAATAATCTGTATAGTTACTTTAGGACTCTTATTAGTTATTCTTCCTACCTAGGATATAGTTCTGTAGGTTCTTCCTTTCTTAGTGCTTACAGGTTATTATTATTAACATAATAATAAAGTAGGAACCTTTAGATCTACGTTACTTCCTTACTAGTCCTATTAATTAGTACATGCGCTATATAGATGCCTAGGACAACAGGGCTTAGGCTTCTAGTAGAGAGTATTTCCCTAGGGAATCTAAGGCTAGTCTAGGGTTTTAGGATCCTTAATTCTATAATCCGCGTCCTAGGTTAACTCTAGTTCTGCTAGCTCCTACTTGTAGAGTTACTCTAGCTATAGCTGCCTAGGTATCTCTCTAGTTAATTCCTGCTCCGGCGACTTCTGTTGCCCCCCTCTAGGGGGGTTCTTCTAGCTAGCTTCCTGCTCGCCTATCTGCTAAAGCTTAATAGAAGGCTCTAGTTGTTTAGGCTGTAGCGTTATCTTTAAAGGCTTCTAGAAGTGCTGTTGTGTTATCTTTAAAGGCTTCTAGGAGCATTCTAGCGTAGTAATCTATTAAAGAGGAACAGGTAGTTAATATTTAAGAGCTAACTTCTAAGGCGTCTCTAGAGTAAGAGGAGGAAGATAATAGTAATAATGCTGTTAATGTTCTCCTACTATACTTGCTACTTTCCCTTGCCTATACTTATAGTAAGGAATAACAGGTCTTCTATATTACTTATATAGAAGGTCTTATTATTAGAGAAAAGAGTATATATAGTGTTCCTGTTTAGTTCTATAAGACTACTTACGCAGCTTATGCTTATAACTAAGTTACGTGTTATTCCTGTAAGTGTTTTTCTCTAGTTCTTTCTAGCTTCTACTAACTATGTTCTCTAGGGCCTTAACTCTATTCTAAGGAGCTTGCAGTAATCCTTAAGGCCTATAAGGATAGAAATGCAGAGGAACTTAAGGAGTTACTCTATATATGCCTTCCTCTAATTAAGCGCTATTTAAAGGAGTTCCCTATAATAGATACTAGGAAGTATCTTAGTTTAGTAGCTTCTATAATGCCTCCTAATAAGATAGACTATTATAAGGCTTCCTTAGACACTTCTTAAGCTACTCTAGAGTCTATCTAGGCTATATAGAGGTTTCTTAAGCAAAACCTCTTTATAAAGTATAGAAAGGTAAGTACTTCCTTTTTTCCCTGTTCCTTTTATATAGCTAATCTCTATACAGTTAGATAAACATAATGCCTATATTACTAGCTTAGGAAGCCGCCTAGATCGTGTCGTAGAGGAAGTCTAATTAGCTAACGTTACCCTTAGAAAGTATATTAATAATAATAGACAGTTTACTTAGGAGATTATTAAGTTAGTAGGAGTTATTATAGAATAGGAGTTAAAGCGTTCTAGGGGTAAACTAGGAATTTATTAGGAGCCTTAACAAGAACCTGCTTAAGAGCTAACTGCTAAGGATTTGCTTTAGGAGTTTACCTATAAGTTAGAGAGTTCTGCTAGTGTTCCTCTAGCTACTATAGTATTAGTTCTGCCTACTCCTACTATACTTACTCCTTTAGTTACCCCTCGTCCTATATAGAAGCGTCTTCTAGCTAAGTCTCTTCTTAGAGACAGGTTAGATTATGCAAAGCGCTGCGCTAAGAGTAAAGGTCCTACTATTTAAGCCTTCCTCTTATAGGTTCTGTTAGTGTCTAGTGCTAGGTTCCTTAGTAGAGTTCTATAGGCCTTATCTTGTCTAATAAGGGGTCTAATAGGGATCCTTCTACTTCTTCCTGCCTTAAATAGTTAAATAAAATAAATTAATTAGTATCTAGTTCTAAGAAAAATAATAAATTAGTCCTCTAACTCCTCTTACCTGCGCCCTTCCTTAGGCCTTAGTTTTTCCTTTCTTTTTCTAGCGTTTGCCTTGTTCTACTAGGGTTCCTTTCCTAAATCCTTCTAGGAGGTATCCTGTTAGGTCTTAGTAGGGTTTAGAGAACTGTAACTAGGTGTCTAGGGCTTCTAGTTCCTAGGCTGTTCCTTTATCTTCCTAGGTACACAGCGTATAGCCTTTCTATTTAATTAAGTACTCCTTCCTAGAGCCCCTGCTATAGATCCTTAATTTTTCTCCTACAATCTTTTCTACTTTATACTCTAGTTCTTTAGCGCCTTCTACAACTAAGGCAGCTAGCTAGAAGTCTTTAATTACTTAACTTAGAAGTAGGTTAGAGCTCGCAAGTTTTAGCCTATTAGTGCTAAAGACGTTGTAGATTCCTCCTAGAGTATTTAAACAAACAGCAGATAGGGATATTACTTCTGTAACTGTGAATTTCCCGTTTTTCTAGTTAAGCTTTTTACTAGGTTAGGAATTAGCTATTTATTTTCTATACTTTAACTAAACCTTATCCTCTATACAGAGTAAGAGAGCTTCTTAACAGTGCACGTTAGCGTACTTTTCCTGCTAGAGCTAGGCTTCTGCTATAGCTAACTGCGCGAAAGCTATAGTGTTCTTGTACTTTTCTATTATAGCTAAAGTAGATTTATTAGGTTTGTTAATAATCTAGTGTTTCTCTAGTACTGTCGCGTTAAAATCCTATTAGACTAGATCTACGTCGTATCCGTGCTAGAGGAAGAATAGACTAACCTTAGTTAACTTAGCTGTCTTTCCGTTCACCGCGATCTAGATGATTAGTACTAATTTAGCCTAATTAGACTAATCCTAGTTACAAAGAGCTTAGAACATTACTTTAATTATTAAGTTTATACGTTCTGTAGATCTATTAGTTTCTAGGTAGAAGGCTGTTAAGAGGGACCTAGTAATATTAAGACGCTAGGTTAGGGTCTTCTAGAATTTATCTAGGAACTAGCTTCCCCTGTTAGTTACTATAAAGTCTAGGAGCTAGTAGTAAGCTACAATATACTTAATAAATGCGTTAACTAGTGTTAGTATAGACAGGTCTAGAAGAGCCACGAGTATGACTCCCTTGCCTAGTTAATTAACTACTACTAGGAGGTTCCTACAACCCTAGCTTTTAGGAAGGCTAGTAATAAAATCTATAGCAATCTCCTTCTATAACTAATCTAGGAGCAGCAGCGGCTTTAGGAGACCTTGTTTAAGCTCTCTCTATAGTTTAGTCCTTCTGTAGATGTCGCAGTTCTGTACAAACTTTTGTATATCTAAGCTTATGTTAAGCTAAAATAAGTTCTAAGTAAGAATTAAGTACGTGTTTTCCTGTCTAGGATAGCCTACAATAGGGTTGTTGTAGGTTTTAGCAATTATCTGTGTTCGTAAGGGTTCTAAGGCAGGAACCTATTTTCTCCCCCTGTAATAGATAAACCTATTATCTCTTACTAAGCATTTAGAAAGCTGTATCTTTAGGTTTAGCTGCAGAGGGAACTTCTGTTCCTAATTGCGTAGGGCCTCTAGCGCAGTTTAATATACTAGATTAGCCCTAGAAGCTTCTATCTATAAGGAACTATTTGTAGCTTCTAGGGGTGTAGCAGAGGCCGTTTAAACTTAGACCTAGTAAGCCTGTAGGCTAATGTCTCTACTATCTTTAGTGTTCTGTTAGTTTAAAACGGGTTTTAACAGCTAGAAATACTTCCTAGGGCCCCTACTATCTTCTAGTTCTAGTTTGTCTTAGTCCTAGTAAGACAACGCGTTAGCTCTAGTATTTAACTTCCCTAGGCAGTACACAAAGGTTATATTATACTTAGTAAGTTTCTCTACCTAGCGTACGTAACGTTCTGTAAAGATCTAGCCTGTTGCAAAATATAATAGGTTTTTATAATCTGTGTATACAGAAAATGCTTAGAGCTACTTTAAATTATTCTACTATTCTTTTAAGCACTTAATAACTGCAAGGAGCTCTTTATCGTGTATTATGTAGTTGCATTCTGTAGGGGAGTTCTTAGTAGAGAAGTATACTATAGTTCTTAAAGTGCTGTTCTTATAGAGCTGTAATAACGTAGCTCCTGTGCTGTAGCTAGAGGCGTCTAATTCTATAATTGTTTCTAGTTCTAGATTAAAGTTAGCTAGTAAGGAGTCTTTAATAAACTCTTCCTTAAGGCGTTAGAAAGCCTTTTCTTGTGCATCTCCCTATTAGAAGGACGCGCCCTTTCCTGTCAGTTCTGTAAGGGGTTTAACGATACCTAAGAACTCTAAAATAAACTATTAATAGAAGTTCGCGAACCTAACAAAGCTCTAGATGCCTTTTACAGAGGTTAGAGTCTTCTATTTCCTAATAGCGACAACTTTAGCAGGATCTATTAAGATTCCTTTTCCTGCCTCTACTATGAATCCTAAATACTTAGTTAATTTTACTAAAAACTTATATTTCTTAATATTAATTTAGAGGTCTGCAGCGCTAAGCTTCTAGACTACTTTGCGTACCTTCTGTTCGTAGTCTTCCTTTAATCTATCTAAGTAGATTAGGACGTCGTCTATATATGCGGAAGCATAGTTATCTATTATATCCCTAAGAACGTAGTTAATAAAGTGTTAGAACGTACTTAGAGCGTTAGCTAAACTAAAGGGGGTAACTAGCTACTTATATAGGCTAAACCTTATTTAGAATACAGTCTTCTATTTGTCTCCTTCTATAATCCTAATACAGTAGAAAGCTTGTATAACGTTAAGCTTAGTAAACTATTTAGATTTTGCTATATTCTAGAGGGTCTCTTATATAAGCAGAAGGGGGTACTAGTCCTTCTATATAAGGGCGTTAAGTGCTCTATAATCTATACAGAACTAGAGTCTCTCTCTAGGCTTCTTAGTAAAGAGCACTAGGGCTAAGGCGCTAGAGTTACTAACTTAAATAAACCTACGTTCTAGGTAAGAGTTTAGTTCTTTCTAGAGTACTAGTAGCTTGTCTTTTAATATACTATAGAGGAGTCCCTATAGAGCAGCTACTTCCTTACTGTCCTTCTTCTTAAGTTTAATTTTGTAGTCTACATTAACACCTTAGTAGGGCGCTAGGATGTTAGATTTCCTTTAGAGAAAGCTATTGTAAAGGTCTTTTAGGTGTTCTAGCAAGGCACCCTAGACTTCTTCTAGACTCTTAGGGGGTTTCGTCTTAAGGGCTTTTTTAATGTCCCTAGAGGATAAGGCGTAAGCCCTAGTTCCTTTCTAGAGGATTGCCTTGTTTACCTCTTTTAGAGAAGTAGAGAAGATCTAGATATTACTGTCCTTCTGTAACCTTTTAATCTAGGCAGAGAACGTAGTAGCTCTAATCTAGGTAGTAACTTATTTCTTTTTATATTAGATCTAGATCCTTATGTTTCTAATGTAAACAGACTTCTTTGCTAGTGCTAAGCTTACTTAGTTCTTAATACACTAGGAGTTCCCTAGGACAAGGTCCTATTTGTTGTCCCTAGGTACTTTATAAGCCTAAACTTCTTCTTAGTGTCCTTCTATATCTAGGAACATGTAGACTCTCTAGTCTACGTACGTCTCTTTTCTACCTACCCCTATAATAGGCATTAGCGTGTTTATTTATTCGCGCGTTAATTTAGTCTTCTTCTAGAAGCCTTTACTTATAAGAGCTACTGTTAAGTAGCCTGTATCTAGGAGCGTTTTTGCAACAAACTTATTATTTACAAACAAGTAGATTGTTATTAACTCCCTATTAGGCTAGTGTCTATAGAACTCTTTAAATCCTACACCTAGGACCTATCCTTGTCCTTTCTAGACTAACTAACATTTGTACCCCTAGCAGCGCCTTTAGCTAGAGGTCTTTAGTTTTCTAAATCTAAAGCACCTTCTAATTTAGAGGTACCTAGATTAGTAGCAGGAACAGCAGCTTTAGCCTGCACTAGTTTCTAGGCAGGTTCTAGAAAGTACTTTCTAACCTTATGCCCTAGCTTCCTACATTGTAGGTAGAGATTTGCCTTCTAGCGCCTATCCTGTTCTTCTAACAATACCTATTCTGCACGTTTCTTCCTAGAGGAGCTTAGGTTGCCTTGTTAACTAGTAAACCTAGGTAGATTAATGTCTATAGGGTCTCTGCTAGAGTTCCCTGCTTAGTAAGAGTTACTTCTATAGGAGCTAGGATAATAGCTGCGGCTAGCTCCCTAAGTACAATCTAGCTTTTCTTAGATCCTAATAACGCAGGCTATTAGCTCCTAGATCGTGTATTCTTCTAGTAGCTCTACGTTAATTAACAGTTTGTAAAAGTTATCCTAGATTGCTTCTAAGTACCTTTCCTTTAGTAAGGAATAATTTTTGTATTCTCTTAAGTTGTTCGCGTAAGTAAGGAACTTAGTGTTAAAGTTATTAAGTAAAGAGCCCCCTTAGCGTGTTTAGAGAAGATTTTTGTAGGCGCGTAGGCCTGCTTCCTAGTCTAGGAAATTAAGGTTAAGGTAGCTCTATAGATTTTCTACAGAGCTACTCTTATTCTAGTTTACCTATAACATAGTAATAGTAGAGGCGTTGCTAGTTAGATAATTAAAATGTATCTAAGCAGGTGTCTAAGGGCTAGGCTGTCTTACTCTAGTTTATACTCTATATTCTACTTCTATTAGCAGTATTCCTTGCAGTTCCTAGAATAGAGTTCTAGGTTAAGTACCTTAATTTATCTAACTAGAATTATAACAGGTTCTCCTAGTAGAACTGTAGTAAGTATATTAGGTAGAGTTACTGTAAGACTAGCAAGTAGAGCGCTTAGCGCAGCTTAGAGCGCTTTCTACACCTATGCCTTTATAAATGCTTCTAACTAGGCCTTTGTAAAACTAACGTTGTTATAGAAAGCTAGAGTAAGCTAATAGGATAGATAGTTAGAGGTCTCTAGTATGCCTACGTTAACGTTTAGCTGTTCTAGAGGTCTTAAAGTATTCTAATTTACCTATTATCTAACTATTTCTCTTGCTACTTCTTCCTAGGTACCTAAACTAATAAGGTCCTAGACAAGCTGTTCCTAGATTTCTTAGTTATTCTAACCTTGCTATTGTAGCACTTACGTGCGTGCTAAAAAGTCTATTATTTAGAGACGTTCCTAGCAGTATGCCTCTAGTAATTCCTTTCTCCTAGGTTCTAGCGAGTCTAGGACAAGACTAGAGGTTAAAGGGATTAAATTCAAATGTAAGGGAACTAACCCTAAGGGTAGATATTATTTTAAAGATAAGATGAATTTAATAGAGTCTACAGGAAGTGCTATAGAGGGTTTATATACCAGTCCTAGGCTAGTTCTAGGTAGGTTCCTTAGCAGGCTTCTTCAGCAGACTTCGGCAGACTTCCTTGGCAGGCTCTAAGGGCTGTGCCTGAGGGTCACGGGGTCTATCCTCTTACATACTTTATTTAACTCTTTTTTCTTATATCTATATAAGAAAAACTTTAGCTTAGCTTATATACTATACAGCCTCTCTATCTATCCTTTCTATATAGTAATTATCTAATCTCTAGTAATCTTTTACTAATTAAGATATAGATTCTTTATATAAGATAGCGCTTATTACTTAGCCTAATATTATCTCTAGCTAGATTTTTAAAGCTCTAGCTGTTTATATAGTAGGTAACAAGAAGAGAATAATTCTACTTACTAGCTTAGTTACTAATAAAGCTTTTTTAAGGATATTAGCTATTAATATATAAACTTCTTTAACTACTTTATAAATAAAGCTAACTTTATATATATAAAATAAGGAGAGGCAGCTTTATAAAATACTTTCTTAGGATGTAGAAGTAGAGGTGTATATTAATACAGTTCTATATAAGTTTATTACAAAGATTATTAAAAAAGAAAGTTATTTCTATATACTCTTAATCTACAGCTAGAGCTGTATAGATAAGGATAAGCCTTACTATTAGAGGTGTAAGGTAGGCAGGAGGTTAGGTCCTTTCCTAGGATACTGTATAATTCCTAGTTTCTAAGGTAGAGCTTACTCTTCTTATATCTAGTAGTCTTTAAGTAATAGGTATAACTATTATAATAATAATAAGTAGTAATACTATATTATGCAGGCTAGATTATAAGGGTAGATAATAGAGTTCTCTTCTATATAGTTTAAATATCTATCCTTTTCCTTTGTAATAAGTGTATTTAGTTAGGTTTTTATGTAATAATACTAGAATTTCAGTTAATAAGCTTGTTTTAACACTAAGAAACTATTCTGTACGGTGTACAGACACTTACAGAAGATCCTAATAATACTATTAGCTAGGAATTGCACATGGCCGTTGCAAGGGGCATTCCGGCCCGACTCACGAACACTTGCCATATCTTACCACCTAGAAGTGGAACGGCTGAAGTGTTTTGCCAGCATGGAATTGTAGGCTGACGTGAGGGGTTATACCTTATATGGTAGACGCTTAGCGAATGACGTGTGCGCCCATCTATACTCTTCTTGTAGGAGTTAAGCGATCTTTTCGATGGACGGAACATTTCGGAATCCGATTCTCTGCAGCAAGCCGAAATCAGCGCCCCACGATGAGAGACCGCACAGAAGGTAAACACGCGCTGCATGTAGCTTATAGTAGACTCCTTGGCCAGGTCCGGGTACCCACTCTAGCCCAGAAGAAACGGTCCACGCCGCTAGGCCCGACAAAGATGTAAACGAGAGCGGAAGAGTATGTGTTCAGAGGGATCCCTTTTAGGGTTCCTTTTCCTATACGAACCTTGGTTGATGTTAGGGATGCATTAAGCGATGTACGGCGGAAGTTGCGAGTACTAAGGACATTATGTATTTTGATGTTTGAATCTACATCAAGGTGGCGTCCTAGTTCAGGCCGTGATGCACTCCGTTCTCCCTCTAGAAGCAGATCTCTCAAGACCTCTATAGCTTTCGTAGGAGTGTGCGTCCCTCTGGTTCTTCACATATTCCCTAAAAGGCTGCAAATCGCTTGTGTAGTTGCTGGCGGTACGGGACATCACATTACAGATGTCCATTCTCTTAATGCTGTAATGTTGCTGAAGGTATGTAGGCGCCAATAGATCATCCTCTAATGTTTTCTATGATATTTGCAATGAACGTCGCTAGCGCGTATTGCAGCTGATTTTTCCCTTCGTAGCGATTTACGGCTAGGCGATTATGTTCGCCAAACCCTCCATGTTAGCTCTCTACCACTAGATATTTAGCTAGAGCAAGTAGATAAAACAAGGATACTAAACGGTTAATTCCATTGTCGTCATGTAGAACATCAGGGTCTTTTTTAAGACTTGGTTTCTATGTCGCCCACTAGCGTACAACTAGGACGCCACCATCAAAGGTAAGTGCAGAGAAAGGAATAAAGTCTACATGTCAGCCAATATCAATCTCGTAAGTGCTCTTGAAAAGACCAACAAGTTCTTGCAATCTAACATGATGTGTAGTGCACTCACTTAATAATAATAGTGCTGCCTATTCCAGTCATTTGGAAATTGCAGATGCGTACCAGCCGCAAGCTAGGTCTTGTTGTAATCTTCTGTCTGGGTTTCTTGTAAGTCTGTCAGTACTCCAATCCTCAGGCGCCCTGCTGATAATTACGTAGTATCACAGCCATCTCCATTATTCGCATCCAATCCCTCAACGCCATTGGCTTTACCGACCCGACGTACACTCTTCCCCAGGGCCTTACATGAACGACGATAGAAGCCGAACTCACCATCATCAACGCCAATCTGCCTGTTATCCAACTCTTCCTCGCTGCCATCTTCCCCAAGATATTCGATACCACGAGAAAGCAAACCGGACACTCTGATCCCAATCACTTTGCCCGTCTTGAAGATGGTACCTATCCGCTTATGGATCAGGAGGACAAACGAAACAGAGCTTCTAAGAACGTGTATACCATTAGGGCACGCGGAAAGAGTATGAATGGTGACTCGGACACCAAGTTGGACCCAGTAGATCATTCGAATGGCATTATTGTTACGACGGAGTGGGAACTTCAAGGACAAAGGGTTATGAAGAGAGAAGTGGGATCATGAACTCCGGGGAGCTTTTTACGTAATTGATGTTTGAAGACGTTACTTTTACACTACGGCCCTTCCATTGGCTGGAATAGTTCAGTGTCCTTACTGTCTAGTCTCAAAAACAAGACCCAGGCACACAACACTAGGTCGCAAGTCTTGCAACATTCTTACCAGAACTCTCAGTAGATTTCTGTCAGACTTTTCATGACGGCATTAGACTGTAGCCTAACATGGAAAGATGCACCTATGCACCGCCAATGCGCAATGCACTCACTGTCGCGAAGGAAACTAGCATGGAGCGAAGGAGTGCTTTCGTAGTGCTTTCGTTTCTCAACCAGTCTCCAAAAGGATATTGATTGTAGGTCTAAAAATCCTAAAAATACATCCTTGCACTTGGCTACAATAATCTACACGAAGATTCTTGTTTGCACCTTCATATCATTTGATACCCGTGTCTTTCGCCCCGCTTTGCTTTGCAGAACTATCATCCTGTTCGTCAAACGAAAAGAAAATCCAGTAAATATGGCCGTCTCCGCCTTACCGGCCCGATTGCGCTCCGGGAGCAACCGTCTCCGGACTATAGAGAAGAACGCGAGTTCCAGGCCAGCTGTACTGTACATATGTGAATGTCGTGGGTCGCCTTAGTTCCGAATTAGGCAGTTTTATGTGGATCTTGTCATTGGGGTGTTGCTATTGGAAGGATACTGCCGGCAGGATCATGATACATTGAGCTAATGTATCAACCCGCTCAGATGTGCATGAAACTACCTTGAGGTAGTAAAAGCAATTGGGTGAGCTGAACCCGTAGGATTATGATATCTCGAACTACCCACTCTTAGATCCCCATGAAGCTAGTGATGCAAAGGATTCAATGCAATTAGAGATGACCGCGGCGGTGCGTAGTGAAGAATAACCTACAGTTATTCTGTGTTGGATCTGGGCCTGGAACGATGCCGAAGCCCTACTTACTGCTCTGTTAACACTATGTATTGAATACCATAGTACGCAGACTTCAAGATCGATCACGTTTTATACCTTCATGGGACAGTAAAACAAGATAACTTTGAATCCACCTCGTCAACTATGGTGTGAAAGTACATTACGTGTCTGGTGATATTCAGCTCTGCCACATCACCTTACCAGGTCCGACCAGTTTTGCAACTTGTGAAAGACGTCAATCCTCCCCAATTAAGCGCTATGGAACTTTGATCAGGTCCAATAAGACTCTTCCTTGCCTTCCTAATATGGAGTTCTATGCCATCTGAATGTCTTCATCACACCGTAACTAGTCGTATCGAACACCACGGAGCAAATACCCTGTCGGACGTTCTGCAGAGCTTGCTGTAAAGTGGATTCCCAGGGTGAATTCCGCTTCCCTTTCAGGAAGCTGTCGAATCAACCTACAGTAGCTCAAGGACACTATGGAAAAGATAGACGTATGACGATGAAGCCCACATTTCAGAAGTATATTTAATCTCCATTCCCATTCACTGTTCAGGTCTCGTAGCCACAACCTTTCTCTCAACACTTCCCAACATCACTTGCATCTTCATCTACAATGGGCAGCGTCACACCTTCTCAGGACATCGTCTCCGCGTGGAATCCAAAGCCATCCAATTGGACTTCGCGTACCCACTCGCTAATCGACGTGATCAAAGACGAGAATACCGCATGGTTTTTCAAACACTGGCCGTTTCCTGACGAGAAAGCCAAGAAGAAGTTTGTCGACTCGCGTTGGGACCTCCTTTGCTCCGTGTGGTACCCCCTGTCCATAGACGACAGGTTCGTGCCAACAGCGCGGCTAATCGTCATCCTATTCTACATCGATGGTAAGTTGAGCAGTGATTAGACAGACTGGCCTTCTAACGTGTGTGCTCTAACGTGTGTGCAGATGCTCTTGAGGATCTATCTTTCGCCGATGGCGAGGCCTATAACAATAGGCTGATGGACCTTGCGCTCCGGAAGGCCGATCACGATGGTGAGTAGTTTCTTTGCCTGGCCATCTTATCTTCAGTCACTGATCTTCTGCCCTTCTAGCTTCCATTCCCCTCGAATACATGTGGCATGATATATGGGAGAGCATGTCTGCTCTGGATGCCGAGTTGGCTGAAGCGGTAAAAGAGCCCGTGTTCGTCTTCCTACGAGCCACGACCGACAGAGAGCGAGGCCGCAAGCCTACTTTTGGCGCATATCTCAAATACCGGGAGGGGGATGTTGGTCAACAGTGAGTTCAACGTTGTCTCGAAATTCCCCGGCTCTTCTCCATACTAACCTCCAAATGAGATTGCTCGCGGCACTTGTCCGATTCAGCATGGGACTGCACCTCACACCAGAAGAGTTTGAGGCGGTCGGAGAGATTGATCGCAACAGTGCACGACACATTGGCGTCGTGAACGACATCTTCAGCTGGGAGAAGGAATACCGCAAATCGATAGAGACTGCGGAAGAAGGCGCAATCCTGTCGAACGCGGTACAAGTGTTTGGGGATGAGGTGCACATACCGTATTCGGGGGCTAAGAATGTTCTCTTGATTCTGTCGAGGGAGTGGGAGAATGTGCATGACGAACTGTCCCAAAAACTCATCAATAACGGCGCAAGTTCTGACCTGCAGGGTTATCTCAAGGGTCTTGAACTTGTGATGAGTGGGAATGAGTATTGGTCTCGAAGGACTCCTCGCTACCATTGATGGCACATAGATGTTTGGATCTCTTGGTGGTGGATATGAGGTACGGTATGAACTGTGTTGCAGGTCTAGATAGTTGGGATGTGGGACTACCATGAGGTAGCTCATCGTGGCAGCCTCCGCAGCTAGTCGGTCCTTATTCATACACATACACCACACCATCTCTTCAAAATCCATCTTTTCCACGTCTTCCATCCTAAACGCAATAGATCGTCGCAGAACTAGCTGGCTAATGTCAATGACGATCTCCTATACGCCGCAATACGCCGCAACCGTCAACTTTTGCCCTGATCATACACCGCTCTCGCGCGTGAAACCCTTGATATGACTTGTCACTTGTCCACTTGCATCCATTTGGTTCCGCTGACCACAGGCTCCTCGCATCGTTAGCCTGTTGTCCGCTCTTTTTATATCACCTTATCTTGCCATGTACCCTCCCAAGCAAAAGCAATAGGTTACCTATGTATTTCGACCTGTAGTGTAGATAAACTCTTCAAAAGCAGGGATGATCCAGGTTGATGCACGTTTAGTACATCGTTTCCCCTACATCAACCAATCATGAACCATCTGCCATAGTTGTCCGCTCGGGTGCTAAGATTCCATGGCATTTGGGGGCCTAAAGCCGATCTTCAGGCCCTTGCTTCTCATTCGCATTCCACTAGGGGACGACCCGACACGCTGGTCGATCTCCCTTTTCCTTCTCCGCAAGTACCACTGCACGACCAACTTGGAAACTTCTCCCAATGCTCCGACAATCTCCGAGTGGCGTAGCAAAGAGATGTCACAGCCTCCTGCATCGACAATGCATTCCTTCCTTCATCCTCCTCCTTCCTCTGAGGCGATGACAGCTCAATCGGAACCTACGGAAGGAGCCCGCAAATGGTGCGTTGTCGACTTGGCTTCGAAATACCAAGGATTGCCAACATGGCATATATCGATGCCCTCTTGTTTACAGAGGAGGAACACATATGGGTTCTCTCTCCCTCCCTCTCTCTCGTGTCAACGAGGACGGCTTGGAACGGACCATATGCAGCACTCTCAATGAGAGACTTTAGCTAAGCCGTCTTACATGTAATGGACATGAAGATGGTGGGGATATTTTATTGTAGTAACTACTTAGTAGGATCTAAGGTATCTCAATTAAGCTTGTAGGTACAAGGAAGGTACACGTACGGGTTTCCCACGTCCCTATCGCTTTCATGCCAATCGAGCTCGAATTCGGGGCTTCCTGACAGAGACGACGGGCAACTCGTACGTGTACCGCTCTTGTATCTACCCGTGGTGTTGATAAAGACAAGTCACTCGCACGTTCCGTACATCGACCGATGTCGGCAATGATTGGCAGTGAGACGAAGTGATATACCAATCCTATGCCAAGTTGCCGAGTCGTGGAGCGCTGGCCGCATCATGTATCGTTTGGGTCCTTTTGGATATCGGAATGCCCCTGCGTAAGGCATCTCTAGATCCCGCTACTGCAACGATGATCAAGCTTGTGTTCAACAGTTGCTCGAAAGATTGATCTTCATGCGACGTGTTCCGGCATGACCGGTCAGGCTGCAAGAAGGCTGCATGGACGATCGTCCTGCACTGAGGGTTGAATACGGATACGGTGACTATGTACTTACCTTCCCTTTCCACTCGTACATCACGTGCTGCAAACTGTTCTAGACGCCCGCATCCGCATTGAGTCAGTGCGCGCGCGACAAATGCGAAGGAAAGCCGCTGGAGATCACGCTGGGGCTGCTGGCGCCGGCGGGCCTGTACTGCGCCGCCGTCGGGAACTCGATACCGGACAAGGTCATGGCCACGGCGCTGGCCTGCGCGAACAGCGTGTCCGTGTCGTCGTCGACGTCGCGCAAGCCCTCGCCCTCGCCGACCACCACCAAGAAGCCGTCCGAGGGCGCGTGTCCAACAGCAACGGCAGTCCCTTTGAGAACATGCAGGCCAGCGGGTCGCAGTGGAGTTTCTCGGGGCCTGTCTTGGCGCTGGGCGTGATGGCGGGTGTATTCATGCGACTGTAGGTCGTCTCCCCGTCACGTGACTACTTTCACGCCCTGTGTACATATTGTACATGATACGGCGGATGATGGTAGACTACATTTCAGAGTCGCTTTCTCCTGCTCCGTCGGCGGGAATCACATGTCTGGTTCGGCCCGCGGCGGGTCGTCGGGAGAGGCGCGAAGAAGTAATAACGGACGGCGCAATGAAAGACATATGCTGATGCTGCTTAATAATCAACGAGACGTGCCGCAATGGGGGAGGTGCCATGCCATGCAATCAATACCATAGATATCGTGCCCAGCATCGGATTCGATTTGCTGTGTCGGATTCGATTTGATTCCCTTCCCTCTCAACGTCTCGAACGTGAGGTCCACATCTTTCGAGGTCCGCCTTCAAGGTTCGCAACTCGCCCACATCGCGCTAGCGACGTGCCTCGGCCAAAACCCATGCCACTTACCGCATCGAGCCTCAGCGACATCACCCCACACCGACATCTCGAAACCGCCGAGGCATCTCGTACTGTTGAGGCCTTTTCGGGCCTGCAAAAAACGGCCTCCTAGGATATCAGCTTCGGAGTCGGCGAGAGCGGCTTGACTGATGCAGCCGTGCACATGGTAGCGCACATCAAGGGCGACGTGGCTCAGGCGAAGCCCAGAGGCTTGCTGGACCTTTAAGAGGCCGGCTGGACGGCGCATTGGTTCGGATTGCAATACTACTTCCACTTCTATTCCCATAAAATCTACGAGATACCCATTTTTGAAGCGCATTTGTGAATATGGCAGAGGAATTCGAGCCCATCCCAGGACCCCCAGGCCTCCCCATCGTGGGCAACCTGTCTGATATTGGAGGGGAAACGCCGATTTTGGATTTCGACCGCCTTACAGACATCTATGGTCAGACACACCGTTCACGCCCTCGTCCGCCGGAGATGCTACTTGGGGCAGCAACTTACACTTCACAGGACCGATATGGAAGTTCTACCTTGGCGGGGAGCGCGTCGCCATCGGCTCCCAGGCGTTGATGAACGAGATCAGCGACGAGTCAAGGTTCTCGAAAATCATCGCATCGGGCTTGTATCAGGTCCGGAATGGCGCCCACGATGGTCTTTTCACCGCCAAAGGCCCGGAAGAGAAGAACTGGGGGATTGCACACAGGATACTGCTTCCCGCTCTGGGGCCGCTGGCCATCAGGAATATGTTCGACGAGATGCATGTGAGTCTGGGGATCCCCAGCAGGATCAAAACGAGCGCTAACAGCCGCAGGACATTGCTTCGCAGCTCGTCATGAAGTGGGCGCGTCAAGGCCCCGATGCCATCATCGCCGTTACAGATGACTTCACCCGCATGACCCTAGACACCATCGCCCTATGCGCCATGGACTACCGCTTCAACTCGTATTACTCCGAGGCAATGCATCCGTTCGTGGAAGCTATGGCGGACTTCCTCAAAGTCAGCGGTGACCGAGCTCGACGCGATCCAGTCACCCAGCTCTTCTACAGGGCGGAGACGGCGAAATATTGGGACGACATCGAACTTCTTCGCATTACCAGCCAGCAAGTCATCGACAAAAGAAAGCAGAGTCCGACGGAGAAGAAGGTTTGTCTCCTGTCCGGTTGTGAGAGAGGTGTGCTGATGCCGTGTTAGGATTTGCTGAATTCCATGTTGAATGGCGTGGATCCAAAGACCGGCGAGAAGATGAACGACGAGAGTATCATTGACAACATGATTACGTTCCTGATAGCGGGGCACGAGACGACGTCTGGACTGCTGTCGTTCACCTTCTATTACCTCCTCAAGAGCCCCGAGGCATACGAGAGGGCTCAAAGCGAAGTCGACCAAGTCGTCGGCAAAGGCCCCATCACAGTGGACCATCTCACCAAACTCCCCTTCCTCAACGCCGTTCTTCGCGAATCGATCCGATTGTCACCCACTGCGCCAGCGATCAGTCTCCAGGCGAAGGAGGACACCACTCTAGGTGCCAAGTACGAGATCAAGAAGGGTATGCCCATCGTAGCCTTGTTTACGAAATTACACCGCGACCCCGTTGTGTGGGGAGAGGACGCCGAGGAGTTCCGACCAGAGCGCATGTTGGATGAAGAGTTCGAGAAGCGAAACAAGGAGTTCCCAAATAACTGGAAGCCTTTTGGAAACGGCATGAGGGGGTGCATTGGACGACCTTTTGCGTGGCAGGAAGCTTTGTTGGTACTGGCCATGCTGCTGCAGAACTTCAACTTCAGCATGGAGGACCCATCGTACCAGCTGAACATCAAGCAAACGCTCACCATCAAGCCAAAAGACTTCTACATGCGCGCCCATCTCCGAAACCACATGTCGGCGACCACGCTTGAGCGAGCTCTGGCATCGGCCACCATCAGCGAACCAACGGGAACGACGCAGTCGGTGGCGAACACGAAAAAGGCTGCCCACGGGAAGCCCATGGCCATCTACTATGGTTCCAACACTGGAACTTGCGAAGCCCTGGCCAATCGACTCGCTAGCGATGCTGCGAATCACGGCTTCCGCGCCGAAACAATCGACATCTTGGATTCGGTCAAGGAGAACCTCCCCACAGACAGACCTGTTGCCATCATCACGGCATCGTACGAAGGCCAACCCGCCGACAACGCCGCCCATTTCTTCACCTGGCTGAGCAGCCTCAAAGCGTCCGAGCTGGAAAATGTTTCTTACGGTGTCTTCGGTTGCGGCCATCGGGACTGGGCGTCCACTTTCCACAAAGTACCCAAGCACATTGACGTTGCCATCGAGCAACGGGGAGGAACTAGGCTTGTGGAGCTGGGTACTGCGGATGCTTCCAACGGCGACATCTTCACCGAATTCGAAGCGTGGGAAGACAAGCAGTTCTGGCCGGCACTGAAAGCGCGCTACGGCACGTCAGATGCTGCCGAAGGTGCTGCCTTTGAGTCTAGCCTGGACGTCAATGTTTCGACACCGCGATCCTCTATGCTCCGCCAAGACGTGCGCGAAGCCAAGGTCGAGGCCGTGGAAGTCCTCACACCCCCTGGAGCGCTCGAGAAACGGCATATCGAGATCAGCTTGCCCTCCGACATGACCTACTCCGCTGGCGACTACCTCGCGATCCTACCCCTGAACCCGAAGGAGAATGTGGCGAGAGCCATGAGGTATTTCGGCCTAGCCTGGGATAGTGTGTTGACTATGAAATCGGCAGGGCCTACAACACTGCCCGTCGATACACCGTGTCCCGCATCCGATATCCTCGGCGCGTATGTAGAACTTGCGCAACCCGCCACTAAACGCGACATCACAGCGCTCATCGAGGCCACGCCAGACACTGCCGCGAAGACGGAATTGACACGATTAGTGGAGGATGCCTTCACCGCAGAGATCACCGAGAAACGCGTCTCTATCCTCGACTTGTTAGAGCGTTTCCCTTCAGTACAATTGCCTCTCGGCCCATTCCTCAAAATGGTACATATCTCCCTCCCTCCCCCACTCCATCCACTAACATCGGATAGCTCCCTCCCATGCGCGTCCGCCAATACTCCATCTCCTCCTCACCTCTCTGGAACCCTTCCAACGTAACCCTCACCTACGCCGTAGTCGACCAACCTGCCTTCAGCGGCCAAGGCCGCTTCGTCGGCGTCGCATCTTCCTACCTCTCCAGCCTCGCCCCCGGCGACAAACTCCACGTCTCGGTGCGAAGTTCGCACCAAGCGTTCCATCTACCAAAGGACGCCCAGAATGTTCCCGTCATTATGATCGCTGCTGGGACAGGGATGGCACCTTTCCGAGGCTTCCTTCAGGAACGCGCCGCTCAGATCGGCGCTGGGCGCTCCCTTGCCCCTGCGCTGTTGTTCTATGGCTGCCGCAACCCCGAGGAGGATTTCCTTTATGCCCCGCTGCTGCAGCGATGGGCTGAACTTGGTGCTGTGGATATTCGTCCTGCGTTTTCGCGTCTTAGTGAGGCATCCGAGGGGTGCAAGTATGTTCAGGATCGGTTGTGGCGCGATCGCGAGGACGTGGTTGAGTTGTGGGATAAGGGGGCCAGGCTTTTCGTTTGCGGGGGTAGAGAAATGGGGAAGGGGGTTGAGGAGGCGTGTTTGAAGATTGCGGGTGAAGCGAGGAGGGCGAGAGGTGGCGAGGGCAATGAAGAGAAGGTGAGGGAGTGGTGGGAGGGCTTGCGGAATGAGAGGTTTGCTACGGATGTTTTTGCTTAGGCGGGTGGAGGAAGGGAGAGGAGGAGAGGGGATTGGAGAGCGAATTTTTCGGTTTCGTTTCAAGCGTATATATCACTTTGCTTCGTTAGCTATCTTACTTTATTGTACAAACCTATCCAGAACTGTAACACTGCCCAGTCTGTTTCTATACCCTATCGTTCTCCTGCTATTGTAAGGGGATAGACCCCGTGACCCTTGGGCTTTGCCCTTAGAGCTTACTGTAGAGCCTACTACAGAAGTGCTCTAAAGCTAGTATATAACCTTTTTAGTCCTTTTCCTGAAAATACTATTAATCTTTATTAGTTTAAATCCCACTCTACATTGCCTTTTAGACCCAAGTCTAACACTAGGCAGGATTTACAATAATATCTATGACATTGGCATAAAGTAGTTATATTCATGCCATTGTATACCGAAAGGGTTCCACGATATAAAGTCATCCTGGTCTTCATATGGGAACGATACATCAGCTGAGAGCGAGGCAAGAGTAGTCTCTGCAAGCCCCGGACCGGGATCTTCTTGCTGGTGAATTTCAGGGTCCTTTGGTATCAGAGAATGATGCGACGGAAAATGATGCTCATTCTCCTGGTCACTATCGTCATCTGAACTCTGCAATCTCTTTCCCAGGCCTCGAATGCTCCTTTCCGCATCCTCACGCCACCGTATCGCTGCCATAGAAGGACCCTCTATGCCTCCGGTCAGCTGTATTGCTTCATTCAGCTTCTCCTTCAAAATATCGACACTTTCTGGCCCATTTTCTAGCAGCTGATGTGATAGATGATGGAGTATCTGCGTGACTTGGTATATGCTGATTACCAGCGCCAAATTCTCGATCGTTGGACGGTGTTCGAGATGGTAGATCTCTGACCAAAAGTTGCATAGGCGTATGGCGTTTTCTAAGCATACCTTTTGGCAGTGGATCGTGTAGGATGGAGGAGTAGAGGCAATTACTGAGCTGCTGACCGCTTCGTGCAGTCCTGGAATTAGGAACCGATATAAATCGCAATGGCACTGTAGCCAGAGGATGTGGAGAACGAGAATTGCGCTGGCAGAGGGCATATTAGCTATGAGGAGGAGTCTGCTTGACTCGGTCTTCATATCGGCGGGAAGAGATTCTGAGAAGGCCTGAAGCTCCTCGTGAAGAGTCTCGAGAACATTTTTCGTTTTATAGGGACTTTCTTTGAGGCGGCGGACGTTTTTGGTGTAGTGGAGAATTCGGTATTGTAGCGCGCTGAGTCGAATATGGTACCCTAACCAGTCCATACTCCCTTCTTCGCCGGCATCAGTGTTGCCCAAGTATCCGGCCCGAGATGCTACTCCTCTCTGGAAACTCTGATAGTCACACGGAAGGCGGATGTGCATTCTTTCCGCTGGGCACAAAGCCAGGTCATCATTCCCACCCGCGAACTTATAGTCGAGCTGATAGATGGCCCATACGAGACGTCTTCTGCTCTCTCGTGCCACCGCATCCAATTTTTCGTTCTCGTAGTTGAGACGTAGAGTAAACGCCAGTCTCGCGGCGAGAGATATGAGATTCCACGCTTCCGAGTGCTGGCCCGTTGCCATGTGGAATTGAATTATGAGAACTAGACTCTGCAACTGCGTCAAGGAGTGATTGTGCATCTTGCCAAGGACCTGGGACTGCGCTTCTCGAATCCACGACATGGATGTAGACTTGTAGCCTGGAACGGCTGGACAGAGACGCAAGCCCGAGGCACAGAGAGCTGTAAGGAGGATAGGCTCGATGGACCCACGACTCCAGTCTGCGAGAGTAGAAGGTCTGTGGAGGAACACACAGCTGGAGCCACCCGTTTTGTCATAGTACGCCTCGATGTAGCGTCGGACGGCTGGCCTGTCCAAAGCCCAGACACCGTAAGACGCACCGGTGGTGCCAGGGGAAAAGGAAGTGCCCGAGACGTGTCCCAGACAGGCGGAGTATTTCTCGCACTGCTGGTTGCGGCCTTGACACCTTTCGCAGGGGTCATCGCCGGAGCACTTGGCTTTGAGGAGACGACACTGCTTGCAGGCATGTCTTGTCCGCCTCCGCTTGATCCCAGCTTCCGTGAGCTGGTCTGGAGGCACAGAAGCACTGCGGTCGGATATTTCACTTGGGACCAAGTGGTCAGCACTGCCATGCAGGGAGCAGTCCAAGTGCAGTCGTGTACAGGCGCCACAGCTAGGACCGTTCCGGTCGCAGCGAACTTTCCGCGCGCGACACTGTCTACATGTAGGCGAAGTACTCGATTGCGAAATGGGTTGCATTGTATCTTTCTGGCCCAGCGGGGAGATGTAAAATTGGGGAAGAGGGAAGAGAAATCAAGGCCGAGAAAGACGGGTCGGCACGGATGTCGGTCTTTTGAGGTTGGTGTGCTGATAGCAAGCACGCAATCCCAAGCGCCGATGCCGTCACCACGACACGTGACCGTCCCACCGTCCGACCGTCTGACCGTCTGACCGTCTGACCTAGGCCTTGACGGAAACATCAATAGTCTTCTCGTCCTCGTCGTATCTCTCGCCGACCCCCTTGCTAAAGTCGCGCATCCTGGTGCCCCGCTGAAATAGAGTGTCGATTTGCTCGAGCGTTTTGCCCTTGCACTCCGGCACGCACAACCACACGAAGACGAAGGCGAGCATGGCGATACTGCCGAAAATGAATCCGACCTTGCTGTTCAGGGCCGCATACTGGTCCGAAATCAAGTAGGGGACGGAGAAGCTGACCAGGAAGCTGTGCCGTGTCAATATGCATGTTGTGGACGGCCAGGGAAGACCGACTTACTTGAAGAGCACATTGACCCCAAACCCGAACCGGGCGCTGTGGTCGCGGAGTCTCAAGGCAGATACTTCGGTCGCGACCACGTATGTCAAAGGTAGCCAGCCGCTCCCTCCGGCAATGGCAAACACGAGCATCAGGCCTACAAGGCCCCTTTTGCGCGGCACCGGCACGGGTTGTTCAATGCCCAAGCCGCCAAAGGAAAGCAACACTGCAGCCATCATAATCGAAGACACCATGAGTAGCGTCCTTCGTCCAAACCTGTCCGTCACAAGTAGCGATAGCGAGATTGTTACCAGGCTGACGGCCGAGCCACACATACTGAAGAGAGAAGGGTTCATCAGCTTTAGGGATCGCACATACACTGCGCCGTACTGCGATACGAAAGCCTGGCCGGTAGTCTGCTGGAAGAAGTTCACCCCTGCAACGATGAATGAACGCTTGAGGTTTATGCCTTGGAACAGTTCCACAAACGTCCCCTGCTCCTCTTCTTTTTCCAGCGCAGTGCACAAGTCGTGAAACTCGGCTTCTATCTCGTCGTCCGAGAAGGCGCCGCTGCGCAGCCTTTGAAGGTTGCTTCTTGCCTCCTCAATACGATCCTGGCGGAGTAGCCATCTCGGCGACTCGGGAACGAACCAGATCAGAGACAGCACAATGCTGGGGACAAGATAGAACAAGCCGATCGGGATCCTCCAAGCGCGGTCGTCCGGGAGGGAACTCGTTCTGTAGCAGATGGAATTTATGACCAGTCCGCCTAGGACGAGGCTGAATTGGTAGCTCCCAACGACGAGGCCACGCACGGGTGCAGGGACGATCTCGGACTGGAAGGTGGGGACGACGGAGAGTTCCATGCCAACGTAGATGTAGTTGAGGACGCGAGCAGCCATTATTTGTTCTCGTGTTTGGGATGTGACGGAGATGGTTGCGGTGATGAGGGCGTAGCAACTCATGCCAAACATGCACCATTTTCGCCCCCAGCGAGACGATACTAGGCTTCCGGCAAAGACTCCTATTGACGGGTATTAAATGGAAGAACGGAACGTGTATCTGCACACTTACCAGCAGCGAACCCAATGTAGTTGAGACTGTTGAACAGGGACAGCCAGTACGGTTCCAAGATCCAGTCTTTTGTCTTTTCGTCATACACTCCGAACCTGCGTGTGAACGGGTCCATGGACTGTGTTGTCGCAAACGCTTGGTTGTCGAAGCCATAGTTGAATGTTGACACGGCGATGAGCGTAACTGAGAGCGCTAATGTCGGATTGAAGTATCGCGCCTTTTCAGCAAAAAGGCTAGCCATGGTTCGAATGGAAGACTGGAGACCGAATCACTTGTGCACCATTCAAGCGTCTGAAGTTCAAGATATAAACTGCGAACTACTACACCTCGCACGCAGCTGGGTGGGTCCATTGCGTGATAGCGAGATGCGGGCGAGATCCGGAATTGCACACCCATAACCGCGCCGACTGCCGGACGAGAAGCGTACTTAGCTCCTCCGCCTACCTACTTCGATCTCCATCAAAGTCCAGTCAACATGTCTGTCCACACTCTCCCTCCGAGACGCCAGCCACTGGAAGTCAGTACCGAAAATGGCGGCTCACGACCAAACTACATCATATTCATGCCCGACCAGCTACGCTACGACTCTTTAGGCTGCACTACCTCTGCCTCGTCGGGTATCAAGACCCCAAACATCGATGCATTCCGCCAGCGCAGCACCTTGTTCACAAACTGCTTCACCCAAGCATCCGTATGCTCCCAGTCGCGCTGCAGCATCTTCACCGGCACCTACCCGCACGTAAGCGGCCATCGCAGCCTAGAGAATCTCATCAAGCCGTGGGAGCCTAATCTTTTCCGCAGCCTCAAGGAATCCGGGTACCACGTAGCATGTCTCGCGCCCCGCGGGGACACATTTGCGCCCACAGTCACTGAATTGAGCGTCACTGAATATGGATTCCTCGAAACGCCAGAGTTTATGCCCAAATTCGGCAAGGGCAGACCAGCGCCAGAGAACCCGAGTATCTGGGATCGTCTCTTCTACAAGGGCCTGAGAAATGCCACTGAAGCGGTGGATTACGATGAAGCGGTTGTCAGATCGGCGCTCGCATGGCTGGAGTGTCCGCCAGATGATAAACCTTGGGTTCTTTATTTGCCGCTGCTTTTCCCGCACTGTCCCTTCCAGGTCGAAGAGCCGTATTTCTCCATGTACGATCGTGCCAGCATGCCCGGCGTAAGGGCCCGTCCAGAAGAGAAACAGGGCTACGAGCCTAGATACATGAAAGCGAATCGAGACCGCTACGGAACCGATCGAGCAACGGAGGAGACATGGAAAGAAGTACAGGCTACTTATTATGGCATGATATCGCGCCTTGACGACCAATTCGGCAGGATCATAGACAGTGTTGAAGAATTGGGGCTCTGGAGTAGTACGGTGAGTATGTTTTTCACCGATCATGGCGAGTACCTCGGCGACCACGGTATGATCGAAAAATGGCCCTCGGGCCTCTCAGACGCGCTCGTTCACGAACCGCTCATCATTGGTGGCGCAGGGCTTCCTGGAGGGAAAACTGTTACCGCGATGACGGAAATGGTGGATTTGATACCTACCATGTTCCAAATGTCGGGTATAGAAGAGCATTTCTCTCACAATGGAAAATCTTGGATTCCCCTCCTCCGCGGCGACGCTACGACGCACAAAAAATACGCGTTCTCGGAAGGGGGCTTTTTGACGTCAGAGGAACCGCTTCTGGAACAAGCGCCTTATCCTTACGATATCAAAGCTGGCCTGCAGCATGAGGATACGGAGTTGGTTGGGAAAGCAATCGCTATGAGGGATGAGGAGTGGACGTATGTGTATCGGTTGTATGAGCCGGCGGAGCTATATGATAGACGTGAGGATCCGCATGAGACTCGTAATCTTGCGGGAAAGCCAGAACACAGCGCGAGGGTAGGGGAGATGGAGCGGGAGGTTCTGAAGTGGCTAGTTGCGGGGAGCGACTTTTTGCCGTGGACCAAGGATGACAGGTTTCCAGAGGTGAAGCTGGAGAGTCCGAGGATGCAGATGGAGAAGAGATTACGAAGGCAAAGACACTAAGTGAGCTGCACTCTCCGCGTAGTCATTGCCAGGGGATGAGCGAGTGGACGCTTGGCTTCTACGTTACAAGACTAGGAGAGGAAACAGAAGACCGGTTTTCTGCCAGCCACGCCAAGTGGTTTCGCTCGGCGGCATAGATAGAGGGCATTGCCAAGTCAAGACCTTGGGGCGGCGGGGTTCGGAGCGACCGATAAGAACGACAGTGCCTCATGGCAGGCGCATTTGCTTCACAGGTGCGCAAGATGAAAGGCTAAGCTGAATCCGAAGTTCCTGTATATTTGCCGCGTATCAACTCCAGCTATACGCATCGTTGCACGTGACTTCGGTATCTACTAGCGCGCAATTGGGTACCCAGTCCATGGGCACACAGAAAGCGGGATACGAACACAGGTTCCTTCGGAGAATCAAATGAACCTGGTTGTTACATGACGCTAAAGTCACTAGGGAATGTTATCAACAGCCACGGCGCGCCATTTCTCGCTAGCCATGTACTTGCTTTGTTACACGGGTTCGCCATCTCTCTCTGATGCAAACGAAGAGGCGGAGAGGGCTACTGTCAGCTTCACGCGCATATATAGCCGCGCCACGCACGCCAACTTCCACCTTGCACATGCAGTTCTTGGTCCAGCTCTTCTCCCTCCTCAAATCTCTCTACACTGAGTTCTGGGTCGTCAATACCAGGACTGAGCAGCCACGATGGCGTCTACCGGCGTGGACTACGTTGCAAAGGATAGTTACAACGACAGAACAGTCAACGTCGACTCGGAAAAGACACCGGGTTATGACACCAATCCACGGCGCGTCTCCCTGGTGGGCTCCGTGAAGCACTACGATTCCACGCATCGCAAGCTCAAGCCGCGCCATATCCAGCTCATTGGCATTGGCGGGACCATCGGAACGGCACTTTACGTGCAAATAGGTAAAGGACTGATGAACGGTGGCCCCGGAAGCTTGTTCCTCGCCTTCACCATCTGGTACGTCAGGAAATGCGGACCAACTGAACCCATTTGCGAGGAGCCGCAAGCCATTGTGTGTCTAGTAAGCTAACGCCCGCAGGTGCTCATTCATTCTCGCCGTTACACTATGTGAGACCTTTCCCCAACGCGACATGCCCATCTGCAACGTTTGATCCATTCCTCGAGCCACCGAACTCTGTCCTTCGCCACAGATCCGTCCCCATGCGCTAATCCCTTGCTAAAACGATGTGTCAGGCATGGCTGAGATGGTTTCCTACCTGCCAATTTCCTCGCCTTTCATTCGTTTCGCCGGCCGCTACGTCGATGATGCTTTTGGAGTCGCTGCGGGATGGAACTTCTTCATCTTCGAGGCTGCTCTGGTACCCTTCGAAATCGTTGCCTGTAATGTCATCATCACTTTCTGGAGCGATGCAGTGCCTGTCGGTGCAATCATTGCGATCGTCATTCTTCTTTACGCGTACGCATCTCAACCCACATCCATCAGAGATCTCGCTGACGCCCTGGCAGCTTAATCAACATGTTGGCCGTAAAGTGGTATGGGGAGACAGAGTTCTGGGCCGCGCTTGGAAAGGTCCTGCTTATCGTAGGCCTAATAATATTCACCTTTATTTCCATGCTGGGGGGGAATCCCCTCAAAGATCGCTACGGATTCAGGTACTGGAGCGAACCCGGATCTTTCAATGAGCTCTACCGAACCGGGAGCCTGGGCCGTTTCCTCGGTTTCCTACAATGCTTGATCCAGGCTGCCTTCGTCATCGCAGGTCCAGACTACGTGTCCATGGCTGCCGGAGAAGCGGAGAATCCGCGAAAGATCATGCCACGAGCTTATAACGCCGTGTTCTACCGATTGACAGCCTTCTTTGTGCTTGGATCTCTCTGTGTTGGCATCAATGCAAGTTCTCCGTTTGCTCAGAACTCGACGGTTCCGGAGCTAACACGCGCAGGTCCCCTACAACGACCCGGAAATGACAGCAGCCTTCAAAGACGGCAAACCCGGTGCCGCTGCATCTCCCTATGTCGTAGCCATGAACCGCCTGCGTATCGAAGGCCTCCCGCACATTGTTAATGCCATGGTTCTTGCCTCCGCCTTCTCCGCCGGGAACTCCTACGTTTACTGCGCCTCTCGCTCACTCTATGGTCTCGCACTTGAGGGCAAGGCCCCCAAATTCCTTACCAAGTGCAACAAGGCTGGGGTTCCATACCTATGCGTTGGTGTCGTGCTGGTTTTCGCCATGCTTTCCTTCCTGCAGCTCGGCGAGAACTCTGCGAAAGTGCTGAGCTGGTTTGTGAGCCTAGTGACCGCGTCGCAGCTCATAAACTTCAGTGTCATGTGCTTTACATTCATCAGGTTCTACAAGGCCTGTAAAGCGCAAGGCGTGGATCGGAACACGCTCCCTTACAAAGGGTTCTGGCAGCCGTATGCAGCGTATTATGGCTTGGCTGGGACGTTTGTCATGGCTCTCGTGGGCGGGTATACCGTTTTCTTGGACGATTTCTGGAATGTGCCGGATTTTTTGTTCTCGTAGGCCAACTCTTCCGTGCCGAGGATGATCACGGCTAACGGTGATGCAGATACATGATGATCTTCCTCTTCCCTATTCTGTACTTTGGGTGGAAATTCATCAAAAAGACCAAAGTTAAGAAACTTTATGAGATCGACTTGCAGGAGGATGTAGAGGAGATTGAAGAGTATACGAGGAATTTCGTTGAAACGGAGGAAACGAATAAGTTCAACAAGGCTTTGGACAGAATATTCAGTTAGTGGAAGGAGAGGCGAATGCCCGATTCGGGGTAATGCCATACAAGTTACATTACTCGCTACATGGCTACTGAGTCATGGGTATCATAGAGCCTTGAACCAAAACCACCTAGACCTTGCAGCCACTCACAATCTTCTCTATCTCCCTTTTCACTTGCTCACAGCCCCACCTCATCTCCTCGTCATCGTGCAGCATTCCAATCAGCAGCATTTCTACCTTCCTGCCTAGGTCACCACCAATCACCTCCCCAAAGCCTTCCGGAAGCTCTCCACGCCTCATCTTCGTCAGCGCCTCAATGCGCTCCATTCTAGTGCCAAAGTACTGCAGCAGCTCGACAGCGACGACACCTAGCGCGTACACGTCAAGCTTCTCGCTAATGCTACCACCAGCTGGCGGGCGGTAGAACTCGGTGCCTACCGGCTTGGAGGTAGCAACGTCGCCAAGCACCGCTACCAGTCCGAAGTCGCCAATTCTAGGAGTGACGTACAGGCGGTCGCGACCTGTGCAGTGCTGGCAGCTAGACAGATCCACGGAGCTGAAAGGCTGCTCACCACTGCTAGATAGTGATAAGAAGATGTTCGCTGGCTTGAGGTCGCGGTGGACGACACCTCGGGAATGTAGGTATCTCACACCGGAAAGTATACTGCCGACAAGCTCTAGCGAGATACAAGGGTGGTAGCAGTGGGTCGGTCCGGGCTTTTCCGAGGAGAGCAATGCGGACAGGTTTGACTCATAGAGCGACATTTGGACGTTGAGGGTAAGGCAAGCTCCGGTATGACGGCTTGCGACCAGCTGGTTCGGCATATCACTGGACAACGATCAACATATGAAGCGTTAGTCAAAGGCTTCCACATGAACTCACCTATTGGACATGAAGCTAGAGGACTCCTCGAACGTTGGGCTATGGGCTCTTGGAATCACCTCAATGTCCTCCTCGCTCCCCCCTTCGTGGTGGGGCTCAGCGGCGTTTTCACGAGATTTGATGGAAGACAGGCTGGTGACCGTGGCTTCGCTAGGGCGTCGCTCCTTGCGCTTGACTGCGTTGTTGCCTGATGGCAGCTCATCGATCTCGTCCAGTGACTCCTGTGCTCCGGGGCCGGCGTCGCTGTCTTCAAAAACGATGCCCATATCGGAATACTGTCCGTGCTCGGAATATGCAGCACCATGAGCTGACGAAGTTGATGTGCCGACCGACGTTTCCTTCAGAAGCGGGTCAGGGTCAATGGCATGGGAGGCAACCGAGCTGTACTCCAACCACGCATTGTGATAGCGGACAATGTTGACATGGTCGAGCCGGGCGAGTGATCGAACTTCTTTCAACATGTTTTCCATCTCTTGAGCTTGAGCTCCTTGGTTGGCCAAGCTCTGCATCTTGGACGGGCTCACCGTGATCCTTTTCACCGCGTAGAAAGAATCGTCAAGCTTGTGTTTGACCTTGTAGACTTTGCCGTAGCCGCCTTTGCCGACCATGCCGATTTCGGTATAATCGCGCATACAAGGGTGGAGCATGAACGGGTTGCCCCCTCCCCCTGTCGCCCTTAGCGTCTTGGCCGAAAAGACGGCCGATTTCTCAACTCTCTGAGAGTCAATTTTGACGATTTCTGTACGATTTCGAGCTCAATTCTGCTGATTTTTGAAGTTGATAGTAGGAAGGATAGTCAAATTTATCAATAGACGCGTAGAAATGGGCGTTTTAGCTCGGATCAACTGTTGATCCGGCCGTGCTGACGTAGGATTGTTGTGATTCCAAGAAGACGCGTGATTTCTTAACACTCTCTGTACCCTCACTGCCTCTGTACACGTTTAGTTATTGTACAAGCT
>MU006791.1:573718-600241 GCA_010093635.1 Massarina eburnea CBS 473.64 | reverse complement strand
TCAGAGAGTTGAGAAATCGGCCGTCTTTTCGGCCAAGACGCTAAGGGCGACAGGGGGAGGGGGCAACCCGTTCATGCTCCACCCTTGTATACCGATCTGTGTGGAGGCCATGGAGACCATGGAGATAGGTGGGAATCGGAGCACGTAGACCGAGGGCCAGGTCCAGATTGGCGGTTATTGCTTTGACGCCATCGTTTTGAATGGGCATGATTCGCGGTACCAGGGCCTGAGACACGCCGGCAGCAGCAGCGGTTCCCACTGCGTTGGCTTCCCTTGAGATGCTGTTCAGATGAGCGCGGGTAACACGAGTAATACCTTCCTTTGCAGTGGCACGAGCGTGCTCCATCGTGTCACTGGCATACGCATGGTCGATGATGTCCGAAAGTTGACGGGCAATAGTCTGGTATGAAGCCTTCGCCACCTGTTTAACCTCTGGGTCAGACGGGTCCTTGCTCAGGCGATCGGCAGCGTCTCTCAACGTCTTTTCTTCGAGCAGCGAGTGTATAAGGATGTCGCGCAGCTGATCGGTCTTCGAACTGGCGACAGCTGGGGGCGTAGCTGGCAGTCCCGCTTGTCCACCAAGCATGCCGGACGAAGTTGACTCTAGCGTATTGATCCTGGAGAGCAGACTGTCCTCAGCAACAGACGTACTCGACTTGGGGTGATCAGATGTATCTTCATCGCTAGAGGAACTATCGCTCGGCCGACGGAACAAAGACTTGGGTGGCATTGCAATTGCGCTGGAGCTGTATGTATCTGTGATACTACCATGGGATCACCGAGGCAATGTGGCCTCGAGCGTCAACAACAGCGAGGCCAAGAACGCTCAAGACAATGCGGCGACCGGAAGACTACTCGAGATCCAGGTTGACAGAGGACTCGGTTCTTTCCACCGGAAGAAGGGTGTTGTGTAGTCGCAGTGCGAGACTGAGGTCGTGGGGCAGGTGCGCCGTGTCGGGGGCACATTGGCAGCAGAGCGATCGCCTGCAGCCTCTGAGCGTTGCCATGGAGCCCGCCCGAGAGTCAAAGCAGAACATGGCCGAAGCCCATGGAAATGCGACGTGGTCACTCACCTCGAGTAGGGGAGACTTGCGTAGGCAGAAGGACAAACGTAGATGCTTCCGTCTCGGCTGGCGCTAGAGCGGATAGGGCACGTGATGGCACGTGATGGCGCTGATTCACACTGCGCGATGCGCGACGCGCGACCAGGGCTGCACCGCGACAGTCCCCTGTGCCTGTCGCCTGGCCGCACCCCAATTTCTGAACCACCTCCGTTGGTGCGATTGATGTAAACATGCCGCGACAGCTTCCGTGGCTGAACAAAGCTGGCGGAAGCGGGACCAGGACGCAGGAGCAATCCTCGAAGGCAGCACCAAAGCCGCGCATCCAGTCTGACGTCGATGATGATTTCTTCGCGGACACTGTGCTGGCAAGCGGTAAGCAGAGCCGTTCGTCAAGAAGGATGGAATCTCACGCAGCTAGATCCCAGAGTATCAGACAATGGGTTCCCCGAGCTGCCAAACACCGTCCGTGGAAGAGTATCCCGCAAAGACAAGGGCAAAGAGCCAGTCGGGCGCTCTCGAATGCCATCCTCATCACCACCTCCCGCGGACGAGCTTCCTCCGCTGGAGATAGAGTAATCTAAAGCTATCCACATCTCGGAACATTTGCTAACGTGGTTATGTGGTTAGTTACATGGATAAAGGGGTCGATAAGTTCGACCTCCGCGACGATGAATTCATGATGGTAGAAGATGAGCTCCTCCAGACTGCTAAACTTTTTACGCGGCACCTGCACCTTGCCGAGTACGAGAAAATGAAGACGGAGATCGAAGAGAAGAAGTCGCGGAACGAGAAGACTCCACGGCCTGTTGTTGTTGGTGTGAAGCCGTCGATTGAAGGCCAGTTCAAGAAGAAAGCGCACGAGCAGGCAAAGGCCCAGAACACCTTCTTCGACGCCGAAGACGCCAGTGAGCAAGAGGAGAGTAGTATGCGACAGGCAGCCATGACAAACAGGACGATACCTTCGACCAAGACTCGCGTAAATAATGGAAGCGACAGCGACGATCTCGATGCACCGCAACCTCCCACAACAACAAAGTACACGGCTCCGCTGAAACCACCTCCAAAGCAACTCTCGAGACCCGCCGAATCCACTGCCGAGTTGCCTTCCTCTTCCTTTGTAAAACCTGCATTGCCCGCACTCTCAAATGCAAATGCGCGAGCGCGAGCGCGAGCGCGCGCTGCACGCATGAACCGTCCAAGTAGTCTGATAGACGAATGGGACGGGTTCAAACCTAATGATACCTCTCCAGCACGACGCTCATCATCGCCCGTGAAACACGCGGCTGAGGATTCGGATCGCTTTGCCAAACGCAAGGCCGAGAAGGGGAAGGAGGCGAGGAGCAAGGCCCAGAAAATGGAGGCCGATGATATACCCACTTTCATGTTCTAGGCTTGATTGGCGAGGAGACGGCGTTGCGAGGAGAGATGTTTGTTTATTCACGTCCTGCCTTCTTGGTCTGGCTTTCTGATACCCGGTCTTGGAATGACCACCTTCGGATGGATTTTTGGAAGTTTCCATGCACCACAGACGGCGCAATCTATCATGAAGAATTCTCGGTTATAAAGTGAAACAGCTCCAGACGAAACGTGCCACGTCCAAATAATCCGAATCAACGACACCCTCAAGCCAATCCTCGTGACGGAGCTCTTCCACAAAGCTAGTACCACTTCCGCTGCTGACCCCCATAGCCGTTCTGATACGCCTCCCTTTCCGCCTGCCCTTTCCACCCCTCCACTTCGCCGGAAAACATCTCGTACTGTCCCCACCAAAACCTCACCAACTCCTGCACATCGCTCACAACCCCCTCTGCGCCCTTCTTCCAAGCCCACGTCCCTATCAACAGAATGCCGCCAAGGAGCGTCAGCTGGACCGCTAACCATAGCCAGAACATTACTGCGCGGTAGGCCATGTTGAGGATCTTGAGGCTGGAGAGGAGGAGGATCAGGAGCAGGATGGCGGAGGCGATGTCGGGTTGCGTGCTTATGGGTGCGAGGAGGGGCGCGAGGTGTGCCTGGAGAGTTTTGAGGACGCCGAAGGTAGTAGTGATCATCTTGATGGTGGGCGCGAAGACGGAGGGAGGGAGGTAGGTTGAGAGGTAGGGCGCGTACGCTGTGAAGGTGTCAGTGGGCAGTCTGGAGGGAAGCTCAAGATCATACTCTGGATGAAGTCCATTGTGAGCTGCGGTTGCGGTTGGAGGGCGAGCGGTCAGTCGTGTGAGGTTTAGTTGTGCGGGCGCAGCGACAGCAGGACCGCAAGATATATTTATTATGTAGCCGCAGAAATCAACGTTTTGACGACCAAACAAACAGCTGCCGTGTTTGCTGCGCAGCCTTCTCACCACACGACAACAACATGTTCGTGTTCGCCTACGTCTGCACAAGCCAGGGCTCCGTCTCTTGGCATTCGGTGCCCCGTGCGCTACCTATTCACATCCCAACGCACTACGCGCAATCCCTCTTGCATCGAAATCACGCCACGCATCGCTGCCGCAGTCCATCCGGGGACTGGAAGCTGGAATTTCGTCTATCGGATCGTGCGCACTCGACGACATTTAGAGTTTCAGGGGGGCTCGAAACGAGATGAGGAAATACTCGGAGTACGTTCAACGCGGACTACGGTGTCGCCAGTGACGATAGGGTGAAGGTTAATCGGTGGGGATGACTCCACTTGGTATCTAGCGCAATAGCGCGATAGCCGACGACAGCTGATCACAGACAACAGTTGGGATTGCTAGTGGCGGGAAATGTATGATTGCATTAAATCGACTGTCAAAGAATACCAAATCCTGCCTGCGTACGTGCATGTATATCCGCATCAAACGTCGCCTCCCTCCTTCGCGCCATGGTAAAGATAAAGAAAGATGGAGGCAAGTGCCCGTGTAGGTGACAAAGTGTCTGGTATCACAGAATAACAAAGCTCCTCCCAAGGCCTAAAAATCATGTGCAGCCGTCAAATGTGTGCAGTTACGGGGATTGGGAATCAAAGGGAACGTCGTGGGGGACGTATGTTGCAAGGAGAAGTTCACGCCTTCTCCAAGTACGAGTCGAAGGAGAGGTTGAGTGGGCGGGTCGACTGGCTAGAGGGGCGAGCTGGGTCTTTCAGGTGGCTGTCGAAGTCGATGTTGAAGTCGAAGTCAAATGCCGACGCCTCGGACATGGAGGGGTAGTGGGTACGTGGAGAGCTGCCGTAGGACTTGCGGGATGTGTAAGAAGACCGAGGGTAGTCGCTGGATACAGAGGCAGGCGAGTACGGTGTCGGCGGTCGGTCTGCGAGAGAAGAAGCGCAGCTTGACTTCCTCCGGGCGCGGTCCGGCTTCCTGACCGGAGAAAGTGGTGTCCGTGTAAGATGGTAGTTGGCGAGTTCTTTCTCGAACATGTTGGGTGCGCGTGCAGTGCGTGCAGTGCGGGCAACGGCCGGCTGGGTGGGCCTGATGCCGTACTTCTCCGGGCGCTGGGTATATTGGCTTGGCCGGCGCCATGATTCGAATTCCGCGTCGTCCAGCGGCGTCACTGACCGGAGCGAGAAGCATCGTACCCTCTTCGACCTCCTGGCACAGAAGAGGACAAGGACGGCCACGCAGCCGAGGACCAGGACCCCAATGATGATGCCGAGGATGGTCCAGAGGGTAGTATCCTCCATGGCTGACGGGGAGCCGACGAAGAGCCGACGAAGAGCTGTCGAAGGGCCGGTGGCGGGGTGACTGTCCAAGGAAAGCAGGCACGACGGCCGAAGACTGGCAGTGACGGCGGCCCGGGGTGGAAAGTGCGGATGGCGTTGGGAAGGAGTGAGTTGACGAAGCCCCGAGTGAGCACCACGGAGACCAAGAGGGAAGCTAGTCGACCATGGCTGCGATTATTATTGACCAGACTTGGGATGGCAGCGGGCAAGAGGAGAAATAATAAAGAACTTTCGGGACGGTGGCCTTGAAGGTGAGGCTGGAGCTGCAGCTCGAGGGTCCGTCTGGCTTGGGCCGGCGGCGAATACCTGCCAGGAACCAAACTCTGTGCCTGGTGGGCAGGCCAGTAGTGTTAAGGACCTCGAGGCCTAAAGTAGAGGAGCGGTGAGCAGTGTTAATTTGACAATTTGCCTTGGAACTTGGAATCATTCATACTCTAGCGCATCACCCGCAAATGGTAGTTGGACCGCCCCGGCGCCAAACTGGCGTGCCCCTGACACAGCGGAGGGGAGGGGGACGGCACTGGGCATCATTTGCGCTAGACCGTTCCCGGCCTCGCTCTTGGGCGATGGCCCTCATGACCTCTCGTGCCAGGCAATAGTAGATAATGCAATAATCAGCAGGGTGGGAGCCTCCTATGCGGCCGGAATGCGCCTGTGTGTTGTCACGGTAGAGGAGGCTGCCTCTGCGACGCAGGTACGCTACAATAATACGACCGACCTCGCCCACGCATTCGCTCCCATCTCACACGTACCTCGGCAGCTCCATGACACGGCAGTCAATAATAATAATAATAATAATAATAATAATAATAATAATAACAGAGAACTCAATTGTTGCATTCTCCCCGCGCATGATCTCCAGTACCGTCCCGTAACCGAAATGACGTCCGTCCATTTCATGTGCGGCGATCGAGGACACAAGCCGCAGCGCGATCGCAGCATCCGGCTGTGTGAGTCAGGTTCTGGCGAACGGCTGGAGCCGCTTACTCTTTGACTCATGAAACCGGCCGGCGTGAAATTGCAGCTGGGAATAGGCTGGACGAGCAGATGATGGGTTTTTGCAAAGTACGCTTTTGCCGCGTGAACACACCCATCACGGCCGTCGTTACGGCTAAAGTCGGAACTGCACGTGGACGTGATGTGTCAGCGCCGGAGGACAGGGGCTCCCTGCTTCTATCCCTGTCCCTGTCGCTTCCTCGCATTCGCCATCCAACCCCGGTCAACGTCGAATTCTCAGCACTGCAATCAACGTCGACTAGGCCTGCAGTCCAAATCTTCGCTTGCGCCAATCATCACCGAACGCAGCCTCACCACCATCACATTCAACGCTCTAGACTGCCGGTTTCCTGCATCTACATGCCGTATCCATCGTCAGCTTTGATCGGGCTGTTGCTTATCAGGCCACGACAGCAGGTTTGAGATGTCGTTTCATGCATCGCACTAAACAGCATGGCTTCTCATACCTCACTCCAGATGCTGGGCGAAGATAAGGACTGCGATTCTTGGACAGTGCAAACATACCGACCCCTTTAGCATGAGGGAGTAGCCAGATCTCACAGGTCTGTGTCGCCATACTAGCTAACGCAAAGTTTCTTCAAACTTTACCTAACTTATTTCAGTCTGTCACCGGTCCGTACCGTCAATGTACGCTCCCCCACATCTCGAGAACATCGATTACGAAATTCTTCATCGCCCATGTTGCTAGTGAGGTACAAGCGTATGTAATGGTACGGTAGCCAAACCTAGAAATCGTCGGAAACGTTGGTAAAATGTTCGGAGCCTTTGTCTGTTGAGGAGCTTTGCCGAGTGTGGCGTGCCTGGTAAGGAGTTCGCGCCAAGGGGCAGCGTTGGTCATATGCTTATCTGTTTTCGGGTGAGTTTGAGCGATCCATACTACACCCGCAAGGCAAACTTTCCCAATCGAGTGTGCATTCCACATGTGTAAGGTCTCTGAGATCCGAACCGACCGGCATAGAACCAAAGTTGAACATTCGGCTTTCAGTACCACTGCTCATACTGCCGCCTGTGTCTAGAGAATTCTGATTCACACATACGACCGCAGCTTAGCCCGTGTTAGATGTCAACGTTGGTCTACATTCATTACTTCACACATGCTACGAATGCGCGATTTGGACATGTTAGTGCAGTCTTCTACCAACAGGAAAGACACATACAACACCCGCCCATATCCCCAATGCTGTATCTACTTGAAACCATCTATCGCATGGGCAAGTCGCCCTTCGACTCGAAGCTATACCGCAACCACTCGCCAACGGCCCTCAAGCTTTCCCATCTGACACTTTCATCCGCCTCCTGCATGAGTTCCATTACTCTGCCTTTCAGTCCCAATTTCTCGAGCTGGTGCCTCTTCTCTGGCACCTCCTTCACTAGACACGCCACATCGTTGCAGCCGATGGCCAACACCTGCTTGTTGTCTTCCCAGTCCTTGGATAGGATCTCGGCAAGCTTGCGGGGCAGCTCTCCCTTGTTCTCTTCGAGAATGCGACGGGCATTTTCGCGCCAAAATGTGGGGTTGCGGTGCGGCGGCGACCAGCGCAGGTGGCCCGTGTTTACCTCGGCGGCGTATTCGTCGAACGTGGTCTGTGTGTTCGTGTAGTCCTCTAGCAGTTCGTTGAGTGACTGCAGGTCCTCTAGTGCATCCTCATCCGTCAGGTGGCGCGACTTGAGGGTCGTGAGGAGGGCTGGCAGACGGGCGAGCACGGCGGCGGGGAGGAGATTCTGGCGGTTCGAGGTGAGGAGGTTCAGGAGGGTGGATAGCAGAAGGCGGGTCGTCTTTTCCTTTGGCGAGAGACGCAGCAGATATGTGTAGAGGGCCACAATCTCGTGCTCACTGCAGTATGTCAGCATCTGGACGGGCGTGCGACGCGTGAGAGGGGGCAAAGGACGTACTCTTGCAGCCCGTCTCCCACCAGCTCACCCTCGAAGCTCAGCTGCCATATCACCAGCAACACGTGGTACAGCAGCTGCAGACCAACACCGCCCGAGAGGCCCTCGGGCACGCTGCGCACGCTGCCAGCGCTGCCGTTGCCGAGCGTCGACTCCTGGTCCCTGGCCGAGCCCGACGCAGCGCGCAGGATGTCGACGAGCGGATCCAGCGTCTCTTTCCGCTGCTTCCAGAACAGTTCCCTCGACGTCTTGCTGCGCAGCACGGCCGAGTATTCCTGCACGGCAATGTCCTGCAGGCCGGCATCCGAGCTCTTCGCGAGGGCCGCCAGATAGTTGTACAGCTGCGGCAGCGCCTCGTCGACCTGCGAGGCGCTCTTGGAGGGCTGTGTGAGGGCAAAGGACAGGAACTTGGAGAGCACCGAGGACGTGAGCAGCGGGATGGGGTCCTCGACATTGGGGGAGGCTCTGAGGAGCGGGAGGAAGGGCTTGAACGGCGCGGGGTGCTGCGTGAGCGCTGCGGTGAGGCCGGGGCTGTCTGCGGGAGGGTCAGCCATGCACAAGAGCCCGCCACGTGATCGGCATACCGTTGAGCAGGTCTTCGGTCAGCACCAGCATGTACTGCACGATGTCCTGGCGCTTCGCGGCCGCCTCGAAGATGCTCTGCGACCCATGTCCACCCAGCAGCAGCGTCACGAAGCTCTGCACGTCGGCCTCGATGCGCTGCCTGCGCTCCTCCTTGCGCACCTTGTCAATTGACTTGATCTTCTGCAGGTCCGAGTCCGTGATGGTCTTCGCCCGCATGGCACCTTCCCATGATATTGGCCGCGTGCGGATGTTGGCCTGGATGGTGAACAGGTAGGCGGGGGGGTCCAGCGACATGGCGGGCAGGCGGCGGAATGGAGGGTTCGGTTATGGGGGGGGTCTTGGGGGGGGGGTATGGGGGGTTGGTGAAGCTCGAGCGTGCGCTGCGGTGCCTTCACGCCCACCACCACCGAGCTCCCCAGTGCCTCGTCGTCATCTGCTGTGCTATCCGCAAACAGGCTAGCGCATCCGTTAGCCGCGCCGCTAGCTGCGCCGCTAGCTGCATTCTCGCCTTCGAGGTCTTGGCGCTGCACACCTGCGAACAAACACCATCGCCGCCATCGTCAAATAGCACCGTCGCACCCCAGTCAGCTGGGCCGTCAGGACAAGAGATGGAGCACTTCAGCCTCAAGCGCTCGACCGCGGCGGACCGCGGCACGTCCAATCTCTCCAGCAAGGTCTACGTGCGGTCCACCAAAAGCGGCAAAGTGCAGAAGATTGTGCGCGAGCTGTACCTGCGGCAAGACATACCCTGCTCGTCGACCCTGTGTAGAGCGTGCCTGGAAATCGCGCCCAAGGACTACACAGACAAGGCCGCACCGTTCGTGCTGTCAGACACCCCGGCCGGATCGAAGAACTTTCCCAATGGCCAATATCTCGTGCCTGACACGAATGCCTTCCTGACCGGCATGGATCTGTTCGAGGTCGAGACTGCGTTCCACGATGTCATCGTTCTGCAGACGGTGCTAGAAGAGGTCAAGAACCGGTCGTTGCCACTCTATCATCGCTTGATTGCTCTCACGAAAAACGAGGGCAAGCGCTTCTATGTCTTCTTCAACGAGTTCCGACAAGAGACATATGTTGTCCGGGAGGCGAAAGAGACGATAAATGATCGCAATGACAGAGCTGTCCGACAAGCGGTGCAGTGGTACAATCACCACATCACCGCGGCCATCAAAGCGAGGAGCAAAACCCAGACGCGTGTTCCGTCCGTAGTCATGATTACAGACGACAGGGACAATTTGCGCAAAGCGAAAGCCGAGAGCATCCCGGCAATAACACGTGCGTTCAGATACATATACAGCCTGCAGACATGCTAACAGCCGACAGTGTCTGACTTTGTGGCCGGCTTGGAGAACGCAGATGAACTACTGGACATGATCAGTGCCGCCCAGGATCAACGAGAGGTCCGGTCGAAAAAGGCACAAGTCTTCTACCCCGAGCACTACACGGTTTCGAAGATGATGACCGGAGTGAAAGCCGGGACCATGCACCAAGGCATTTTCAACGTGTCACCTTACAACTACCTCGAAGGATCTGTGCATGTCCCGTCATTCGACAAGTCCCTGCTTGTTCTAGGTCGCGAGAATGGCAATCGAGCCGTCTCTGGAGATGTCGTGGTTGTTGAAGTCCTACCGCAGGACCAGTGGAAGGCACCATCGACCAAGATCATCGAGGAAGAAACTCTGAACAAGAACGACAATCCCGAGTTCGAGGATGGCGAAAACATCTCATCCGAGAGGGAGCGAAAGGCGTTGCAAGAAGAGGTGAAGCGCGCCCACGGCCAGAGCTCCGAAGGCAGGCCTCAACCGACTGCTCGGGTGGTGGGCATTATCAAGCGCAACTGGCGACAGTACGTAGGCCACATCGATCGCGACTCCGTTCGGTCGACGTCCAAATCCAGCCGAACCCAGCAAATGGTTTTCCTCGTACCCATGGACAAGCGCGTTCCGAAAATCAGGATACGAACACGGCAAGCTGGAGAGCTCTTGGGTCAGCGTGTGTTGGCCACAATAGACTCCTGGGAAAGAGACTCTCGATATCCGATAGGCCACTTTGTTCGGTCGTTAGGAGAGCTCGAATCGAAAGGCGCGGAAACCGAGGCTTTGCTGCTAGAGTGGGATGTCCAGTACAAGCCATTCCCCAAGACCGTCCTGGATTGCTTGCCGGCCGAAGGACACGACTGGACAGTACCCGCAAGCATCGACGACCCCGGATGGCAAGGACGTCGAGATCTTCGAGATCTCATAGTCTGCAGTATCGATCCTCCAGGATGTGTCGACATCGACGATGCGCTCCATGCACGAAAGCTACCAAATGGCAATTTCGAGGTCGGCGTCCATATCGCCGATGTATCGCACTTTGTAAAGCCGAACAACGCCATGGACAAGGAAGCCAGCCAGCGAGGAACAACCGTATATCTGGTCGATAAGCGGATCGACATGTTACCGATGCTTCTAGGCACAGATCTGTGTTCGCTGAAACCATATGTAGAACGTTTCGCTTTCTCGGTTCTATGGGAGATAACAGTTGATGCCGACATTGTCTCATCCCAATTCACAAAGTCTGTCATTCGATCTAGGGAAGCTTTCAGCTACGAACAAGCGCAGATGCGGATCGACGACGATTCGCAACAAGATGATCTCACTAATGGCATGAGGACCCTGCTAATGCTCTCGAAGAAGCTGAAACAGAAGCGATACGATGCAGGCGCTCTCAACCTCGCTTCTCCAGAAGTCAAGGTGCAGACAGAATCCGAGACATCTGACCCAGTGGACGTCCAGACGAAGAAGCTGCTCGATACGAACTCACTGGTGGAAGAGTTCATGTTGCTCGCTAACATCAGCGTGGCCGCAAAGAACTACGAAGCCTTCCCTCAGACCGCACTCCTACGCCGTCACGCCGCACCTCCCAAAACGAACTTCGAAGAGCTTTCCAACCAACTCAAGGTCAAAAAGGGACTTGAGCTTCGCAGTGACAGCTCGAAAGCCGTGGCTGATTCGCTGGACAAATGTACCGATCCGGACGAACCTTTCTTTAACACGCTCGTCAGGATCATGGCAACCCGTTGCATGATGTCCGCGGAGTACTTCTGTGCCGGCACTCAGGCGTACCCCGAATTCAGACATTATGGACTCGCGAGCGAGATTTATACCCATTTCACATCGCCTATCCGTCGCTACGCCGATCTGGAAGCTCACCGCCAACTCGCCGCGGCCATCGACTATGAAGCTCTGGATGCCTCTCTCCAGTCGAAATCGAAGCTCGAAGGTGTGTGCAAGAACATCAACGTGCGCCACCGTAACGCGCAAATGGCCGGCCGCGCATCCATTGAATACTACGTCGGCCAAGCTCTCAAGGGCAAGGACATGAACGAAGATGGCTTTGTAATGAAGATTTTCTCCAACGGATTCGTGGTCTTTGTACCGCGCTTTGGTATCGAGAGTTTGATCAGGCTGAGGGATTTGGCGACACCGGAGCCGGAAGCCGAGTTCGACGCGGAAAACTATACACTCAAGATCAAGGGGGACGTACAGCGTAATGTGGAGTTGTTTGAGAAGGTCACTGTTAGAATTACGGATGAGGTTGAGGAGAGCACTGGGAAGAGGAAGGTCAAGCTGACGCTTGTGTGATGGGCTTAGGTCTGTACATGCGCATGCGCCTGCATATCAGGTGTCGAGCATAATAAAAGTTAGTCTTAGGATCGTGATCTACTATGTCGTCTATTGAAATTCAATCAACCGATACAGTGAAATACGCATGTTATCAGTAGTTTGCAAAATAATGTGTACTACCCGCGCGCGTAAGAGTTAGTTTAGTTATTATACGTTCTTAGTGTAGGGAGCTACGCTTAAGGAGCAATTTGCAAGAATAATACTAATACTATGCCGTAGAAACGTTGCTAGCTGCGGGGCGTTAGTCAGCAGGGACTAGGCTAGCTTAAGGAGGTCTCCTAGTGAAGACTAACAAGAGCTTCTTTTATATTATCCTATCCTATACACACCTTAATAAATTAGTATTATAATTATTCTATTTAGTTTTAATAATTATAGTATAATTATTGTTTATTCTAAGCCTAATAGTATAAAATAGTAAAGTCTAATAACCTTAAACCTATAACTTATAGAAAATAGAAAATAGAAAAAGGCTAAAAGTAGCTACGCAAGTATAGATTAATTATTTAATATACTAAGAGATATAGCTTAATACATTCTTAGAGAGAGACGTATCTAATTCTTAGAAAAGGACTTATTATTATAGCTTAGGCTACGCCTACGCCTGAAGGATAAGGCTTAGTTAGCGCGATAGAGTATATAGCCTTTAGGTCGCCTTTAGGCCTCTCTTATTATAAATATTTATATTCTTATTAACACTTATTATAGTTCTACTTTAAGGCTAGTCTATTATATTAAATATTTATTAAAATAGAGCTATAAAGAGACAGGATAGCTTCTAAAGAGGCCCTAAATAATACTGTCTTACAGTAAATACTTACTACTCTCTAATCTCTTTAAACTTTACAGAATAATAACTACGCTGCGCTCTGCTAGCTTTAAGAATAACTTAAAGAAGCCTGTAGAGCTATCTCTAACCTTACTACTCTAGCCCTAGTACCCCTCTATTAGAATACTATAGATAATACTACCTCTCTTACTCTTATAGATAAGACACTAGCTAGTAATCTAACTAATATAGCTAATCTACTAGTGTACTGTAGCAACGTTACAGGCTGCAGCATGCTAGTTAGCAGAGACTAAGCGAGCTCTTAGAGGTCTCTTATAAGATAACTAGCGAGAGTAAGTAACTATCTTATCTTATCTATCTAATACACAACTTAATAAATTAATATTATAATTATTCTATCTAGTTTTAATAATTATAGTATAATTCTTGTTTGTTATAAGCCTAACAGTACAAAATAGCAAAGTCTAATAGCTCTAAACTTACAACCTATAGAGAATATAGGATAGAAAGAGGATAAAAGTAGTAATGCAAGTATAGGTTAACTATATAGTACACTAAGAAATATAGAGTAATACTTTCCTAGAGAGAGACTTACTATAACGCTAAGTAAAAAAGCGTATATAAAATAAACTATATATAAGTAATAGTAATTATATTTCCTAGAGAGAGACTTACTACACTTTCTAGAGAGAGACTTACTATATTTCCTAGAGAGAGACTTACTACACTTCTTAGAGAGAGACTTACTACACTTTCTAGAGAGAGACTTACTATACTTTCTAGAGAGAGACTTACTACATTTCCTAGAGAGAGACTTACTATACTTTCTAGAGAGAGACTTACTACACTTCCTAGAGAGAGACTTACTATACTTCCTAGAGAGGGACTTACTATATTTTCTAGAGAGAGACTTATTACATTTCCTAGAGAGAGACTTATTACATTTCCTAGAGAGAGACTTATAATAATACTAAGTAAAAAGCGTATATAAAATAAGATAAATTAGCAATAAAACTAATATTAAGAAGAGGGCTTATTACTAGTAAAAGATAATTTAAATAATATAAATAATAGTTATGCGTAATACTAGAGAGAGGTAGATAGCGTAATAAGTAAATTATAGTAGGATAATAGGTAGTTAAAGGAGCTAGCCTATAAAAGATTAGATAAGAAGCTAAGGCTAGCAAAGGGGGTAAATAAAGAAGAAGAAGAAGAGTAGAAATAAATTACAAGATTAGGTAATATAGAAGAAGATAAAGAATAATATAGTAAGCTTAGCGTAATACTTAGTACTAAAAGCTGTAAAGCTAAAGGACAAAGATAATAAAAGTATAAGAAGGGTAGTAGAGAAGGTACTATAGTAAGTAGAACAATTACTTCCTACCTTATTAACTACTAAATATCCTTACTTTATTTCTTTAAGAATAGACTAGCCTTTAACACTATAGCTACTATTAATACTAGAAGGCTTACTATAGGAGAAGCGTCTAACTCTAGTTAATTAAGACTATTACTTTAACTAAAGGCGCTAGTAACTATTAAGCTTTTTAGTAAGTATAATATTATAGAATAGCTTATAAGCTATAATTACTGCGCAGGAACCTATAACTAGTTAGAGAGAGATAGGTTAGAAGTTCTCCTAGACTTCTATTCTAAGCCTTATAGACAAATAGTTAAACGCTTAAGTGCTTTTAAGTAATAAGACTAGAAGTATTTATAAGAGAACATAAAAAAGCGCTAGAAAGAGCTTAATATCTCTTATTAAATAGAGACGCGCTAGTTTCTTAAAGTATACGTTAAGAAATATATAGAAAGTAATATACTAATTACTAAGTACTATACTAATATATCTATATACACTAATACTTATAAGAAAGTAAGTTAGATTATAGTAATAGAAGTAGGCTACTTCTTCTTTTAGAGACTAAATAAGTAAGATAAGGAAATAGTAATATTCTATATACTAGAGAAAGACTGCCTTAAGAGTAAAAATAAACTAATATTTAAGATAGAAGAAATCTATAACTACCTAAAGATAGTTACTAAATAGAGGTAGAGGATACAGGCTTTTAAGAAGGGAGAAGTAGAAAGGGAGGCGTAGAGGATAACAAGGATCGCCTGTAAACAGAATACCTTAAATTTATTTATTACTCTATTATAATTAATAATTAAAGACTTAAAGCTAGACTAATACTTAAATAAAGAGCTAGCTATAAGCGCTAAAGTTAATCTGTAAGTAGAGAAGCTAGTATATAACCTAAATAGACTTAAGCTAGATATATTATATCTTACTTAAATTACCTAATATAAGTTAATAGCTAGTCTTATAAAGGACGTGCGTAACTATACCTACTTAGTTAGTAAAGTGCTTCTCTAAGACTTACTAGCTACTACTACAAAAACTCTATAATAGTACACTAATAGATAGGATAGATCCTAGTTACTAGAGAACTAATAGTAAGTAAGATTATAATCCTCTAGCTGCTAAGGCAAGTGTTTTAGATGCAGAAAAACATCCTATTTAATTAGAGACTACCTTAAAATAATAACTTTAAAATTAAACAGCTAGGTATATAAGAAATAGCAGGACAACATACGTATATAGTATTTTAGTTAATAAAGTAATAGGCTAGACCTAATACTAAGAGTAGTTCTAAAAACTATACTTATATAGTAGTTATAAACCTACCTATTAGATAAATTCTATATATTACTAGACGCTGTAATGCGTCTAATAAGAGAAGTATACCTAGAAGTGTTTACTAACAGAGCAAGTTCTAGACTAAAGCTAGAAGTATAATTAAATAGACTAGTAAGTAAAGAGTAGCAGGATATTAGTATTACTAAGGTAACCTGCTAATTTAATAACTATTAGGTTATCTAGTAAGAATTAGATAAAGTCTTTCTACTTAATAAGGTAGACCTACGTTATATTATACTAGCTCTAGAAGTAGGTATAAACGCTATTAAGACTAGTGCTATAATATAGAGATAGACTAGGAATATATAAGTACTAGTAGTAAAGGATATACTATAAAATACGCGTAGAGCCTAAGTACAGAAACTAAAGTCTATAACTATACCCTTCTAAGAAGACTATAATAAGATACTAGAGCAGGTCTACTATAATATTATAAATAATTTTAGTTATAATAAGATAATATATAACTTTCTTATAGAAGTAAGGCTATATAATAACCTATATATAGTAGTTACCTCTCTAGCCTTAGTAGCAAAGTAGGCAAGGTAACTAGGTACTCTAATTCTAAGAGCTAGTAATAGTATTAGATACCTTCTTAGAATAAAGAAAGAGAACTCGCTGCTAAGTACATTACAGTAAGAGATTAAAGGGCTTACTCTAGTAGACCTCCTTACCTATAAGTTAATATAGAAGTTAATAATAGAGTTTATAAAGTAATAAGAGAAGCAGGATACGCAGGCTAACTCTAAGTATCTAGAAACTAACTACGTAACTATAGTAACAAGTAGGTACGTAGATAGTAGTAAACTTAATAACCTAGAGATTAATAATAAAAGTTAGGCTTAGTAAAGTAATAGCTAATTAGAGCTTGCTAGGTTAACCTAGTGCGCTGTAATTAGCTATACTAGAATATTAGCAAACACAGCTATAATGTTAAAATATATAACTAAGCTCTATATAGTAGAGAGTTAGAATTCTACTGCAAAAGAGATGTTTTAGTAAGAAACTAGAATAGCGTATATAAAATACAGCTTAATAGCTAGCAAAGCCTACGCTACTTACTATTGTGTGTAAACACTTAAAATTACAATATATAAAGTAATTAAAAGCTCTAGCTTATATAAGCTAGCTGTAATCCTCTTAATATTACAAAGGTTACAGAAGCTTCAAAAAGCAAAACTGCACGAAACAAGAAAAACGAGAATATAAAATACAGTTTAATCACTAGCGTACTATACGCTAGTTACTATTGTGCAGAAACTATTTCTGCACAAGATGCAATCTAATTTGTAGCTCTAGCTTACATATTAAAGCTGCTATTAAGTAATTGTTTAAACCTGCAAAATGTTACAGTTCTGAACAAAGGAAGACTTTTTGTAAAAATAGAAAACGAAACAAAACATAAACAAAACGAAACAAAACATAAACAAAACAAGACAAAATATAAACAAAACAAAACAAAACAAAACAAAACAAAACGAAACAAAACGAAACGAAACGAAACGAAATAAAACAAAACAAACAAAACAAAACAAGTTCTAAATAAAGCTGTAATGAAGCTATAACGAAGCTGTAATGAAGCTGTAATGAAACTGTAAATGAAGCTGTAATGAAGCTGTAACGAAGCTGTAAATGAAGCTGTAATGAAGCTGTAACGAAGCTGTAAATGAAGCTGTAATGAAGCTGTAACGAAGCTGTAATGAAGCTGTAAATGAAGCTGTAAGTTTCAGCTTGTAACAAGCTCTAAACGAAGCAAGAAATCTCGGATCTATAAGAACCCGATACAGCAATAAGACTCTATATAACCCAAGCAGATAGCTCAGTAAATAGTCAGACAATTCAAGAATTACTTTCACCGACACACCTTCTTACTTTCACCTCGATTTTTCACATATAAATAGGCCTACTAATAGAATTCTAGTCTAGGTTATAGAGTCTATATTGTTCTAGATAATAAGTTTAATATTATAGTATAAAATAGAGAGTAGCAGGGATACCTACTAGGAAGGAGCTAATAATATTACAGAGAATAAGAAGGCCTAGGTAGATTAAGTTACTAGGCTTACTATTATTATAAGTAAACTACTATAATATATAGTCTATATTAGAGTATATTAAGTACAATACCTCCTAGATATAGAGTTCTAAATTAACCTCCTCTGCAAATCTGCTGCTAAGGCACTTAGACTAGCGTATAAAGAAGCAGACCTAGAAGCTTTAGAGGATAGTTTAATAGCTACTAATAGATCTATAGATAGGTTCGTTAGTACTGCGTACAATATCCCTATTTAAATTTAGACTATAGTAATTACGTCTAACTTTAAGATTATTTATAACCTTATAAGGTTAGTTATCCTAGAAGGTCTATAGTGCGCAGTAGCTTGTCTCTTAATATAGTATAATATCTATAAGCGAGTATATTACTAGATCTTATTATTAGATAGGAAAAGGAACGTTATCTTTATTACTACTAAACTATTACTTTAAAACCTATAAAGGGCAGTAAAAGTATTATTCTAGCAGAGGCACCTAGTAGGAAACTAATCCTTAGCTACTCTGCTAAGGAGAGTAGTTAAGGGCTAGTAAGCTTAGAACTAATAACCTAGTGCTCTATTAATATAGTCTAGTATATCCCTACTATGCAAGCATAGAGTAGAGAAGTGCTAATAGAGAGAGAGAGCTAGGAGAATACAGCTAGTACTTAGACGTTATAGATAGAGGCTAGTAGAGAAGCTTATTACTTCTTAAAGAAAGAGTTAAGAAATAGAGGGGTCTACTTGCGCGAGTAAACTATAACTAGGAAGACAAAGTCTACTTAGTAATAGTAAACTACCTAAAAAGCCTTATAATAGTAGTAGAATAAGCTAAAGAAGTAATACAAAGTTAGTAGATAGTTAAGATAGTAAGCTAAGCAAGGAGGCAGGTAGTATCTTAACACTAGGTTAATAGGCTGCGTAGAATATAATATAGCGTTAATACTATATATAAGTAAGTAGTATAGAAAGTCTACTCTATTAATAAGCTGCAAGAAACGTAGAGGATAGAGTTTAGAGACCTAAACTAGCAATATACAGCTATTAAGAGGCAGCTTCTTTAAGACAGCCTCTAACCTCTAGATATTAGACCTTTTAATTATCTATTTAAGAGAAGATATACGTCTTTCCTAAGAGGAACAAGACTTACGCAGCAACAACTAAGTAAAGCAAATTTTAGAAAATAACTTATAATAGAGGAAATTAGCCTTTTTAAATAGATACTCTATAACTAAGAAGCTGTAGTAGCATTTACGTTTACTAAGTTAAGGCGTATTTATTTCTCTATTTTTCTACTCTATTATATTAAAATAATACTCTATACTATATAGTAAGAAGGAGCCTTTTGTCCCCTAAAGAAGCTAGAAGAAGAATATATCTATATAATCTAGGAACGTATATAGAGAGGTACGCTAGAGCTGTGTAATAGTTAGTATTAAAACTTATAGTTCCTAGTACTAAAGAAAGACAAAGGGTACTAATTTATTAGTAATACGCAAAAATACAACGCAGTTACTATTAGAGATGTAAACTTACTACTATACGCAGATAACTTCTTAGAGAAATACGTAAGGTGCTAGATCCTAAGTCTAGTTAACTACTTTTTAAGCTATAACTAAATAGAATTGTATGTTAATAGTTAAGATATTACTGCGTTTTAGATACTAAACAGTCTAGTCTAATAATATATAATACTAATAAGAGCTATAAATACGCTAGTAGCTTTCTTATAAGTAATTATACAAATACTAAGTAGGCACTTCCCTTATAATTACGCACTGTTTATAGATAATATCTATATTAGTAGCCTAAGAAATAACTATAAAGGAGAGGAGGCACTTCTAGGAGTAAGGTAGATAACTCTAGAATATATCTAGTAGTTAGACTGTGTGAAAAATCGAGGTGAAAGTAAGAAGGTGTGTCGGTGAAAGTAATTCTTGAATTGTCTAACTATTTACTAAGCTATCTGCTTGGGTTATATAGAGTCTTATTGCTGTATTAGGTTCTTATAGATCTGAGATTTCTTGCTTCGTTTAGAGCTTGTTACAAGCTGAAACTTACAGCTTCATTTACAGCTTCATTACAGCTTCATTACAGCTTTATTACAGCTTCGTTACAGCTTTATTACAGCTTTATTTACAGCTTTATTACAGCTTTATTACAGCTTTGTTACAGCTTCATTACAGCTTCATTTAGAACTTGTTTTGTTTTGTTTTGTTTTGTTTTGTTTTGTTTTGTTTTGTTTTGTTTATTTTTTGTTTTGTTTTGTTTATGTTTTGTTTCGTTTTGTTTATGTTTTATTTCGTTTTGTTTATGTTTTATTTCGTTTTCTATTTTTACAAAAAGTCTTCCTTTGTTCAGAACTGTAACATTTTGCAGGTTTAAACAATTACTTAATAGCAGCTTTATTATGTAAGCTAGAGCTATAAATTAGACTGCATCTTGTGCAGAAATAGTTTCTACACAATAGTAACTAGCGTATAGTACGCTAGTGATTAAACTGTATTTTATATTTACGTTTTCTTGTTTCGTGCAGTTTTGCTTTTTAAAGCTTCTGTAACCTTTGTAATATTAAGAGGGTTACAGCTAGCTTATATAAGCTAGAGCTTTTAATTACTTTATATGTTGTAATTTAAGTGTTTACACACAATAGTAAGTAGCGTAGGCTTTGCTAGCTATTAAGCTGTATTTTATATACGCTATTCTAGTTTCTTACTAAAACATCTCTTTTGCAGTAGAATTCTAACTCTCTACTATATAGAGCTTAGTTATATATTTTAACAGACTGCATACTAGCAGATATTAAACGCGCAGGCTTAATAGTGTCTAGAATAAAATGCTACTAGGTGTGCGATCGCATTAACATTGTTAGTTTTAAAGTTAATAGTAAAGGCTGCTATCCTTAGTAAGCAAAGGTTACTAAGATTACTAACTAGCTAGAGTATAGAGATATGTGCAAAGTGTAGATATTTATAAGAATCTATATATACTACTACATATAGATCTTCTATTTTGCAATTATTATAAAACTACTATTCCTCCTACTTAGAAAGGAAGTTATATAGTATTAGAGTCTAGAGCAGCAGAACGTAATAAAGGCACTAAAACAGGCTATTATAACAGCGCTAGCTCTTACTACAATTAACTATACCTCTAGACTTCCTATCTATCTTAGAGTTAACGCTAGTAAGTAGGGCAGTAGCGCGCTTATTAAATAGGTTAGTAAAGATAGAAAGTAATACCTAGTTTATTTCAACAGTACTCTATAGTTAAAAACAGAAAGCTTGTAGTATTTAACAAAACTAGAATGCAAAGTAGTACTATAGGTACTTAAGAAGTTTTAGGTTTAGCTATATAGAGTGCATTTTACTATTAAAACAGACGCGCAGACGCTAATTACTTAGCTAAATTAATCCTTAACAGACTTACCTAGTTTACTTATAAATTAATAGTTAGCTACTATCTTACTCTAGGATTTTAGCATTACTTATGTTAAAGGCAAGAAGTATATAGTTGCTAACGCACTCTCCTAGTACCCTTAGCTAGAGGGATAAGAGTAACTAGAAGAGCTAGAGGATAATTTAGACAAGTTTATTAATTACAACTTTGTAGAGATAGTAGAGTACGTTACCTTTACATACTACGCTACAACAGTTAATAAACTAAGAGGACAAATACTTAGAACTATGTACAGGGATAATTTAGAAGAGATTGCACAATTTCTAACGCATCTCTAGAGTCCTCTTAGACTCTTGCGCAATGACACCTACTAATAGAGATAACAGGTACTTACCTTCTTTACTTAGGATAGACACCTTTTTAAGAAATCCTTATAAAATGTTACTATTAGAAGGGTAGTTAATAACAAAGATCTATATATTATAATTATCTAGGAAATACACTACTAGATTAGACACTATAGTATAAATAGAGTTATATCTGTAATCGCCTAGTAATACTAGTAGAAGGACATTTAGGCTACAGTTAAAGCATAGATTAGATAATATAACTAATGCTAACAGCGCTCTACTTCCTAAAAGAAAGACATATTAATATTAACCCTAGCTTACGCCCTGTAGGAGCAGGTTAGTATTAACGTAGTCTATATACTACAATTAAAAAATAAACATTTCCTAGTCCTTGCGCGTAAATATATCTCTAGATAGGTAGAAGGTCGCGCACTGTCTAGTAATAATACTAACTCTATTACAAAGTTTATTTACAAAGATATTATATATTAATAGAGCATAACAAGGCGCATTAATATAGATAGAAGACTAGAGAATAAGAAAGTAGTTACTGTATTAGCAGCAATGTATAGTATTTATTAAGTCTAATCGTCTACATACAACCTACAGGCTATAGAGTTTATAGAAAAGGGACACAAACTAGTTATTAACGCCCTAGCAAAGCTTAGAGAAGAATAGACAGATAACCTTTTAACAGTCTTATAGGCAGACAGGTGCTCTGTCTATAAATTAACAGGCTATTCGCTATTGTAACTAGTTACTAGACAGAACCTAGTCCTGCTAATTAAGCTTACTCTTCTAATATAGCAGACTCTGCTATAGGGTAAAGTTAAGACTTATAATAAACTCCTTACGCTGCGCGCTATCTAGCTAGATATACATAACTAGGATATTAAAGATATAATATTATAAGTCTACTAACTGCGCGCGCGCAAGAAGGAATACTAGGACAAGAGTAAGGATATCCTCTATTAAGATATAAGACTAGGTAATCTTGTTCTAATATAGAATTTAGTCTAAGATATTAGCAAATCTAAGAAGGTTAAGCTACTAGATAGATAGCTAGGACCTTACAGGATACAGCAGGCTATCTAAGACAAAGGCTACTACTTACTTAAGAAGCTTAACAGCTCTACCTTCTGTAATATAACACTAGGTTACAAGCTTAAATAATTTATCCTATAGAAGGTAGAGGGCATTGCCTAGGAGAATTGTAGACGTCTCTAACTATAGGACAAAGACTAGTTTGCGCGTAGCTATAAGTAGAGACACCTACCTAGAGTGTTAGACTATTAAGATTAGGAGCTAGGACACTTGCTAATAGACCTTGCTGCTAGCAAGGACTAGCAGTAGTATCTCTAAGACATACTACACAGAGCTCTAGGCTACTAGTAACTAATAGTGTTTATAGACCTAAATAAACTGCGCTAATGCAACACTTAAGTTATAGTTAAACCTAGGATACCCCTGCGTAACTATATCTCTACAGGTTACTTTAATATAAGCTTAGACAGGAGCGCAAGCAACAGCAGCAGAGATAATAGAGAGTAAGAACCTAGGTATACTACTAGTAACTATTAGGTAAGTAAAAGTTATAAAGTAGGGGAGAGGATTGTTGCCTAAGGACAGAGAACTATCGCGAGGTTACAAAGTAGAGGAGGTACCTCTAGACACTAACCTAGTACTAGAGTAATAGTAGATAAGGCATAATAAAGAGTGTAGCTAATTAGAGCTTACTAGGTTAACCTAGCGCGCTGTAATTAGCTGTAGCAAACTAGCGTGTACTTTCTAACTACTAGTGCAGCTACTGCCTAATTTTAACTACTAAAGGTAAATAATCCTAGTTGTAAATAAAAGGTAAATGCAAAGCAGGGTTACAAGTAGCAAAGATATAAGAAACTTCTACTCTCTACTATCCTACGTTAGCAAAACCTTACCTAGATTTATTACCCTAAGTATTCTCTACACTATCTTTATTACCTGTATATATTAGACTACTAGAAGAATATCCTAAGCATCCTCTTTTTTATACAATGCCTCTAAAAGCGCTGCTATAACTAAGCCTAAGACCTAAAGGCTTTATTATACTAGAAGTGCCTAAACTAGGTATTACTCTACCTAAGGTTAGGAGCGCCCTGTAACTATTCCTAAGATCTAAACTTCTACATACTCTAGGAACGTCTATTACTAAGGTTATTACCTACATCTAGAGCTAGATAGTTAAGGAATAAAAAGCAGCGTATACAAAGCTAATAACTAACTGCTCTATATACCTAGATTGTATACTTAATGTAATTAGCACTATTAGAGATAAGATCTAACGCGACACTATAGTAATAAACCTATAGGCAGGCCCTGCTACCTTCTAGAAAGATTATCTATTCCTAAAAGATGTTAAGGACTTTAAAGCTAAGCGTGCGAAGGAGTTGTTAAGTGCGCAAGAGAGACTGTAAGGGAAATAAGACACGCTAGGCTATTAGTTTATTACTAAAGTTATCCTAGTATTTAGCTCTTAGATATAGATGCATTACTAACCTGTATTAAACATAGTATATATAGTAGAATAAGTACTAGATATCTAAGCTATTACGCCTGTTATAAACACAAGCATTATACGCTACATAGATACTAACACTCTATAAAAGGATTAGTCTATAAGAGGAAGTAACTAGAATATAGCGTATAAGCTTGTTTAAGTTATATAGTAAAGCTTTAACAGTAGTAAGTAGCAGGGCAAGCTAGTAATTAACAAGAAAGCTAGTTTACTACAGGCCTAGAACATCTTCTAAGGATACCTTAATAGGAAACTACTATAGAAGCTATTACAGCTAGTTAAGAAGGTCCCTAATAGATAGATAAGAGAGAATAAGTTCCTCGTGCATCCTTGTAGTAGTATCTTTATTCTAACAGACAGCACTACAGGAATACACATAATTGCTAAAGTTACTGCCCTAGACAAGGATAGCTATTAATAGAAGGTAGTTAATTAAGGCTAGGATGCAATAAGCCCTTGCAGATCTCTAATAGCAGGCGTGTAATCTAGCATTAAAGCTAGGTTAATATAGTAAATAAGCCTAATAAACAAACGCGCTCTGCAAACTCTAAGCGCTAGAAGCCTTATAGATATATTAAGTATAATTCTAATATAGAAGCCTCTAACTAGGAGACAGAAAGTAGAGACTTAGGACTCTACAATTAACGCTATAGTAGGCTTAGAACCTCCTACCCTAAACGCTTCGCTCCTATTGCTGCAGGAGCCTCTTAAGGAACTATCCTATTAACAAGCTTTCCTAAAGGCCTAGCATAAAATTAGAGGCGTCTTAGAGATTATTAAGTATAAGAGCTTTATATATGACTCTAAAGTTGCAAGTAACTTTGCTTCTAAAGACGTTACTACTATTTAAATAAGCTCTAGATATAACTGCACGAACTAGTTGTTAGCGTTAGTAACTTACTTTAGGACTACTCCTATAAGGTATAAGGTATTATAAGAGGACTAACTTACTACTCTCTGCAAATACTACGCAGAGGTAGTAACTAAGGAACATAGAGTTTACTTCTATTATAAGAAAGCTACTACTGCCTTTATTAGTATTACTGTCTACATACTTAACAAAAGTTACCTTACTTTAGTTCTAAATATAATATAGACTTATTATTATAAATAGGCTAAGTTTAAAATAGATCCTGCTACCTATATCCTGTTCTAGAAGAATGCATAAGGAGCTCGCAATAAGGATAACTTAAAGAGCTATTAATTCTAGCTAGCGCAACGCAGTTAGTACATAAACTACAATTGTATTATTAAATAGCTTAAGCTAGAGAAGGTAATCTAGCAGTTTTAGGACACAGGAATAGTTATTTACTCTATCTTTTAATAGGTACATAAGCACCTAGGGTTGTAGAAGGTAATTAATAAATCCTATGCAATGTACGACTACTACACGCGCTAGATCTAGGGAAAAAGCAACCTTAGCTAGGGACAGATTATATTCTATTTACTTATTTAACAACTTATGCGCGCTAACCTAGAATACTAGCTACTTTATACTATGTTACGCTACAAGCTCTATCTTATCTTATACCCTTACTACGCTAAGTCTGCAAAGCCTAGAGATGCTACAAAGTTTAAATACATTAACTATAATATCTTAGAGGTTACGTATAATAGAAGAGGCAAGGACATAGTTTAGGGTAGTGTCTCTTAGAATAAGGAAGACGAAAATAACTGTACTCTTATACTAGAAGGTTTCTACAAGTATATTAGCAAGTACTAGAAGTAGAGAGAAGTAAATAACCTTAGAAGCACTAGGTATATTAAAGCCTAGGATAACGCTAAGCATTTTCCTAGAGAGGTTAGCTAACTATTCTCTAATATACAGTAGAGGAAGCACTTATACTACCTAGGAGATACGCGCATTTTAGACCTATAACTCCTGCATAGATTAACTAGCCTAGCTATAACCTAATGCTAAATAATGCTACTATAGTATGTATAGGTAAGACTAGATATACAAACTATAGAGATACTAGAGATAGGAACTTATAATAAGATTACTACTACTTATCGTAACTGTACTACTGCACTAAAGACTCTTTCTAGCTATCTAAATAAGTATAGTAGCATTACCTAGCTATTCCCTAGAGTATTGCTAATCTATTTCTCTTCTGCTATCTCGCGTGCTTTAGTTTACTAAGAGCGCTAGGACTCCCTAGCTGTACTAGAAGAGCTAGCAGAACAATATAGTAATACTATAACCTAGGATAAGTAGACTAAATAGGTTTAGGACACCTAGAGGAAGACAGCTAAGGCCGTGATTAACAGTTAAGAACTCTGTAAATAAGCAGAATAGCTAGCATACAGAGGTACTAATAATAGAAAGAGTATTAATTATTTCTAAGTTAGAACTTATAAGTAAGGACCTGCGCGTAGAGGCAATAACATTACGCAAGTTAAAATTAATAGGAATATTAACTAAGAGGATGCCCTAGACTAGCTCCTACGCCTGTGCGACGAGGACCTAGTAGAGAGGTAGCTTTAGGAGGAGACTAAGCAGAAACTAAACCTGTACCCTAAGGTAGAGTAGGGAGACGACAGGTAGTTGCAGAACTAGATTAACATTATTTTTCCTTAGTAGGAGGTGTTTTATTTAGAGTATAGATAACTCTATAAGACAGAGTTATAAGTAGGGGAGGTATGTGCTGTAGCAACGTCGCAGGCTGCGGCGTGCTAGTTAGCAGAGACTAAGTGTTAAAATATATAACTAAGCTCTATATAGTAGAGAGTTAGAATTCTACTGCAAAAGAGATGTTTTAGTAAGAAACTAGAATAGCGTATATAAAA
>MU006791.1:544566-563471 GCA_010093635.1 Massarina eburnea CBS 473.64 | reverse complement strand
TTTTATATACGCTATTCTAGTTTCTTACTAAAACATCTCTTTTGCAGTAGAATTCTAACTCTCTACTATATAGAGCTTAGTTATATATTTTAACACAGGCCTACGCGCCTATAAAAACCTTCTCTAAACACGCTAAGAAGGCTCTTTACTTAATAACTTTAACGCTAAGTTCTTTACTTATGTAAATAACTTAAGAGAATATAAAAATTATTTACTACTAAAGGAAAGGTACTTAGAGGTAATCTAGGATAACCTTTATAAACTATTAATTAACGTAGAGTTACTAGAGAGATACACGATTTAGGAGCTAATAGCCTATATTATTAGAAACTAAGAAAAGCTAGATTGTATAAGAGGAGCTCGCTATAGCTACTATTCTAGCTCTTATAGAAGTAACTCCTACTAAGTAGAGAACTCTAGTAGAGACTCTATAGATATTAACCTACCTAGGTTTACTAGTTAATAAGGTAACCTAAGCTCTTCTAGAAAGAAATGCGTAGAATAGACGTTACTAAAAGAGCAGGATAGGCACTAGAAGGTAAATCTCTACCTATAATATAGAAGGTAAGGGTATAAAGTTAGAAAGTACCCTCTAGAACCTGCCTAGAAGCTAATGCAGGCTAAAGCTACTATTCCTGCTACTAATCTAGCTACCTCTAAATTAGAAGGTACTTTAGATTTAGAAAACTAAAGACCTCTAGCTAAAGCTCTACATTACTATCCTTATAAGCCTTTAGAATTACTACAAGCTCTTAGGAATAGAGTTAGGGCCCTAGGAACATAGTTAGTAGAAGCTAGAAGGAACTAGAGAAAGACACTTATAGAAATAGTATATAACTTAGTTATAAGTATAAGCTATATAGGTAGTCTTATAGGACCTAGTAAGAATAACTAATAGAAGTTCTAAAGTAACTATATAGATTGTTATACTAATTATATAGACTATACTACTTAGAATAATATAGAGTAAACTAGAAACTAGGACCTAGATAAGTATACTAAGGAGTATACGCACTAGACGCTAGCGTAGAAGCTATAGCAGGAGCTATAGTAAGAGCTAGAGCCTAGATAGGAGTAGAAGGCACTATAGGAGGCGCAGAGCTAGCCTACTTAACCTAATAGAAGGAACCTAACTTAGTTAGAGTATCTTTACTACTATAGTAGGAAGGCGTCTAAGGCTAGTAAACTAGCGTCTATAGCTAGTGTAGTAGGCGTAGGGTCTTAGAAAGAGAGGTATAGTACTTAAAGACTTTAAAAGGTATACTAAAGGCTTAGATAGAGGCTATAATAGAGTTAAATAGAAGCTGTATAGAGGTTAAAGAAAGAAAGTTATAGAATTTAGGTTATCTAGGATAGGTAAGCTATAAGCTTAGACCTACAATCTATTTACTAAACTAAACGCCTAGAGAGTAACTAGCTCTTACTTAGAGAACTAGTAAGTAAATTAGGTTAGTATACTATAGGTAGTAAAGGTAGTAGTAGTAAATAGAGAAAGAATAGTAAGGGAAAAGAAACTTACCTAGAGGTAGTATACAGAACCCCTACAATAAAAAAAAAAGAGAGAGAAGAGAAGAGGGTAATGTAAGAGGATAGACCCTGTAACCCTTAGGCACAGCCCTTAGAGCCTACTAAGGAAGCCTGCTAAGGAGCTTACCTAGAACTAGCCTAAGACTAGTATATAAACTCTCTATAGCACTTCCTGTAGACTCTATTAAATTTATCTTATCTTTAAAATAACACCTACCCTTAGGGTTAGTTCCCTTACAATCTAAGAAGCTATTTAAGCTGTTAGGAGTAGACAAAGCGCTTCTACAAGCTTAAGACGTCTTAATAAGTATACTAGATAGTACTTGTATAATAGTTAAAAATTTTAATGTATATCTTTATATCTTTTGCTTCCTGTTCGTTACATCGTATAACTGATCACCTATCCTGCTAATCGGCAAGTCCATTTACAAAGCAAAGAGACAGCGCAGGGTATATTCGTGACCTGAGTCCAAACCACTCCAAGTGAAATGATCAACCAAAAAGAAATGTAAACTCTTGTGCCACCCTTCTTACTTCCAAAACTCCGGTGTTTTCAAACGTCAACATCTTACCTCTTCCCAACTAGACCCGTTCCCTATCCAATCGACATCTCCAATCTGCAACCCTGGCTCAAAAGTAGTATCGTCGAAAGCAAAAGCCTCGCCCACGGCATCCAAGTTCAACAAGCTGTCGAAGTCTCCATCGTCAAAGTCGTGGTTGATGGGCAAACCGCTGAAAAGCATCTCATCGTCCTGGTGATGATTGATGTTGCTGAGCGCGTTTGGCTTCAGATCCATCATGCTGTACTTGTTGAACGGTGTGGGATCCGCGGTAATAGTGGAAGGAACAGGATCTTGAGAGATGGTAAGTGACGGTATTTGGCTTTCGTGGTCGTGATCAGAATCGGGCGGTGTAGAGGCAAGGAACGATTCCAAGCGGCGAGCGACTTCGTCATCAGTAACGTTGGTTTGAGCAGATGACCTTTCGAGCAAGTGCATATTCGTGGTTCCATTATCAGGAGGCGGTGTCAAGGTTGAACGTTGAAGCTGGTGCGACGCGCTGATGGCCGCAGTGGCAGTGGATTGCATATCCAGACGCCTTCCTGCATCCACGAGATCTTCCACTGACGTGACAGGAGACGGTTTCGCTGCCAATGGGGATATTCCTTTGTCACCTTGGACCGTGGGCGCGATGTGAATGCCGGCTTTACGAATGGCGGCTTCAAGGAATGCTGTGGAGTAGTCGGCTGCAGCATATAGATCGCGCATCTTTCCCATGACGGCCATACATTGGCAGAATCCGCGTAGGGATGCTCGTCGCGTTTCTTCCTCGGGGGCCCTGATGTCCAAAAGATGAATGATTATCGCGGGGAGAAGGACTGTAACACCGGTTGTGGGTAGATATTTGACGAGGTCCAAAGAATCGAGACGTTGAGCGATCGACGTGATGGCGGAGGCGGAACGACGGACGTTGCGGCGTGAGACCTCGAGGATATCAGAGGCGATATTGACCTTGGCCGGCATACTGGCCGGACCTCCCTGCGAGTTAGGCAAGACCTGCGGACGGTGCAAGGCGGAAAGCGTGGTGAAGAAGACCATGTGCAGCAACGCACGATTTACGTCCAACGATTTGACTCCGCTGTATTGATCAGAATACTTGGCTTCTTGTGGAAGCTCGTTGACCCAATTCTGAAGCACTTCATCACAATCCTTCACTTCGCTGGTCTCGGCGTCTAGCTTCTTCGGCAACAGCATCATTGTTGTTCGATCATTCTGCAGGCCCTGGTTATTGTTGAGAACGCAATACTGTTTCGAAAGCACGTGCGAAATGCAAAGACATAATCTGGCCTTCTCAATGCACATGATGGCAAGCTGGCGTTGAATATCGACGTCCCTAGCGACGCGGCAATCTGCAGGCACGCAAGAGATGTTTTCGGGAATAGGTGCAAGCTCGAAATCGTCCAGTGTTAGCATGGGCACATCGAAGTCCTCCGTTTTTATCCGAGTCGGCCGGCGCATGCCCAGGGCTATCAGACGGTCGCGCATATAAGTCGACCACCATATTCGCTTCCACAGTTTGGTGCGCTTCGAGTCCAGGTTCGACTTGTCTGGATTGCGATGGAGGCCGATTGTATGGGCAACGGATGTCGCAACGCCCATCCAGTGCCATGTATCTTTTTGGTCGTCGGGTGTCTCGTAGTAATACGTCAGAAGGAGTAGAGCTTGGACCAGAGAAACGCGATCGGAATCGTAATCAAAGTCGTACAAGATCTATGGAGCGGTTAGCTGCTTTGCGTTGTGTTTGCGACATGCGACATTCGCGGCATTTTCACGTGTTCAGTCGCTGGTACTCACCCTGGTCTTTTGGAAAAAGTCTTTGCGAGCTTCTTTCCTGGTTGTGTAGCCCGCAAGTCGCAGATGATCCATGTCGACGAAGGCCGAACCCGCAAACATGACGGCTTGAAACAAAATCAAGCTGACCTTGCCATGGCTGCCATCCGGACGGTCGATGGCGGTGAGGAAGTCGTGCAGATCCAACAGCGGCATGTAAGGATGCACAAATTCGATGTATGCTCGGAGCATCTCACTCCGAAGCGTGCCCTTGGGGATTGCCAGAGCGCCCTTCTTGTCCAAGTATGCAATCTCGTCGGGGCCAATCTTCGCAGGCAGCGGCTTGATGAATGGCGGAAGGTCACCCGCATGCAGTCTCGAGGTCATGTTGCCGAAGTAGGGCGCTCGGCTGTCGCCGGCATAGGGCGTGAAAGGCAATATGGGCATGCCATTGGTCTGCGAGGTAACGGACAGGCGGCGGTGCAGGTCTGAGAAGCCCGATATCGAATTCAGACGGTTCCCGTGACTTTGGTCTGGGAAAGAGTCAGCGCGCGGCGCTCTGAATGGCATCGCAGTCAGGAACGCACAGATGGAGTGTGGCACGTGTTCATCGAGCCGCGGCTCGGTCTCATGTGAGCGTCGCGGTGCGGCTGAGGTCAGGTTCTGGATGCTGTCCAGGGCGTCTCGCGAAGCGAGTTTGCGGTTGATGTTGGAGGCGGAGGCGGAGGCGGCCGTGTTTTCGACGGGGTGTTCATCGTCTTTGGACCATTTCCTGCCATCACGGTCAGCACGGGGTCAAGTTCGATAGGTTGCACATGTGCCAAGTCAGCGCATGCACACTACCGCAGTGGCAGGCCGTGATGGAGTGAACGCGCTGCGGGTGGCTGGCTCGGAATGACGACATCCAACACGGTAAAGAAACAGCATTTTTGGTGATGTCGGCGGAAAGGAGGTCGGAGAGGGGTCGTCGGATGTCGAACCAAAAGGGACTAACTTTTTCCTCCTGCTCTCCGAGACAATGCATTCGACCTCGTCGAGCCTGCAGTTTGTACACGGCGCGCCGTGCTCGGTGACGTTGCATCTGACTTTGCGCGCTCGACAGCACTGGCACGCCTTCGAAGCCCTCCTCTTGACCGAGCGTCCGGTGGTGTTGCCGTCCAGTCCAGCTTGCGCTGCTTTGCGCTTCGGCGGCTGCGGCATGTCATGGTGGTCCGACGGCGACGCTGAGCATTCAGACATGGCGATGTGTCAGTTCCGTGTTGTTTCCGTGTTGTTTCCGTGTTGTTTCCGTGTTGTTTCCGTGTTGTTGTGAGGCAATGAGGCAGTTGCTGGTATGTGGGGGGAGGAAGGAAAGATGCACTGCCAAAATGCCAGGCGCGAAGAGCAACAGGGGGCGGTGGGGGGGGGGACGAGTAGATTATGTACGGCCCATGCTTTGCCATGGTGGATTCCAGTCGGACTGTCTCTTGCTGCGTTTATCGCTCATGACACGCCTCACCCCCAGTGGGGATAGTTGCTAACCCCAGGACCCCCCCCAGATTCGGATCATCGGCGCTTTCCACTTGGCGGTTAGGGCGCCGGCCCTTTTCGGATGCCTCGGGACAAGACTCCCGCAGCAATGCTCAAAGGCGGTGCAGGACGAGGACGTCAGGGGCCTGGGCGTGCTGCATTATTGTGTCTTTCAGTCTTTGTGCCGCGGCTTGAGCGCGCTGTCTTGTGAAGGCGAGAGCCACCGGGCGCTCTATGGAGCGAGTCAGGCGGTGATGAGGGTCCATTTTTGACCTTCGTGCAGAAACACGCCTCTACTCTCGATGATGAATCCAATTGCGGAAGAGTGTATCCTAGTGCTACGTGATTGGCCCTGAAACGACATCGACCTCAGCCGAGCTGCTAGCCGGCACAGAAGACAACGGCACAAAAGCGTCGCTGTTTCTGTCCGGAGAAGGAGTCCAAGGAGTCCACACGGCCAATGAAGACGCGTCCCCAAACAATAGCGGGACAGCGGCAATTTCCGCTATCCACCAACGTTGCCCGCAGCCCACATGACCGCTTCACGGTCTCAAGATTCAAGTGCGTCAGAGATCTGGGATCGGTGATGCCGTCTTGGAAGAAGGCGTTTCTAGAGCCGACCGGAGAGAGAGAGAGAGAGAGAGAGAGAGAAAGCTGTCCGAGGTGGATTAGTAATAACGGAGCCCAAAATTGAGATCGAGCCAGGGGAACGTGTGGGGCGGAGGGGATCCCTGGCGTTGCGGGGGGGGGACTGGTCGGTGAAGACTCGGACGTGAGCTCAGCTCCCCGCTGTATTATTACTACTACTGTCTTCAACACTTGCGCTGCATGAAGGCTATGACATCGCCTACTCTCCAACTTGTATCCTACAGGTGCGTGTCCCGACCTTCCTTTTCCACACCTTCCCCAATAATGAAAGGCGACTCCGACAATAATAATAATGGATAAAAGTTCACGCGGCATCCGACTCCGATCGGAGTAAGCAGTCCCCAGTTGTGATCCATCTTTCCAGTTGCACATCTCTAATGCCTGCCAGCGCTCTTCAAACAAGCGCGAAGAAGGCTCACGCGCTCGCAACAGCGGTGTAGCGGACAGCTTTGTCGCTACTCGTCGTCTATATGGCTTTTTACTGGCGTCTACGTAAGATTGCAACCCTGCTCGCCGTGAACTTCTTAGGCATCTGTACTAGTCTACAAGAGGTTAATGGCTTTATGCGGTGTGGGGAAGGTCGGGCGAATCGCCGAGTATAGCTTCCAAGACATGCGGAGAAAACAGCGACGGCGGTGTTCGACCGCAAGCTGTGTACGGGCCTAGCAGGGCGCAGTGTAATCCTACGAAAGACATACCACAAGGTGCTCTTCGTTCTTGCTCACCCAGTCCCGTACTTATCCGCCCGGACTCTTATCCGCACTTGCATCGCACCATGCCTGTTGCGGCAAGCCGACGGATAAGAGTAGCTATCCTAGCTTTTCACCCCACATTTCCAACTCCAAGCTACCCCAACGTCCTCCCCAAACACAACAATGGCGCCCCCAACCCTCGATTCACTCCCACCGGAAATACTCTTCAATATCCTCTCCTACACCTCTCCCCACTCTACGTCCCTCTTCCCGAAGCACCCGCTCTATACAACTGCCGCCACATCCAAACACCTATGCGGCATAGTTGAAGAATACTGCCGCGGCCTCCTCAAGCTCCACACCAACATAAGCCCACCCAAAAACCCAAAGACAGGCGCCTTCGTGTGCCGCCGCAAATGGTTCAGATGGTTGAAAGAGACGTGCCAGGTGTGCGGGAGGGCAAGTAAGAGGAAGGCGATACTAGACGCGGGCATGACTTGCTGCAAGAAATGCGACGACAAAAACTTTCCGAAGATGGTACGCTAAAATAAAGACAAAAAGCAGTCAATTGGACCAGTCGCTCACAAAAAGGCACAGACGCAGACAGATGCCATTCAGAAACACGGTCTATCCAAGCTCGACCTCTTCACGCCCAACGTTCTACATCCAACCCTTCATCCCCTCTCGCTCGGTACCTACATGTTAGGGCCCGCCGAAATAACCATGATCTCAAAATCTTCTGTAGTTGAGCGCAAGGAGTACGTCCACGGCCTACTCAGCGGAGAGAACCGCGAGAGCGAAGGTTACTTGAGACGTAGGGTCGCGTGCCACCATCGTATCGTACAGCACATGGATCTTGCATATATAGTGCGCCAGTGTCAAGGACGCTGGATCAAAGTGCCTAAGTTTAATTGTGGAGAGGGCACAAAGAAGTGGAGATATAAGAGTATGGAGACGGAGGAGGGGAGAGAGGCATATATCAGGCAAAACTTGGAAAGGGAGTGGAGGGCTATGGGGCTAATCGAGGGAAGGTCGAAGGACACAGCTATTGAGATTGAAGATGAGTGAGGAAGCCGGCACTGTGAGGCTGACAGCTCTACGTGTGGACGACAATGATGACTCGGGTACGATGAGGGGGGCATGGGAATCGGATAGTATTTGCTCTATCACGCTGCCTATCAATTTCACGACTGTATGTTTGATACTTTCATACGCCCAGCTTTCTTTCCACAATGCGACACAGACGAAGGCAAGGCTCGTGCATGAGATAATACACCCCGGCGAACAATGATGCTGAGATGAAGACTGAACGAGTGAGGTAAAAAAAAAGTTGTTTGTGTTGATGAGATGCCGTCTATTTTTCGACGAGCTGTCTTTTCTACGTTGAAGGGAGAGTGAGTGGCAACAACCACAGTACAGAAAGAAACCGCATACTCACAGCCAAGTTCTTGGAACGCAACAGGATTCGACGGGTGAGAGGTTACAAGGTAGGCCAGGCACGAAGCCCTCAGTTTCCACACGGCCTTGCAACATGAACCGTCAAAGTCTCCGTCAAGCGACATCGAACGAGGATGTAGCAGCACTACGGACATGCCCACCAAGTTCCAAGCATCCAAGCCCATGCCCAAACAATCAATGTCCCAGCAGCATCCATGACGTCGCTTAACCAGCCCAAGCATCTAATCTCAACAACCAATGCCAACTCGGTGACCAGTGCTGTGCTATCTTTGACCCGACCCGAAGGCGCCGGACGCGTGCAGCTTCCAATCTCTTGTATCATCCATGACGAGCTTCATGATGACCATGCCAGCCAATATGTCCAAGCGCGAAGGGACCCTATGGCCTTGAACCATACCCTGTGCGTGTTTATTCCATGACTTTCCGACCGTGTGCGCGGACCGATCGAGCTCAACGTTCTCTGATCCGCAGATCAGGAACGCCCAGGAGGTTTGTCGACATGGTGAACCTCCTGTCCGGTGCCCAGTGTTTTCCACTGTTCGATACGAGGTGTTGAGATGGGATGGATGTTGGAAGCAGACATAGCATCAGGGTCGTGGTTGCACTCATGCTTGTCTGAGGTGGGGTAAGGTTGAAGCCAAACCGGAACCGCAAGAACCACATGTCGTCAAGGCCAGAAGGCACCATGTGGTGGTACTCGAAGTGAGTTGAAGACGCTTTGATCGAGCTATCCGAGATTGGAAGTGGTGGTGGCGCTTCGTGGTTGATATGAGGCGACGACGATGGTGGTTGGACAATTCATGCCGCGGTAGTATTGATGCGACTCAACATGAATGTAAGGTGGTGACCGAGGGCCATAGTGAGAGGGTGTCAGCATGATGAGGATTGAGGCGTCATGATGTTAACGCGATGTGATGTGAAGGCGACCGAAGTTGGATGAAGGTTGAAGATGATGTCATACATCGTGAGACTTGGCAGGCATCACGGGAAAGACCTGTGACGATGTTAGTGATAGATAAAAAGATCGAATGAATGTGGTACAGACCGCCTGAAGTGTGTTTGATCCACGCTCGAAGAGAGATGTTGGAGTTTGGTAGTGTGAGGTGGTAGAGTGGAGGGGAAAAGCGACGGAGGCAGCGGGGGAGGCGGGGTTATATAGGGCCTGAGACGCACGGACGTTATCATGCTAGGCGGGAGCCAAGACTGCGGCCGCGCCGGCTGCCTGGATCAAACGTGAGGTGACGGAGGAAGGTGAAGGTGAAGGTGAGAGCGCGAGAGGCAGTACTGGCTCGGCCGTGGCAGGCGACAGCAGCTTGGCCTAACCTTAAATCGGGAGGATCATTCACCTGACCTTAACTATGGCGGAATGTATTCGGGTACAGTCAATATTTCCATGCATAATACGTATTGATGAAGCAAGAGTGAGTTGGATAGGTAGAGCGTAGAGCCTTACCGAGCCCCCCACATCGTTTTCAATGCCTTGAGTGAACGACAATTGAGCTTTCGATTGCCCACCTCGAAAGCGCTCCAATGTGTCGCTTGCCAGTCAGATTGGCCTTCGACAGCGACCTCGATGAGCGCGTGCCCTTAACGTACCAGTGTAGATCCATCCAGCCCAGGGTAAAGTGTTGTGTCAAATCTCTGGCTACACAATACCAAGCTGGCATTGAAGAAATCGCCGTCAAGCTTCGACTAGACCCTGCAGGATTGAAAGTGCTGCTACGCCGAGCAGACAGTGTCGGCAGCAATAAGCAATAATGGGCATTATTAATTACAATATCACTTTGTGTGGAAGAAATTTGACAAGGAAATTCCGGCTGTACCTAAGTGGATAGAGAAGTTCAAGTCCACTCGTCATTATGAAGACAAGGCTGGGAGACGTAAGGATACTAAAGTCCATAGATGAGCGCGTGCCGGCGGCCAGCAGCGTTTGACTTGGCAGACATACAGTGCCATGTGGGAAAACTGGACATGTTCACACCATAGCTTGATACTTGATGTTCGTATGTTGGGAGTAAGCCGAGAAAAGATGGCTTCGTGTAACGGAAGCTGTCCGAGGCGAGCGGATAAGGTGAAGCTGCCCAAAGTACGTATTTTTGATGACTCTGACGAGCGACCTGTGTCGTGTGAAGTGACTGGATACGTTTCGCAAGGTTTGATGGGTTGATCATGTCGCCAGCTATTGGATCAGGCACGGCGGTAGTGGACTTTGGTCGTGAGCATTGAGGTTGCAACCCTTTTTCTGCTAACTATTTCGAAGCGATGTGACCGAAGAAATGACCCCACAGATTTCCAAAGCGCCATATCTCTGTAACTTCTCCATGGATGTATGGCAACAATTGACACGAGCAATTTTGTACGGGAAATGACTTAAGAGAAGAAGTGACTGGATGGGAGACTGATCTTCAAGTGGATTTTGAGCTATACAAACACGGATTTCTCTACCGTCTACCCACTCTCATCTTTTCTAGCCGGTTTCTATTTGCCTGCCTGCTCGGCGGCTTGCAATTCCGCCTCTACTTCTGCAACGACGACTTTCCTCACGCCTTCCCAGCCGTCTGCCTTCTTGACGTGACTGACCCGCCTCGGCTTATCTTCTAGACCCTTGAACTCGACGGGTAGTACTTTCTCTTCGAAGTATGTCTTGTCGTCAGGAAGAGCGCGCTCGACGGCGTTATTGAACTTGGCTGGATGAGCTGTAGCAAGCGAAATGTGGTGAGTAGAAGGGGGCTTCGACACTTCTGCGGAACGGTATGATGCGTGGATGCCGATGGCCGAGTGCGGATCAAGTATGTAGTGCTGCGATGACGGCGCACCGAAGATGCTTTTGATGGTCTCGATGACCTCGTCGTCGCTGACACGATAGGATGTGAAGTCTTTCTGCGCGGCGTCCAGGATCTCCTTGTTCACACCAAACCCACCTTTTGACTTGAGGTCATTAAGCCAATTCTTGACGTGGTCTCCGGCCTGTGCGCGGCGCTGCGAGACGGCATCGCCATTGGTGCTGTACACCTCGTAAGACAAGAACCAGAGCAAGCGCTCGAAATTCGAAGAAACGAGGATGTCCATGGCTGGACTAAGCGTCTCCTTCACCCCGCCCTCGTGTGCCTTGACACCATCTTCCTGAAGACCGCCCTCCGCCGCCTTGCCGTACACGGGCTGTTTCTCGTACTTGCCGGACTGCCAGAACCTGTGGAGAATGTCGTTCTCGTTGGTCGCAATAACCAGCTTTTCAGCCGGCAGGCCCATGCGCTTCGCGAAGTAGCCAGCAAGGATATCGCCGAAGTTACCCGTCGGCACGACGAATCGCACGGTGGATGCGGGGAGGAAAGACGGCTGGCGGGTGAGGTCAAAGTACGAGTAGAAATAGTACGTGATCTGTGCGAGAATGCGGGCCCAATTGATCGAGTTTACGGCGGCGAGCCGGTGCGTTTTGTTGATCTCGGGGTCGGCGAAAAGAGCCTTGACAAAGTCCTGCCTCGAGTTAGCTCGGCGTCCGGTCTTCTGCCACATGGTCACGAACCTGGCAGTCGTCGAAGGTGCCGTCCACGGCGAGGTTGTGCACGTTGGCGTCCATGACGGTTGTCATCTGCGCTTCCTGGATAGCGCTGACCTTGCCGTGGGGATGCATGATGAACACCGACACATCCTTCTTCCCGCGCAGGCCGTAGATGGCCGCAGAGCCGGTGTCTCCGCTGGTGGCACCGATGACGGTCAGGTGCTCCCTATTGCGCCCTTCCTTGCCCTTGTTGCGCCGGACCAGGAAGTACTCGAACAGGTTGCCGAGGAATTGCAGGGCGACGTCCTTGAATGCAAACGTCGGCCCGTGGAACAGCTCCAGCAGGTGGATGTTCTTCTCCTTGTCCAGCGTCACCGTCGGCGTGACATGCTTCGTCCGGAAGGTGGCATAACTCCGGCGGATGATGTCCTTCAGGTCGGCGGGCGGGATCTCGGCGGCGGAGATGTAGAGGGAGAAGATCTCAAAGGCGAGGTCTTCGAAGGAGAGGTGCTGCCACTTCGAGGCCCAGTCGCTGGGGAGGGAGGGGACCTCTTCTGGGATGAACAGGCCGCCATCCGCGGCAAGACCCTTGAGGACTACTTCCTCGAAAGAGAACTATGGCAGGTCAATGTGCTGAAGCGCACGGTCCTGGCGGAGGGCTCACATCGTATGATCCGCCGCGAGTGCTGAGGTAGCGCTGGGAGGCGGAGTGCGAGGCCATGTTGGCTGTGAGGGCGTGGCACTTGATGCTGCACGCAGCCAGCAGAGCAGATATATGTATGCTGTCACTCCAAGGCACACACTGTCAATATCGGCACAGACAACGGCCAATGGCACCGACGACGCGACGCTTTGCAGATACCGCAGCGATACACAGCACCGTAGAAGCGTACGATGGACAGATACCTCGACGATGCACAGCACCGTGGAAGCGCTTTGCGCCGTTCTTTGCGATTATTGCCCCGCGGCTCTGACTGCTGGCCTGCCCTACCACATATCTACCCTGGCCTGCCCTGCCCCGCCAGAATCGAGCACCCGGACCGAACGTCGGCGATGTCGGCGATGTCGGCCTCGGCACACGCCCGCCAAGCCCAGAGCGGGAGCCGCACAGAAAATTTGCAGATGAGTCAGCGCCGCAAGCGAGGGGCCCGTGCGCGCACCGCGCCCTTTATAAACGCGCCCGCCCTCCCACTCATCCTGCTTTTCTTTTCATGCGAGACGTACTTCATAGGCAAGCCACCCTACCTTTCCTGCTCCACGAGCAAGCTCTAACATGCCACAGAATCATTTCTATAGTAGACGTCCTCCTCTGAGTCTCCTACAGGAGCCAGAGTATCTCCACCCTGGTTGATGAGCAGCAGCCTCGATGTCCCGGAGTGAGGCCTTATTACACTTGCCTCGGCGAGTGTGGCGATGATCTTCAGCTGACTGGATTCGTGCTTCGGCCGGTCTGGAAGGCAGGACTTTGACGGCATTCTGACAGGTGTCCTTTTCTTTTTTTCGTTGACTCGTCTGGCGCTGCTGGATGGTTGAAGAAGAATTTGATTGTCTAGCCCTAGCGCTACCACTCCCCAACCCCCACTTGCCCGCTCCCCGCGTCGCTCAGTTCCACCCGTACTTCTCGTTGCCAATCCAGTCGATCTTCTCTGCCACGGCCCCCTCGTGCGGCGGATACCACATCAAGCTCGCGATGCTCGCCTGGTCCCTCTGCACCAGCTTCGCGCTCGGCTCGAGCTTCTGCGCCGCCGCCAGCGTCGCCGACGACGGGTTCCAGGCTTCGACATCCTCCAACTTCCACTCCTCCGCCTCGCGTTGAGCCATCAGCAACAGCGCCGCAATGGCAGCATCGTGGCTGTGGTCGGTCGAGTTTTCGTCGGTGTGCGTTGTGCCGCTACCCTCCCAGCTCGAGTGCCCCTCGTCCTCGACCACCAACCGCAAGATGTGCAGAGTGTTGCCCCTCGCCTCCTGCGGATTCTCGTTGTACCACACCCGTGTCCAGTACGCCCACACGCGCTTGCCCTTCTCTGCCCCGACCATCGCGCCCTTGATGGTCGGCTTCTTTCCGTGCAGCTCGGTGCCTACAAAATCCTCGCGGGCGTGGTGCCATCGGATGGTGTCGATATCGGGCATCTGGGCGACAGCCGTGTTGCTGCCCTTGGGGCGCGCCTCCAGGCTTCTGCGGATGAGCGCCTCGTCGATTTCGCAGAGCTCCGCCAGGTCTTCTGCGTAGAGCGGTCGCGCGGCGGGGAGGCCGCCTGTAGCCACATGCTTCGACGATCCCGCCGGCACAGACACGTGGGAGGAGGAGAATGGCTCCCAACCAAAGTTGGCGTAGAATTTCTGTAAAGATCAGCACTTGTGTCGCACCGAGATCCGAAGCAGAGAAGAACACGCACCTTCCCAATGTCAGAGTACAGCACCGAGAACAGGCACTCTCTCTCTTTGCTCGTTTGGTAGGTCCGCAGAGCCTCTGCAACCTCCTGCATCATCCGCTGCGCATACTTCCTCCCCCGCAGATGCGGCGCACAGAAGACGCTCCCAATCCCGTGGCAGATGGTCTCCTTGACCTCGCCGTCCTGCCAAACCAGCGCCTTCTTGCGATACGTTTCACAGCTTGCGAGTGGCAGCCGGGTCGACGACGACGGATCCAGCGGGTTGCTTTTGGCCGTCTTGTCGATCAAGATCCAGTAGCTGATGCCGCCTTCTCGGGTGAGGGCTTGGTTGGAGAGCACTTCTTCGCGGCGCAGGTATGCTTCGAGGCTGAGCGCACCGCGCCACTCTGCGCCGTTGAGGCTGAACTGGTAGAGCTTCTCTCCGGCCGTCGGGTGGACGAGGGCGAGGTCGACGGACGTGGCGAGGGGGAGGTGCACGATGGACCCCATGTTTCTATTAGCTATCTGTCGCGCGCCGATGTACGGTGAAGGGCGGCCTTGATGTGCTCTTATGTACTCTTCGGCATCGAACGAAGGCGCTGGGCTGGGAGCATGTAGCGAAATGAAATATGTACAAGATGGAATACTTCTGACGCATGTACTCCGAATGTGGATATGATCGGGCTGCTTGGCCGTGGAATCCCCGCAGAATCGGAGCTTTCAGCTTAGCCATATAATCCGGGGGCAGGCAGCGTGGTCTTTATTCCACTTCTCCTCCGTCCTGGAACTTCCGACAATGGCCGTGGGAAAGCGAGGCTTCCTACTGCTCCGGCAGGTCATGCGCTGTGCGCGATGGCTTGCAGACAGACCACATCGTCACGCCGAGGACACAACGCGCCGGCGACGTCTGCAGTGTGGAGGTCGAGGCATCGTCACACGGCACTGGTGGTTGCTTTCGCCACTTAGTCATGCCGTCGCTACATGTCGGCCTCTTTCACATTTCCGTTCACATTGTTCGGTGCCTCGACGTTGTACAGGACGGGGCTTGGCCAATGAGGCGGGCGCGTTTGCCAACCCATGTTGGGTCGACTGGGGGGGGGCCGCCGCCATCTCTGGATGTGCTGCGACCTCACCTTCCTCTCTGCTGGGTGCAAGCTCAAGATGGCCTGAGCCGTCTCCTTGGTCTTCTGTGGCACGTAGACACTCCGTCCATGCTTCACCGTGCCCTCGCCGCCCTTCTGTCAAGCCTTCCCCGCAACGCCGGTCGACAGACCAAACAGCAAGCAGCAGCGTGCCCCGAGACACCGGCCGCACCGCGCATGGTAATTCGCTGCGCTTCTTCTTCTTCTTGTCGCTGTCTTGCCTCCCCCTTTCCTACTTTCCTTGTGCTTCCATTCTCCACTCCCGTTTCGACTACAAGTAGATCATGCTGCTGTTGCTTGTTGCCCTGGAGCCGCTCTCGTAACTTCCACCTGGTCTGCCACCGAACCTCATTTCCACCCGACCACCAGACTTTACTCCCGGTCGCCCAGCTTGCAGCAAACCACAAGAGATGGACAGCGCAGTCGTGGACCTGGTCTCCGACGACGAATATGAAGCCGACGATGAAGACGCTGCAAATGCTATCATCGACGTGATCGATCTCACCGGGCCAGAGGACATGTCCGACATCGACGTCCAGCCTGGGAGGGTGGCCGCGCCCCTGGTTGTCAAAAACGAACCCATCAGCGACATTGAGTGCGTGCAACTCATCCTCAATGTCCTGCCAGACGTCTCCGTGGACCACCTTCTTAGCCTGATAAGCGAGACAGCACGCACGCCAGCCGCATGCGAGCGCATAATTGCACGACTTCTAGATGGAGGCACGTATCCAAAAGAGAAGGAGGAGGCTGAGTGCCGTAAGAGGAAACGTGACAGCGAGGATTCCGGTGAATTTGACGGGGATGTGGACAGTGCGAATGATGCTGGCTACTTCAAAGACGCGTAAGTCCACACTTTATGCACTTCAGTCGAGACACGTCGCTTCTGCCTGCTGGCAGTACAGCCACGTCTCGACTACATTCGCCGGCAATTGTTGTGTCGTCAAGAACGATACTGACGGGCCACTAGGCTAGCGCTACTAAAAGACGAGTTCCTGCCGGTACCTGTACGGCACATTGAACAGGTCCTCCTGGAGCATAATACCTTCTTCAAGGCATATGGGGTCCTCGGAGAACAGCTACGAACGTACCAAAACATTGCCCATCCTTTTACCAAGAACAGAACGCTACGGACTAAGCAAAAAGCAGAAACCATGCTGATCGGTTGTGGGAGCACGATTCCAAAAGAATTAGCCGCGGTCAGGAGGAGTGAAGAAAAGAAAGCGGATGAACGCCGCAAGGCCGCAGAGCTCGAGCAAGCCGAACAAGAGAACCTGTGGCGAGCCCAGAGGGATGGCGAGATGGGGGAATGCCTCTGCTGCTACGACGACTTTCCTACCAACCGAATGACGAGCTGCGATGGTGACACAATCCATTTCTTCTGCTTCACTTGCGCCAAGAAGTATGTTGAAACCGAGATAGGCCTCGGACGAACCAAACCAGTCTGCTTCGCAGATTTAAGCTGCAACGGTACGTTTGCACGAAAACAACTACAGCACTTTCTTGGGGAAAAGTCTTTTGAACGGCTGGAGCACATGAAACAGCAGCAGGACTTGGCTGCCGCTGGGCTTGACTTTCTTTCCGAATGTCCATTTTGCGATTACAAGGCCGAATGTCCTCCAGTCGAAGTGGATAAGGAGTTTCGCTGTCTGAATCCCAAATGTCGAAAAGTTAGCTGTCGACTATGCGAAAACGAGACGCATGTGCCACTGAGCTGCGAAGAGTTCAAGAAGGACAACAAGCTGTCTGTCAGGCATATCGTCGAAGAGGCAATGTCTGCAGCTCTGATCCGCAGCTGCAACCAGTGTAAACATCCTTTCGTCAAGGAAGCGGGGTGCAATAAGATGACGTGCACACACTGTCGCAATGTGCAGTGCTACGTCTGCTCGAAGAACGTCGCGGCCTACGACCATTTCATCGACGGCCAGGGAGGCCCTAGGGATGATGATTCCCGGTGCCCTCTCCATGATAACGTCGAAGCTCGACACGAACAAGAAGTCACGAAAGCTGCCGAAGAAGCCAGGGCCAAGGCACAAGCAGAGAACCCCGATATCTTGGAAGCTGATCTCATGATCCAAGTATCAGACGGTGTCAAGCGAACGGAACAGAGCCGTCAAGAGCGAGCGCACGCAGCACATGTCCAGTTTCCTTTCCAGATGGCTGGGGGTGTTGTGGTTAGAAACGGACCGCCTCCGGCTGCTGTTGGGATAGCACCAAGGCACGTGCTACAACCTCAGGAGGGACCTTTCCTTCTGCCTCAACTCGGTGGTTTTGAGGATCTGCCACAGTAAGTCATGGAAACAATCAGCAGTCGACCCACTGATATCGTTAGGCAGGGTCCGGTCGCGCTCTTGGGCGCCTTTCGGGATGACAGGGATGCCAATCGGCGGTTGGTGCGGCAAGTGATTGATCTGAACCAAATGCCTGCCCGTCAAGAGCAACATCACCGAGAACAGCAGAGACGGCAACTCATGCTAACGCAGGAGCAGCAACAAGCTTTGCAGCAACAAGCTCATTTACAAGCAGTCACGGCGCAGCAAGCACAACGGCAGCAACTCCGTCAAGAGCACAACCATGGACCGAATCGAGGCAGGAGATAGTGTCTTTCTTTAGCATGTTCCATTTTGGTCTTGGATTTGGCACTTTGTGGAGTTTGGTAATGTATGTCCTTTGATCTCTTGATACCCCCGGAGCGAAGGGCGAATGGGTACACAGTAGATAGGGTAGAAAAGTTCAAAGATAATTCTGCACGGGGGCACGATTCTGGGGCTCAGGGTCAAGGCGCATGTCAAACTTTGCCTTGGCCTCCTCGATCCACGTCTCGAACCTGAAGACTCCAGCCTCTACGGTGCGTACCGGGGTGACTTTGGCGCCGCCCAGGTCTCTGCCTTCCTGTTCCGCGGCCCCATGTTCGTCGGGCGCGGCGCCTTTCCGCCCCGTCTTCTGTAGGCTGGGCTGCACCGGGACCCACGGCTGCGGATGTGGCAGCGGCGGATCGACGGCGGGCTCGTCCTTGAGCTCCAAGCTGATGTTGAAGGAGCAGTGACTACTGGGGAGGGGCGCGAGTTGTGCGCAGCGGGAGGTCAAGGAGACTAGCGCGGCGCGGAACTGCTCGGAGAGGTCGACGTCGACGTCGCTGTCGCCTTCTTCTCCGCGCGCGTCGTCCCATTCGATGTCCGTATTCCGCTCTCGCTTGTCCACGACGGGGAGGGAGCCCACGTCCACCATGTACCGCTCCATGACCCTCGCGCTCCCCCGCTCCCCCCCGCCCGCGTCGTAGTTGTATATGACGATGGCGATGCGCGCGACAGAGCCTGCGAGCAGCTCGTCGCGCACGGCGGCGATGGCGTCACGGATCCATTCGCACACGAGCGGGTGCCGTGATTGGTAGACGGCCGTGTTGTGGAAGCGCGCGCGCACGAAGGAGGCGCGCGGGTAGAGCGTGCGCAGGCAGAGCAGCGTGTGCGTGTAGGCGGTCAGGAAGTGGGTGAAGGCGGCGAGGGTGGACAGCAGCGTCGCCATGGTATTATTCAGCAGTGCGCGTTGGAGCGTACCGTGTGTATGTATGTATGTATGTGCGTGAGGCCTCACGACAACAACGCGCCCAAAATTATTTTATTGGCTGTCCATGACCACGACGACGACCACCACCACCACCACCACCACCACCACCAGGTAGCCAACGCCTGCACCCAAACAACGCTCCCACGCCCCGTCACGCCCCATCCCCC
>MU006791.1:469663-544556 GCA_010093635.1 Massarina eburnea CBS 473.64 | reverse complement strand
CCCCGTCCCCCGTCCCCCGTCCCCCGTGTCCGCCCGCCCGCCCGCTCGCACTCTGCGCTCCTACCCCGCTTGGCTTGCGCAGGCTTCGGCGGTGCCCCTCCTCTCCGCGCCCGCCCAATACCAATTCCCTCTGCCTCTCACCGCAATACCCCTCGCCCCCCCTCCCCCTCCTCCGCTCCGCCTGCGCTAGACCGCTAGACCGCGAGACCCGTGATGGAGGACCAGCTCGTCCAGCTGCTGTCGGCGACGCAAACCGCCCAGGAAGCGCCCCGCAAGCAGGCCGAGGAGCAGCTCCAGAGCCTGTACGGCCACCAGGACTTCCCCATCGCCCTCGTCGAGATCGCCCGCCATGCCGACGTGCCCCTCAACATACGGCAGGCCTCGCTGCTGTACCTCAAGCAACTGGTGCTGGCCGGCTGGAGCGACAACATGGACGACTTCAAGGGCCAGCTGCTCGTCTCCGAGGACCTCAAGCCCAAGATCCGCCAGATGCTGCTCGAGCTCGCCACCACCGACCAGCTCGACCGCAAGCTCAAGGCCGCCGCCAGTCTGGTCGTCAGCAAGATCGCCGGCTGCGACTATCCCGACCACTGGCCCGACCTGCTCTCCATCCTGCTGAACCTCATCCCGACCGCCACCGACGGCCAATTGCACGGCGCCCTGAAGGTGCTTGGCGAGCTCGTGGACGACTGCTTCAACGAAGCACAGTTCTTCGGCGTCGCCAAGCAGCTCATCAAGGTGCTGCACGACATCGCCATCAACGAGGCGCGCAAGCCTACCTTGAGGGCACTTGCCTGCAGCGTGTTCCGGGACTGCTTCGACATCCTCGAGATGGTCATGGAGGATCACAAGGCAGAGATCAAGCGCTTTGCGGACGAGGTGCTGCAGGAGTGGAACCCGTTCTTCGTCGTCATCATGAAGACCAGGCTGCCGGACCCGCCGACAGAGGACGAGGAGAACGAAGACACGCCCAACGCCGAGACATACCGAGGCCTTGTGGCCTTGAAGCTCCAGGTCGTCAAGATCCTCATGCGCATCCGCTCCGTGTTCCCCGCCGTTCTCTCGCCGCAGAGCCCCGTCCTGTTCAGTGCGACCTGGGAAGAGCTATCGGCCTTGCAGGCCGCATATCACCACATGTACATCCACGAGGAGCGCAACAGCAGGCTCGAAGACTCCGACAGTCTGCCGTACACTCTGGACTTCCTGGTGCTCGAAGAGCTCGACTTCATGCAGGCTTGTCTTCGGGCCCCGCCCGTCCGCAACGAGCTCCAGCAGCAGTTGCAGAACGGAGGCCAGTGGGTGTTCGAAGTCATGAAGCTCGCCGTTGCCTACGCGCACATCACGACAGAAGAGGAGGGCCTGTGGAATTTCGACGTCAACATCTTCCTCTCGGAAGAGACCAGTGTCACAGCCAACTACACATCGCGAACCGCTTGCGGAGACTTGGTCATCAAACTCGGCGAGTGGCTCACCCAGCCTACGCTCGAGGGTCTGCTAGCCTACACTCGCTCGTTATACTCGAACAACGAGAGTTGGAAGGCCAAAGAGGCCGCCCTGTATGTTCTCAATCAGTTGCTGAGCGACTTCCAGGATACCGACAAGCCGATCAGCCCCGAGACGGCGACCGGCTTCATCGACTTCATTCGTTATGCCATGCAGCAGCCGGACGTCTTCCTCAGGGCACGGGGCTATCTCGTAGCCGGTAGCCTCACAAGATCCTCTGGCGAGGCACTCCTTCAGTTCGCTTCATCCTTCTTCGAGGCCTCCCTGCAGGCCATCACAAACGACCAATCCGACGTTGTGCAGGTATCATGTATTCGCGCTCTTCAATACTACATCCAGGCCCTCCCTCCTGCAACAGTCCTGCCGCTCCAGCCAACAGTCATCACTGCCATCTCTACATATCTTCAAGCGCAGGACCTCGAGGAGCTGGCGGATAGCGACGATCTCATGGCTACACTGGTTGAGACGCTCCGGGATGCCATACTTCTGGACCCCAAAATCTGCATCACTGGCAACGGTCTCGATGTATTGTTCAGCGTCGCCACGCACGCCGCAGACAACTTCCAACTGGTCGTCATGATTACGGAAACGTTCGAAGAAGTCACGGACAGAGTCGCGCGCATGGGTGGAGACGCCTACGTTCAGCTGTGCGCCAAAGTGCTCCCGTCTTTGACAGGCGCATTCGACGTAGGGAACCTCACAGAAGCGAGCAGTCTGACCATTCTCGCAGCCGATCTCCTATCCGTACTAGCCGACCATGGTCCTGAACCGCTCCCTGCCGGGTTCGTGCAGGCCTGCATGCCGAAACTTAGTCGCATACTTCTCAACTCAAAAGATGAGGAGCTTCTCAAGACCGCAACAGTCGCTCTGAAAAACATCATCGCACACGACCATCAACAGCTCTTCGAATGGCGGGACGAATCGCAGAAAGCTGGTCTCGAAGTTGTTCTACTTGTCATTTCTCGGTTGCTCTCCACCGGCGTCAACGATCACGCCGCCGGTGAAGTTGGTTCACTTGCGGCCGAATTTGTCGAAAAGGCCGGCCACGAAAGACTAGGCCCTTACCTCGAAGAACTTCTACGAACTGTGGCCGCGAGGTTGGGTTCCGCGGAACATCCACCGTTTATCCAGAGTCTGACCCTGGTTTTTGCACGGCTGAGCTTGAATCACGCTTCGGAAGTTGTGGAGTTCCTAGCCAGGCAGAATATCGATGGGCAGAACGGTCTGCAGATTGTGCTTGCGAAATGGCTGGAGAACTCGATCAACTTTGCGGGCTACGACGAGATCAGGCAAAAGTAAGTCCCAGGCCGTCCTGCTGCGTATTGGTGAGAGTGCTAAAGTGTGATAGCGTCATCGCCCTTTCGAAGCTCTACGACCTCAAAGACCCCCGACTCGCAGCAGTCCAAGTAAAAGGTGACCTCATCCCCAACACTGACGGCCGCATTATGACGCGCAGCCGCGCCCGTCAAAGTAAGCACGCGTCTATCCATCCTCCCTGCTTACTCTCTGCGAGTCATAGCTCTTACGCGCTGCTACACTCATGCCCGCGAGCGTTCGCTAACAACACCCCTCGCAGATCCAGACCAATACACATTCGTCCCTGCACCTCTCAAAATCCTCAAAGTCCTCATCGTAGAGCTCCAGTCCGCATCCGGTGGCACGCGTCAGGAACTCGACGCTGCCCTCGCCGCCGACGCAGAAGAGAATCTCGACGACGACGATTGGGAAGACGAACCGAACCCCTTCCTCGACCTGGGCAGCGGCTTTTCTAAAGAGCAATTGATGTCGTATGCGGCGGATGATGCACCAGGGGGCAGAGGCAAGGATGATGAGACGCAAGCATTTATTGTGGAATTCTTCAAGAGGGCGCATGCTACGCCAGAGTTCGAGGGGGAGTTTTTGGCGCTGACAGAGGAGGAGAAGGGTAGGTTGACCAGTGCCGCGTAAAAGGGACTCATCTTTACGGGTCAAGGATAAGGCGTAAGGCAAGCAAAGTTGCTTGCGGTAGGATATAAATCTGCACCGTAGTGGTGGTGATCATGGTGGACGGCTCGCCATAACTCAAGAAGAAATCCAACACCCGCTTTCATTTCTGTGAATAGATGGTCAGATCTTAGGTGGGTGAAAATAGGATGAGGATCTATAGATAAATACTGGATTGCGCTGTAGCGCGACTTTTTGTTTACTTTTTATTGTGCATGGGCTCAGCTTCAGGTGTCGCTAGACTTGAGAGGGTGTAGATAGATAGCTCGATATGAGTAGAGTCCAATCGTCTCATACAATGTTCCTTCGACTTTGACGAAATGACGGCGGGGACGAAGAGAAGAGCAGGTGAAGGCCGCACGTGTTTTCTACACACTACTCATCCCATTGTCTACTGTTTTTCTGACATGGACACCGACATTGACATGGCAACTTTCAGATCTTAGATCGGTGTCGACACAGCCACGGATGCAGCGAGATGTGACAGACGTCATCAAACTTACCATGCCTTCTTGTGCTGGCTGGTTTCGATGGGTGTGGGTGTTTTGGATTTGGATCAGGGGGCGAGTAGATGTATGTACATGAATCATGATCGTGCCATGTTCAGAACAAGGTTGTAGTTATCCCGAAACTAGGGAGATGTAAAGGGTGAGTTGAGGCGGTGCAGTGGTAGTGTACCGGAGTTGCTCTTGGCCCGCTCTCTGTTGATGTTTAACAAACTTCGTCATTGTTACTTCTTCAAGAACGCTGCCAACCTCCAGTACCCACCCCCAAACCAGGGCTAGTATCACCGGTCCCTAGGCTTCGACGGCCCCCTCTCTAGTCAGGAACGCTCCGCACTACCTTCTACCTACAGACTTGTGGCTCAGCCCGCCACAAGCAACGCCTCCCAACAAACTTCCGCCTGCTGTGCTCGCACTTTTGCAGTTGGCAGGTGGCTTCAGGGGTAGGGCAAGAGGAAATACGGACTCGTGCATACGAGCTTGATCGGCCGTACCTAGTTACAAGGAAGCCGCGGGAGGAGTCGCGGGATCGTAAATCATCCACAAGGGATGATGCTTGTCGATCTCGGGTGGTCAGACACGCGCGCCACTGAGTCCCCAAAGCGTACCTTGGAAGGACCTAGTAAAAAGCAAAGCGAAGATCACGATCACAAATGACGATGGGTGCTGAACAGCAGGTTGAACGGTGCAACAGATCAACGACGCAGCTACCACAATAATGGAAGCCCATCGCGACCTCTTTCCATTGTCTTCCTTGCTTACCATGGCCATCTATCTGATCAGTACGAATACTGCACAACCAACAGATTCGCTCATAAACCAAAGCGCCTATCATCAACCCAGTACCCATTGGCCCCAACCGGCCACCCAGGACTCCTAGTTTAACCAAGAATTAAGAGAGACATTAAGGAGCGTCAATAATGCGCCCATCCAGCATTACATAGTTGTATGTGTTGATCCCAGATCTTTGAAAAGGAGCGTATTGGTGAAGAAAGGAGTGTGCGCTGTCGTTATAAAAGAACAGTCCGGTGAGCCGCATGAATACCCATGCCCCTGTCCAGGTCCACTTATTTTCCAATGCCAACGCCGAGCAGTATGAGACCGCAAACAATGAAACAGGAAATCGGGTCTTATTACAATTAGAAATGCGTGGCAATAGCCACGGCGGGGGAAGGCGTTGCGTATAATCGTTGATGTCGGGAAACCCGGAGAGAATACACAGTCGAATGATGATACATCGAACAGTTCGCGCCGCCTCTCAGTGAGGGAAAATGCGGGTGATGTTGGTAACGACGGACCGAGGGAGCGCGCAGAAGCAATAAACACAGACTAGCAGGACGCTTCCCGCCGGGTATATCCAAAAGAGACAATAATCCAGAACTTGAACGCCCAAAAGGAGGTTGAAAATATATCTTTACGAACGGAAATCGCTGGGACCTTGGTTTGCGAAAATGAAATTCTTCGCCTGAGGCTCAGTAGGACGCCGCATATACATCCCGTGGGGACCTGCGCCTTGAGGGGGAGCATACTGGTGGACGAGAAAGTCTGGCATGGTTGACAGGGGAGGGGCAAAGGGGACGTTGTGGGTGATATTGCTGAGGGGTACGTCTCTGAAGTCGTCGTAGCTGAAGTTTCCAAATGACCCTGCGTACATCATGCTGGAGGGATCCTCGGTTTGCCCTTGTCCCGACTCCGGTAGCGATGGCCTCCTGAAGTGGGATGGCTTGGGCTGCTGGATGGTGAGGTCCGTGGAGGAATGGAAACCGGCCCTGATCTGCGGGGGCTGCATTGACGTGGGGCGGGGAAAGGCCTGCTGTGTCGCTGGTGCCGACTGAGGCGGCGTATCGCGATACATGTTCTCCTGGGCAAGCCGTGCTTGGTTCATTTGCGCTAGATCAAGGGGTGTCGAAGGCGGCGAGGCGCCGCTGGAGTAGACTCCCGATGCTTGAGGCTCAACCGCCCAGTTCGCATTCAGACTGTCCGGACTGCTATGGTCGGGCATCGATGGATGGTTCCTGAAGCTGGTGTTGCTTTGCCAGGATGGAAATTGCGCCGTCTCATTGGGAGTCTGCGGGGTGAGCGGAGCCAGGTTTCCGGTCTGGCCGAGAGTCGTCGTACTGGAGGAAAAGGCCCTCGCGAACTTGGGCGACGATGCAGCCTCGGCAAAGGTGATCGACATGGGCGAGCGCTGCGCAGATCCCGGATTGGGTTTCTGCACACGGCCTGCTGCGTTGGCGATACCCGACGAGCGAATCTTTCGCAACGTGTGGTCGCCGTTGTTGCCCGGAGATGGCATGCCGCTGGTGTAGGAGGCGCTCCTAAGCGTGCTCGGGTTCAGGGCTGTCGGTCGCTTGTGTCTGCGTGCGGCGATGCTCGAAGACTGGTCTGGTTGCTCGAGATGGTCGGGCGTGCTGTTCTGGATGCGGATCGCTTCGATGGTGTTGGCTAGATTGCTCGTGGACGAATTCCTTCGCGCAAAAGCTTCATCGCCAAATACAGGCATCTCGAATTCAGAAGGGCCTCTGCTGACGGTGCGTTCGTGATGCCCCGGCGAAGACAGAACGGCTTGGGCAGAAGCGTTCGAGTGCTGGTACAAATCGCTTTGTGAAAATGGCTGGTTCTGACCGCCTTGGCCCCAGGTGAACAGGGCGGCATCGGACACGGACGCCTGGTGCAGATTGTAAGGCGAATCGAACACGTCGTCGGTGTCGTTGGCTGGTTTGGCCTCGGTGCCGCAGCTCTGCTCGTCAGTCCAACCGGAGTACATGGAGGTAATCGAGGCCACTGAGCTAGGATTCGGGCCTAGCGACGACTGGGTAGTAGCAATCGACTGTGTGCCCGAGTATGGCGACGCGTCGTCGGGCCCTGCACTGTTGCGGAGCTCGGCGGCATGCGTGGCACCGGCGTCGAAGGACGAGAAATCCATGCCAAGGTCGGTGAACTGGAAGGGGCCGAGAGTGGGCGCGGAGTCGTTGGGCAGCGGGGCGGGCATGGAATAAGTCAAGTCGTTGGGCAGGCCATGTGACCAGTGCGGGTTGCTGGGGAAAGCGGAATCGTGCGGAGGCAGGGTGGCGGCGTTGTTGTGCATGTACGAGGCACCGGCAGTGGCGGCCATGATGGACGTGTAGACGGCGTTGGAATTGTAAGCGGTGGACCGGTCGGCTTCCGGGATGGAGTTGAGCGAATGGTGCATGTCGTAGGGCTGCTGGAAAGCCATCTGGGGCCCCAGCTCCAGGGCCGACGGACCCTCGACGCTCTGCACCGGCAGGCTGGCAGGGCTGATGTCGGCGGTAATGGGGGTGGGATAGTAGTCCTGGGGAATGGACAGGTGGGCCTGGCGCTGGTCTGGGCGGGCTGGGAACTGGGGCGCGGAAATGGGCACCGACGGCTGGCCGTAGAGGCCCATGTTGCCCATGTTCATGTTGTACTGGTTCATCTGCTTCTTGATGTCCTGCTTGACTTTGGCTCGCCGGTTCTGGAACCAGTTCTGCATCTCGTTAGCATGCGTCTAGCGTCCAGCGCACCGGGAGACGGGTACCGACATTGATCTTGTCGAGGGGCACGCCGAGAGACTCGGCGAAGCCCTTCTTCGTCTGCGTGCTCGGCTTATGGTGGGCCTGGAAGTGCGTCTCCAGGATGTCGTGCTGCTCCTTGGTGAGGCGGGGCTTTACGTCTGCGACGCCGCCGTGGTGCGGCTTCGCGGCGGGCTTTGCAGCGGCACCAGCAGCAGCAGCACCGGCACCGGCAGCAGCACCCGACTGCGGCTGCGACGGCGGGCGCGGCGGACCGGCTTCGCTGGCGTTGAAGCGCCGCATGTTCATGCTCTACTACTGCTCGAGGCGCGCGCGGGGACAGGCCTGGCTCCTCCCTCTCTCTCCTTCCCAGAGCCTGCGTGGCAGCTGCTGGGGAGGGGGTGCGTGGGCGGCGATCGAGACGGGCGGCGTGGATGGCGCTGGAGGGCGGCGGGTGACGGGGGATGACGGGGGACGACGGGGGATGTCGGGGAGGGTGCGTGGATGACGATGGGCGGAGCGGGCCAGGCGGAAATGAGGGTGCTGCGATCAATTGCGGTGCGTGGTGACAGACGGAAAGCGAGCGACAGTTACGGCACCAGCATCACAGGGACCGAGGCGGGCGATGCGGCGATGCAGAGATGCAGAGATGCAGAGATGGGTGCAGGCGATGCAGGCGATGCAGGCGATGCAGGCGATGCAGGCGAGGGGCGCGGGCAAAAACGAAAGAACAGTGGCACAAGTCCAAAAGCGAGTGTGGTCGGCGACGAGGCGAGCGGTGGAGAAAGTCAGTCAGTAGAGAGTAAGTAGTAGAGCTAGAACTGGTAAAGGAGGACGGGTCCGCCGGCGTTATGAATGGGTGGTCCCGAGACGCGGGCGCAGCAGGCGGATTGATGCTAACTTTGGACCGCCGTCCCCACGCAGCACTGGCAGACGGTCGCCTGCGCTTGCATCTGCTCACCACCACCACTGCTGCTGCTACTGCTGCTACTACTGCTACTACTGCTACTACTGCTACTACTGCTACTACTGCTGCTGCTACTGCTGCTGCTGCTGCTACTCCTACTACTGCTAGATACTAGAGCCTATTCTCTCCGCAGACCCTCCCCAGCGCCGCCGCGACAGGGTCAGCAAGCGGGTGCGTCAGGCCGCCGCCGCTGCTTGCTGCTCGTGCCCATCACGTTATGTTGTCGCAGGCCGATCACGTCTGCTTAAAGCTGCTCGTCCGGCCAGGGGGGCGTCTTGGGTCGCCAGTCGCCCAGACGCCGTGCCAGGCCGTGCCAGCTGATTGCTGAACGGCGGCGGAGCGGCGGAGTAGATAGTAGTGGCCCCCAGAGCCGTCTGACGCACCGGGCAAATGTTGTGACTCGCATACTACCCGTCTCTACTTTAGCTACTTGGGCAGCGAGCAAAAGGCGAACTCAGCGATGAGGCTGCTGCTGCTGCTGCTCAAGTCTTTCAAGCGCGCCCAGGGGGGGACGGCTGCGCTCTGCTCTCATTGGCCCGTCGGCTCCAGGGCGCTCCAGCCCGCGGACTGGCCTTGCCGCGCTGTTCGATCGGGTCACCGTCATGTCATCTTGAACGTCATTGCAATTCCGGGAGATGTGCGCATGGGAAGAGACGAGAGGCATGGGTCGACGACGCTCGGAGAATAGGTAGGTATGTAGAGAGACAGAGAGAGAGAGAGGCGTGCCGGCCGCTAAGCGCCAAACTCACCGTGTGCCATGGCTCACCTTTCGCCTTGTTATTATTATTGCCGTCCAAACCCGCGCTTCAAAGCGCCCTGGCACGACTCGAGAGAAACTCAAATCGGTGCCGGCCGTGTTATACAAACTTCTGCTGTCGTGTCGTGCTGGCTGACAACACAGACGGTCAAGCCTGGTGGGAACTCGTTACACCTGCAAGGGATCGCCTTTCGACGCCCATCTCTGCCCCCCCCATGGGCCTGTCACGTCGTCCCAGCTGTCACCACCACCCCCAACCAAGCTCTTTTCGCGGAGCGCGGAGCGCGGAGTAGGTGTTGTGCTGCAAATGACGTCTGGCCATGCACTGCAACCTGCGACCATTCTAGAAAACGGAGGCCCGCTTGCAGTGGCTCAGACGGCCTGGGTCAAGTACAGCTACAGTAGTAGTAGCAGCAGCAGCAGCAGCAGCAGCGAAGCGATGCAACACACCACGGATCACCTCGGATAATATGGCCAACGGCTGCCCCATCTTGCTGCCATTCTTGTTGCCAATGCCACTGATTCGACCGAGGCGAGCCTGCGCATGAAAACCCCCTGGAGAGTCGTTCACCCTGACTACTTGTAAATAACAATACAGAGCCCGCTGCGTTGACAAGTTGCGCGCGACAAGGATGCACTCCCGAAGCACTCTGGCACCGAGTACACTGCGTCGCTGCCATGATTGGCCACTGCTGCTGCCAGACGCAGACGTTGCTTTCGGTGGCCCGAATGAAGGTTGCATTTCTGCGTTGGGCCACAGGTAGCTGGTAGGTCTGTCTATTAAAAGCCCCCCCGTTAGCCTCCACCTTTTGAGCCTCTCGCTGAGACCCCGTGACATTTGCCAACTGCTCAGCCTCGTCGACATGCTGCTGCGAAGCTTGCCTTTTCTCTCCGCCTCAGACGAGAGCGTCCGTGACCTCCAACTGAACTGAACCCTTCGACTTGTCCCATGCTTTCAATGCGACCGAGCGCATGTCGCGGACGATGAAGTCAGCCCCGGCTTCCCGCAGTTGCTCTAGCGTATGTGTCGTGTAGAGTGCGACAACGATACAACCCGCCGCTTTTCCCGCCCGGACTCCTGCCGGAGCATCTTCAAACACAACAAACGTCCCTTCTCGATGAGGAAGGGCGAGTTTCGCCTTGCCCAACTCATAGCAGCCAGGGTCGGGCTTTCCACGCTGGACGTCTTCTGCCGCCACAAGAAACTTGGGGTGAGCCAGTTTCATCATGTCTAACCAGCCCGTCACCAATGGCCGTGTGCCGCTGGTTACAATGCACCATGGGATAGCGTGCTGCTCGAGCTGATCCAGGAGCCCTCGGGATCCCTGGATTTCTGTGGCATCTGCCCCGAATTCTTTCGGTATCAACCCCTCGATGTGGCTAATGTCTGCACCTTTATCAGCATGACTGGTCTCCGCGGGAGCGCGCCGCACGAACATTCCCAGTTGGCAAGCTTTGGTTCGTACATCTCCAGCACGTCTATGGACCTGCGGCCGTGCGAAGTAGCAAGAATAACCTCCGGGTCAACGCCGATCTCTCTTCCGATTCTAGGGACATGAGCATGGGCTGTTGCAGCTGAAGGGGAAGCCAGCACATACTTTTGCCAGTTCTTGATGATGGCATTCGTGGAGTCTATGATTGTCCCACTACAAGAAGAATCAGCATCGAGGACGGTGCTCTACCATGTGCAAACGGCTTACTCCATGTCGAACAGCTGGGTGCGGTCAGTGATAACCATGCAGCTGATATGAAAACACTTACCAGACCATTGCAGCTCAATGTCTGGGCGGGAGCCGAGAAGGCAGGCTCGGTATGCTCTGGGACTGTCATTGTGTGCCGTACGAGGCAACTTTCTCACCACAGGGTAAAGGTCAAAGGTAAGGGGTGGCAATAAGCGTTGACTGTTTCGTCGACGAGAGCGTAGGACAAGAAAATGTACATATGTAGAGGGCGAGTACGCGTGTCCTACCAGTGTCACGTGTGACGATTGCCCCTGGTCAACCAAAGCGATTAGATAACACGATTCTGCCGTCCCTCTCCGCCCGAACTCTTGGCAAAATAATTTTCGACCAATGTGCCTGACTAGGATTGCGCGACCCTCCACGCACACAACCACACTCTACAGCGCAAACATGAAGGTCGGAAGTAAGTAGGACAGGATCCGTATATACGCATTGAAACTTACGTGTGCGCCAGAACCGAAATCGAAGCGCGTTCCCGTGCGTCTGCGGAACAAGATCGAGAAGGCCTCCGCAGCAAAGCAACGGAAAGTGAAGAAGGAGGCAAAGAAGAACCCGCAATGGCGGTCGAAGACCAAGAAAGATCCAGGCATCCCGAATCTCTTCCCATACAAGGACAAGATACTCCAAGAGATTGAGGAGAAGCGCAGGCTGAAGGAGGAGGAGGCTGCGCAGCGCAAAGAACTGGCGAGAGAGCAGAGGCTTCGCGGCGAGACGGCAATGGACACGAACGAGGGCGTAGAAGGCTTCCTGGATGAGGAGGATCTGTTGGAGGACGAGTCCGACAATGACGACTCAATGCAGGTGGTGCGTGGGCATGGCCGAACCTATCACATGCACATACTAACGAATCTGCAGGACGATTCGAACCCCATGGCTGCTCTCTTGGCCTCGGCGAAGGCTCGCGCGGCCCAGTTTGAAAAGAGCAACGCGCACGACGATGACGCCATGGACGAAGACGACGACGATGGCGAATTTGCCGGCTTTGAAGACGATGACGAGGAAGGCACCACTGCCGCAACGATCCGAAAGGATTCGTCCAGGAAAGCTTTCGACAAGGTCTACAAACAAGTAGTCGAGTCTGCAGACGTCGTGCTGTATGTACTTGACGCGCGAGACCCCGAAGGAACCAGATCAAAAGAGGTGGAGCAGATGGTCATGGCCGCTGACGGGGGGAGCAAGAGGATGATCTTCATCCTCAACAAGATTGATCTCGTACCGCCGCCGGTCCTGCGATCGTGGCTTGTTCACCTGCGACGCTCGTTCCCCACCCTCCCGCTTCGTGCTTCCAAGCCAGCGCCGAACGCAAAGACCTTCGACCACAAAGAACTCACCATCAAGGGAACCTCGGAAACGCTCTTCAAAGCTCTCAAGACATTTGCGGACTACAGGCAGCTGAAGCGATCCATCAAGGTCGGCATCATCGGGTACCCCAACGTTGGCAAATCATCAGTCATCAACGCGTTGACATCAAGAATGGGCGGCAGGACTGGCGCTTGCCCTGTAGGGGCAGAAGCCGGCGTCACCACTTCTTTGCGCGAGGTCAAGCTTGACAACAAGCTCAAGCTCCTTGACTCGCCTGGTATTGTGTTTCCTAACAAGACGGAAGGCAGCAAAGCCAGCAAAGTCGAGGAGCAGGCCAGGCTCATTCTGCTCAATGCCATTCCTCCAAAAGATATTGACGACCCTGTTCCCGCCGTCAATCTGCTCCTCAAGAGGCTCTCTACTTCACCTGAGCTGTTCACAAAGCTGGTCGAAGCGTATGAGCTCCCCCCTCTGCATGTAGTCAACGGCGATACGACGACAGACTTTCTTGTCCAGGTTGCGAGGAAGAGGGGCCGACTGGGCAAAGGAGGTGTCCCGAACCTTCACAGCGCAGCGCAAGCTGTTGTCACTGATTGGCGTGATGGTCGCATACAGGGTTGGACCGATCCTCCAAAGTACACGTCTGCCGGCTCTGCCTCCACCAAGACTGCGCCAGCCTCCAAGGGCCTCGTTGGCGATCAGAAGAAGATCGTCCAGGAATGGGCAGCCGAGTTCAAGCTGGAAGGACTTTGGGGAGACGATGCAAACGATGATGTCGATGCCATGGAGACTTGAGACTGCATTCGCGGAGTCGGTTTGGTTTGGCAATAAGACCCCGGTTTTCATTGTTCTAGCGATTGGCGTTCTCGAGGAAGTAAAGGGAATAAAGTGCAGACGCACGTGGTAGATGCATTCATGATACCAATCTGACGGTTTTTAATCTGCCAGTCGGCTTTCACCGTGATCTATGTATGTCTTGTACTGAAACCGCACAACTCTCGCCATAGCCCACTCCCAGCGATGTCGTATACGAAGCAGCGCCGACGCTAGATCAAAGCCCGCAAAGTAGAGCCAACGGGTCTACACAATGCTGGAGGATGGTTGATTATAGTCGTACCGAGCTTTCTTCACTAGCGCAAGTTTGACGCCGAACGACAAAGGTTGCACTCGGCTCTTACAGGCTCGAAGACATGCAGAGGTCGGCCGTGAGCGATATCGGCTTGGTGCCAACGCTTGTGTGGTATGGTGTGTGTGCGATGTGCTGCCTCCTCCAGATATCGACCCCTCGTTATTTCCCCACTTCGCGGCTACCGTCGGCTTAGCCAGACAGACTACAAGCTTCGTCTCTTCTTTCGAGCTTGCGGATGGACTACAAATAATTCTGCGTCGTGCTTCTTGCTCCCCAATCCCACGTGTTTTCAGAATGTCTCTAATGAAGAGTCTGCAGACGCTGAGCTCTGTCTCGGCTGTGTCAAGGTCACGGACAATTGCCCGGCGAGGTGTAGCTACAGTGAGGCGATTGTGCATCTGATGGGCGATAGCATTGGTGACTGACATTTCGGCAGATCGCGAACTTCAAGGTTCCCTCAATCAACAATGAACCAAATGTATTTATGGGCTTGCGTAGCTAGAATCGGGCTCTTGGAAGCTGACTGCCATTGAAGCAACACTTCACCAAAGGATCGATCGACCGGCAAAAGCTACAAGATGCGATCGCAACTCTGAAGCAGAGGGCACCTCTCAACGTCCCTTTGGCAGTAGGAGGTCAGGAGGTTTGTGCGCCACGGGGTTTGAGAGAGGGCTAGAACTCACGCTGATGGCTGTAGATCACCAATTCATCCATCCTTACGCAAAACAATCCCTCCTCGCACGCCGATGTGGTCGCGAAGTACTCCAATGCTAGCGCCACAGACGTGAAAAAGGCCATAGACGAAGCATTGGCGGCCAAGGCAGCATGGGAAAGCCTGCCGTTTGCCGATCGAGCAGCCGTCTTCCTGAAGGCAGCTGACTTGATCTCGACCAAATACCGATACGACATCATGGCTGCGACTATGATCGGCCAAGGCAAGAACGCCTGGCAAGCCGAGATCGACTCTGCGGCAGAGCTCTGCGATTTCCTGAGGTTCAACGTCAAATATGCCGAGGAGACCTATGGACACCAGCCGGTGCACAATTCGCCAGGCGTCTGGAAGTGAGTTCGTGTGACGAAATCAAGTACGACTGGGATGCTAATGCAGCATAGTCGCGTCGAGTACCGCCCGCTCGAGGGCTTCGTGTACGCCATCTCCCCGTTCAACTTCACAGCCATCGGTGGCAATCTTCCCGCGGCCCCAGCTCTTATGGGTAACGTAGTAGTGTGGAAACCGTCCCCCGCCGCGATCGCGTCGAACTGGCTCATCTACCAAATCCTCATTGAAGCGGGTCTACCTCCAAATGTGATCCAGTTTGTTCCGGGTGACGCAGTGGAGGTTACCCAAGCAGTGCTATCACACCGACAGTTTGCAGCTCTGCATTACACCGGTAGCACATCGGTCTTCCGATCGCTCTACGGCAAGATTGCGAATGGCGTTGCCGAGGGAAAGTACCAAAGCTACCCGCGGATCGTCGGTGAAACCGGAGGAAAGAACTTCCATGTCGTCCATCCGAGTGCCGATGTCTCAAATGCAGCGATCCAGACGGTGCGCGGAGCCTTCGAATACCAAGGCCAGAAGTGCAGTGCTTGCTCGCGACTATACGTTCCCAAGTCCATCTGGCCCGAGTTCAAAGACAAGCTTGTCACCGAGACAGCCGCGCTGAAGATTGGCGACCCCTCGGATTTCTCCAACTTCATTGGCCCTGTCATCCACGAGGCTAGCTTCAAGAAACTGTCCGGTGTCATCGACGAGGCTAAGAACGATAACGAGCTCGAGCTACTGGTTGGTGGGAAATACGACAGCAGCAAGGGCTACTACATTTATCCAACCATCTACCAAACCACGAATCCGAACCACCCGCTCCTATCACGTGAACTTTTCGGACCGGTCCTTGTCGCACACGTCTACGACGACACTGCTCCCGACGCGTTTGCGAAGATCTGCAAGCAGATCAACGACACCTCCGAATACGCCTTGACCGGTGCGGTCTTTGCGAAGGACAGGGACACGATTCGGTTTGCGGAGAACGCCCTTCGTGATGCGGCAGGTAACTTCTACATCAACTGCAAGTGCACCGGTGCCGTCGTTGGGCAGCAACCGTTCGGTGGCTCAAGGGCCAGTGGCACGAACGATAAGGCTGGTAGTGCAAACCTGCTAGCTAGGTTCGTCAACATGCGCTCGATCAAGGAGGAATTTGTCCCCACCACGAAAGTCGAGTATCCCAGCAACGAGGTGTGAAGGGGGGACGTGTAATGCAAGGTTTCCCGAGTTAGGTACTGGCGTTTGGGCATCTAAAAACCCGAGGGGCGTTTCATAGGACTTGTCGGACCATACTCGAATATACTCGGATATACAGCAATGTTGTCAACTCGTTTCAATAATAGAGAAGTTCCTTTCGTTCGACGATTGACAGCGAGACCCACTTCGTCAGTCAGTTCCGAGAAGCTTGAGCCTTGAAATGCGGTTCGGACCGGGCACTACTAACTTCCAGGGATCCAGAACGCTGCGTCCCGGCACCTGGGGTGAGCAAAAAAGGTACAAAAAAATACCTTCGAAGATACACCCTTCCTCCGTCGGACATGTCCCCTAAGCAGCGTCCTCCTTACAGCCCTCGGCCAGGTCAGATGATGGCGCCCAACAGCGACAAACATCCGCGACATGCCGAGGAACCAATTTCTCACACGGTGCCTCCTCAGCATTCGCGATAAAGGTATTTTTAAAAAAAAAGAAGCTTCGAAGACCGACCAACGAGGGACATGCCGAGGTGCCTATCTCGGCCTAGCGCTGCAACATGACCTGACATCATCAACCACCAAGTGATCTTTGTTCTGGTTGCGCGGCAATTAGCATGCCGATTCCGCCATTTGACGTTACCCACCGGTGCCATCATCACCCGCGAGCTCGCGATACGTAGCCACCTCATTGGTAGGATTCGGAAGGGAATAAGCCTCGTGGGGCCTGGACAATAACCTCGGCCGAAGAACCTTTTGCTCCAGATTAATAGTTGTGTCATCATACCATCGCAAACGGGCCTAGAGAACAGATTTGACGGATTTGACGGATTTGATATAGGTGGATCCCTTATCTAGCATTCTGTTTGGAAACATTTTCGGTTTTCTTCCCACTCCCCCCCTCACAACAGCCCACAATTTGCGTGGTTTTCTCGTCCTCAAATCTTTCTCCTCTCCCCTGCAGCTGCTCTGCAGCACTCCGCTAAGGTCAGACCCGACCCCATGGAGAAACAACCAGAACACGTCGATCCCGAGTCCGGCAGACAGGGCATACCGCATTTCAAACTCATCCTAGAGCAAGGCATTGTCACAGACGAGATTGTGAACTGGGACTATGAAGGCGCGGGCACAGAGGACGATCCGTTCGTGGTCGAGTGGATAGAAAATGATCCTAGAAACCCGATGACTTGGGGAAATACCAAGAAATGGTTATGCACGTTTTGTATGGCCTTTGCGACATTGACCGTGTCGTTCTGCTCGTCGGCGTTCTCGGGAGGTATGTTTACCTAGTCGTAGCAGAGGAGATCCAGACGATACTGACAGTCCAAGGTGTGCAGCAAATCCTCAAGGAATTCGGCGTCTCGCAGGAAATTGTTACCCTTGGTATCTCCCTGTTCGTTCTCGGCTTTGCCCTTGGTCCTCTCCTCTGGGCGCCCTTTAGTGAACTGTACGGCCGCCAAATCGTCTTCCTGGGGACCTTTCTCGCTTTCGTCGCCTTCAATGCTGCTGCCGCTGGGTCGAAGAACATATGGACACTTCTCATCCTGCGATTCTTTGGTGGCGCTTTCGGATCTAGTCCTTTGACGAACGCTGGTGGTGTGGTCGCGGACCTGTTCGCAGCGAAGGAGCGTGGTCTTGCCATGTCAATCTTCTCCGTCGCTCCTTTTATGGGACCAGTGTTAGGGCCTATCGTTGGTGGTTTTTTGGGTATGACCGAGGGCTGGCGTTGGGTGGAGGGTCTGATGGCGATCTTCAGCGGCCTTATTTTCGTCGTTGCCATCCTTTGCACCCCGGAAACGTATCCTCCGGTCCTTTTGCGCAGACGCGCGGAGACCCTGTCGAAGATGACTGGGAAGGTTTACATGTCAAGAGGTGATATTGATCAAGGCAAGACGTCTCTTGGTGAGGCATTTGCGACTGGTCTCAAGCGACCTTGGATTCTACTCTTCACTGAGCCCATTGTCTTCCTCTTGTCTCTGTACATGTACGTTGGTCTTCTTGCGGCTGTGGACAGTGCTGACATAGGCAGGGCCATCATCTACGGCACTCTATACATGCTCTTCGGCGCATATCCCATCGTCTACCGCCTCGGCCGTGGCTGGAACGAAGGTATATCCGGTCTTCCGTTTGCCGGTGTTGCCATCGGAATGTTGGCTGCCGTCAGCTACACCATCTTTTACGACAACAAACGCTACCTGAAGTGCATTAAAAAATCCGAGGGTGGTTTCGCAGCTCCCGAGGATCGGCTACCGCCTTGCATTCTCGGAGGCATCATGTTGCCTGTAGGTTTATTCTGGTTTGCGTGGACGAACTCTCCAGGATTGCCTTGGCCGGCAAGTGTAGCTGCGGGAATTCCTTTCGGATTTGGCATGGTGCTCATCTTCCTGAGCGTGATGAACTATCTCATTGATGCTTATACGATCTTCGCTGCATCGGTTTTGGCGGGCAACGGTATCATCCGTTCCGTCTTCGGTGCAGCGTTTCCTTTGGTACGTACTCGAATACCTCTCACAAATGATGGTATGCTGATTTAGGAACAGTTCACATCACAAATGTACGGCGGTCTCGGAATACATTGGGCAAGTTCAATCCCTGGGTTTCTCGCCCTAGCCTGCCTCCCTTTTCCCTTCCTCTTCTACAAGTACGGTGCCGCCATCCGCAAAAAGTGCAAATACGCCGCAGAATCCGAAGCCTTCATGCAGAAACTACGTGGCAAAGCCGCTGCCTCTCGATCACGGCGGATCGATGCCGACGACTCTGACAGCTCGCGTACGCATGCAGACGAAGCCGAGGAGTTGGCTGAGCAACAGGCTATCGATTACTCCTATGAAGATGAGGCGGAACCACAATTTGAGGAAATGAAGACCGAGAAAGAGAAAGAGGGAGAGAAAGACGGTGGGGAACTGCAGAAGGTGAGGACAGGAGGCGGAAGAAGTGTGAGGAGCACGAGGAGCAGGAGAAGCGTGAGAACGATCCAGGAGTATTATGATAATCCTTACGAGATTGACCGTGTCCACACCAGGGAAAGTTTTAGACCCGTCAGGAGTAGGGCGAGTAGCAATGCGGGCAAAGGGATATCGAAGATCAAGAGTAGGCAGTAAGGTGGATGGCGCGTGGCTTATAATGTGAGCGTTCTGGCTTTTTGCATCAGGGTGTTCGGGTCAGAAACGATGGGATTGAACATCAACGTTGTATGGGCATGAGAAAGGAGAGCAATGATATCACACGGTTTTCTGTACTTATAGATATGCCCTACGCAACAATAATACTTGATGACTTCGCTTCTGGTGCGTAATAGCATTCAGCGTACTCGACACCGTATCAAGGTTGCCTATGAAGTCTCACCCTCGGTCGCACCCTATTCTTGACGACCCAATCTTTACAGTCAAGACCGACCCTCAGCGGGCTCTTGTGCGAAGCAATCATGTAGTTGATCAAGGAGGTTAAAAAAAGAACAGCAAAGAACAGGGCACATACATGTTTTGAGTGGATAAAGTCCATGCTGAATATGGCGGCAGTGAACAAAAGAGGAAAGGCAAGGTACTGTACCGTAGTCAGCAAGAGTTCGAAAGTATGAAAAGGTAAAGTAGTGAGTTGTGGGGTTCCGACTACGATGGGGACTTACGACTGCCATTTGCGTGAGCGTTCTAATGTTCTCGCCCTGGGCTATGACCGTCTCGGTCTGACTGAGGCTTGAAACAGTGTGAAGCTATTTAACATGAGTTTAAGCTTACATACCACTCGGCGACGAACTCACACTGTTGAGCTTGAACTTGAATCTATTGCTTTTGGTCATGGGTACTCTTTTCAGACGTTCTAGCTCCGCCAAGTTTTGAACAATGCTGTCAATGAGACGCGGATACTCGATCTTGTCGCGAGCGTGTACGGTAAAGAAGGACATTTGATAGTTGTTAAACGTGTCCCATGCACTAGCGATACCACTTATGCAGTCGACAAATATCTGTATGGTTTCGATAACGTTGCTGAGAGTCTGCGTGTGTGTTCTTTTGTCGTCGTCTTCGAACGTTTGCGCTAGCTCTCCAGCCTAGTGATGATAATTATCGGCACTTGAAAACATACATGAAGTCATGATTTTTCATATTCGAAGGCGAAGTGGGGCAGGAAGTACTCACATATCTTTCTATACGCATATTGAATGTCTCTATAAGCGCAGTGTACTCTGTAACCTGAAGCATCCGTCGGTCCAACATTAACAGCCAATAGCCCCTCGGATCAAATCGCGGCTCTTCCATTGTGCCCCGACCGCCCAGAGGTGGATCGAAGCCATCACCATTCGGTTTGCTCTTAAGGTGTGTACGTAGGTTTCTTTCAGAGCCAAAGTATGTGTCGACCAGGAACAATTCAGTCCAGAAATTTTCGTCGAGGCCCCAGGATATAGATGAAGTCTGTGCCTCGTGGTAGAAAAAGCTCTTCACCATCTCCCGAGTATTTGTGAAGTGGTAATATAGCAGGCTTCCTCAGGGGCTTGCCAGATGCTCGTCTGTCATCTTCATGCAGTAGTGCGGGCCTCATTGCGTGATATGGAGTGTGAAATTCGAGAAAGAAGCCATAACTCTATTCGCATTCGCTCCTTTTCTGTCCCTATTGTGTGGTGTGTGATCGTTTCATGAAACGGTCATAATTATCTTTCATATGTATGAGACTCCATGGTCTAGAAATCATTCCGCGTGTAGATGTACGTACCATTGTTGTCGCCGAGAAAATATGCTCCCGCCCAAGATATCTGTGAAGAAAGTCTCTAACCGGGATGGTCCACCGTCGTGGGATCGTCGACGCCAATACCAGAGCGCCTGCCGAAGTCACATTGAGAATAAATCTAGGATGATGAGCCGTATAATCCCTATTGCATTACGGAGTACCAACATTATACGTTTTTCTGGCTTATTTTTCCCAGCCACTATTAAACAAACGTTAGCAATTTGATCGGCATAAGTAGAAGATAATAGACTCACTTCTGCTTGTAGTCGTTTATATAGTATTAGGATAGTAAGCTTAGGAGACAGTATCACGCAATTGCTGCAATATTAGCGCTTTTGCTCCTAGCTACTATGTCCTGCTTTAATACGCGTGACAAGCCTACATGCTATATTACTACGTTCTCTGTAAAGAAGTTCTAAAGTATTTAACGCTTTTAAGGTACAAGGTCGTCTAATTGCGTGTAGCTAAATAACACGAATTTCTTAATAACAACCTCGTGTAATGAAATTAGAGTCTATAAGGGGAAAAGTCAAGATCTGTCCTCGGCGCTATATTTTGTTAGGTCTAGATATATAAACTTCTCCTACAGGTTATGCGGTTAGAATAACTTAGTGCTAAACTTGTACGCTATACGTATTTATTAAGAGATAGTTCCTAGGCTGTTACTAGTGTGCTAGGCGGTTACTGCTATATAGGCAACATTCACGATATAGGATTAGAGTTATCCCGCTTGTCTTACTAGTTCGGAGTTACAAGGCTGATACGATAAGCCTCTACGAATAGTAGGATAAGTTAAAGTAAATAAGGCTAAGAGAAAATGTACTATAGAGGCAAGTAAAAGCTTGATTAGTTTGCATAGTGCGAATCAATATAAGATGCAGGTAACTGCTATGGTCTTTACACCTCTTACACTACTATCACGCTGACTACAAAATCTGTTATAGCAAGTAATTACGTTCAAGTAGTCTCGCCTTACTAGCACGACCGACCGAGAGCGCGATAACAGTTCTTTATTAACCTTCTACCTAGTCTGTCAAGTCTAATTATATGTAGAGCTTACATTGACTAACTTTATCAAGGTACCTTATACCTCAGATACAGAATGTGTCTTAAAATACAAAGAGGAAGAGCACCCTATAAACTATACAACACGCATTTTGGACACGGCTACTGTCAAGTATGCCCACCGACTAACTTGTTAGAATCAATAATACGTAGAGAAACACGGCACTCTGTAAGCTAGAAACTGAATACATAGTTCTTTATGTGCTGAATATGTAGTAGAATGGATGTGTAGATAGTAGGGCTGAGACTTATTAGGTTTGCGTACGCTGCGTTCAGAGAAGATTGTATGCTGCAAATATTAATGTCACCACAGGAAAACTGCGGCGACGGACCCATGCTAATATATGCTACAAACTGTTAGAGTTGCAACCATGCAAGGGATGAATGCTGCACGGTGGAGCAAAAATGAAGCTTTATAAGGGATGTTAGACTTGGTTAAACACAACATGTCGTATCTTTTGTAGAACGTACTTGTTTTGTACATTGAAGTGCATATGGGTATCTCGTTTTTACAACCGTTAAAAGACCAAACGCCGCCGCTATGCAGTACCGTGAATCTCGACCGCCTTACCGCAATCCATGGTCCACCTTCCTCCCGCCCAGATGCTTCTCCAACCTATCGTCCCCATAGAACAGGTCCCGCAAACTCTCATGCTTCCTCCTCTGCACCTTCTCCAGCTTCCTCACCTTCCCCGCATCCAGTCTAACGTCTTTCGGCACCAAACCCTCCTTCCTCTCCCTCTCTATCCGCTTCCTGTCCACGCCCAACCCCAACTTGTCCCGCTTCTCCTTCGGCATGATGGGGAACAACCTGCCCTGTCCACTAGCGCCCAGACCCACCCGCGCGTCGACGTCGAAGCCGTGTTTCTCGAGATATTTGAGGCCCATGCGCGTGCGGTCAATGGCCGACGGTGCTGGTGCGGTCGGTAGGGCGCCTTGGTGCACGGGCGAAAGGTAGTGTGCTCGGTCGTCGTTCTCCAGTACCGGTGCATTGCAGACGCCGCATATCGGGTACGCATCGGGTTTGGGCGCCGGGTTGTTGTTGGGGAGGACGATGGCGAGGTAAGCTTCTGCCAATGATTTGGCTTTCGACGGGGCGGCGGCGGGAGGCGGGGAAGTTGATGCAGCGCGTACGAAGTTCACGGGGTTCCGCCAGAGGCCGCGGCCATAGGCTGGGTGTTGGACGAAAGGGAGGGTGGAGACGTCGGCGTCGTCGAAGCGGCCGTCCTGCGGGAGTTCCGCACCCTGCTCCTCGGGACGGACTGTGCACATATCCCTTGCTGTAGACGTCTAATCCAGAGAAACAGAGATGCTGAGTGAAGGCCCGCGCGGTCACGTGTTCCGATGACGCCACGTGTCTTGGCGTTCCACCGTCGTTCGGCCTCGTTCCGAAATAGACGGCCTCTATCCCGTCTCTCACGCGCAACAGCCATGCCCATACACATTCTCGCCAAGGGCTGGTCCGAAGGCATATCGGCCATACCCTATGGTTGGTCCCTATTGAAGTATGCGCCGTGGCTGGCTTTGCTGTATGCGCTGAAATGGTATTTCAATGGCGCGGTGAGCCCGTCGGAGCGCAATATGCACTCGAAAGTGGTCATGATGACGGTAACCTTCTTGCTCCTCTTGTCTAGTATCTAGAGTATCCAGGGCGCTGGAAGCTGATACATGCGTAGGGAGGCACCTCAGGCATCGGCGCCGAAGTAGCAAAAGGCCTGGCATCTCGCGGCGCCCAAATCATCCTCCTCACCCAGCACCCCCTCACTGACCCCTTCCTCGTCGACTTCATCGAAGACCTGCGCGAGCAGACCGGGAACGAATTGATCACCGCCGAGCGAGTCAACCTTGCCTCCCTCCACAGCATCCGCCAATTCGCGACGAAATGGATAGACAACGCGCCGCCGCGTCGTCTCGACATGGTCGTCCTGTGCGCCAATACACGGACGCCGCCAGGCGGAAAGGCGACAATGACGGTAGACGGCTTGGAAGCTACGTGGGGGGTGAACTACATCGCGAACTTCCACCTGCTTAGCATCCTGAGTCCAGCACTCCGTGCACAGCCGCCCGACAGAGACGTCCGCATCATCATAGGCACTTGCAGCTCGCACATGGGTGGCCACATCCCCGACAACATCTCCAACCCCAGTACCTCCAAGAAGACGAAGAAAAACGGCAAAGAGGCCGCCGCCGTCCCCTTCACCCCCGGCGGCGTCTATGCCACTTCGAAACTCGCCCTCATGACTTTCGGTCACGCTTTCCAGAAGCATCTCTCGACCTACTCACGCCCCGACAAGAAACCCATGAATGCCCGCGTTCTCTTCGTGGACCCAGGCTGGTCCCGCACCCCCGGCATGCGGCGCTTCCTCACCTTTGGCAGCCTCTGGGGATTGTTCGTGTACCTCATAACATGGCCGATCTGGTGGCTGGTGCTCAAGAGTGCGGATCAAGGGGCGCAGACGTTTCTGTATGCAGTCATGGAGGAGCAGTATCAGAGGGGCGAGGGGGGCTGGCTCTTGAAGGAGTGTCGGAAGGTGGGGTTGATGAGGCCGGAGATTGAGGACGAGGGCGTGCAGAAGAGGTTGTGGGAACTCAGTGAGCAGACAGTGGAGAAGTTGGAGAAGGAGGGGGCAAAGAGAAGAGCTGCTGAGAAGGCTGCGGAGAAGGCGGCTGAGCAGACAGCCGAACAAGCGACCGAGAACAAGGGGGATGGGAAAAAGACGGGGAAGCAAGGAGCGAGTGCCAATGGAGCTGCAAAACAGAGGAAAGGGAAATGAGGAGTATAACTTCTCGGGCCTCTCGCGCTTGCACCCGCCATCGTGGACGACCAGGACTACGGAAACAAATAAATTGAATATAATTTTGTGCAAACGAATCGAATCAACAAGGGGTCCGGTGGAGTGAATGCATGGTTCGCTGTAGTATTTCATTCCGATTTATGCCCAGGACGCCCAACAGCGCCTTTCCCATGCCCAAAAACACGACTACTCCTACTCCTTGATATGCTCCTTGCTATGCTTTCCTTTTCTATCGCGTACATGACGAAGGGCATGTAATACAGAACGCTTATGCAGACATGGAAATTTACGACACACTCTTTTCCATTACATCCACCACCAGCCACCATACCCACCATCGACCTTTATACCACCCCTTTAGGACCAGCCTGATCAGAGAAAGAGGTAGCCGCACAGGTCTAGTAAGCCTTGAGCCTTCTCTCCTCACACCTCACGCAGACCGGGTCCTGCGACTCGCCGCGAAGGAAATAGCGTCCGTCATCGAAGGGACCAGAGCACTCCTATTCCGAGGTTAGCCGACGCACAAAACTCCCACCGGTGGTATCGGAAGAGGATCAGGAGAGGGGCAACTTACGACACAGCAAAAACACCCAACATGCCACTCAAAACCCAGCGCCTTGACCACCGTCTCGGTAACCGGCCTCCTACACTTCCGACACTTGGTGCTATATCGATTGGTATGGCAGCCGACGCACCACGCGTAGCCCTCCTTCTCGACGAACGGCGTTGTCGAATCGAACGGATCGCCACACTGTGCACAGAAGAAATGGCCAGGATGCCACTCCGCACCGCACGCTACCACGACTTCGCCTTCGATTGGCGTCTTGCAGCTCTTGCAACGCGGCGAGAAGAGTTCGTGGAAGTCGAGGTGGCAGTAGAAGCGTAGAGATTCGTCGTGTGCGTCCTCGGCTTCGAGACGCTGCATGTCTTCGAGCGTGGGATGGGAAGGGAGGAACTCGAGGTCTTCGCCGGTGAGACGCGCGCGAATGCGGGCAACGCGTGCGGAACGGCTGGAATCGGGTTCGGGGTAGAAGGCTACGCATTCGAGATGCTCGCCGCAGTGGTGGCAGCGGAAACATTCAGGGTGGAAGCGTGAGCCACCGGCGGAGACGATACGGCCGGCGATGGGGAGGGCACACTGTTCGCACAGGGCGCCAGTACGCACGCTGGTCGGAGTCCAGTGGGAACGGGGGTTTGTCGTGGGTGTGTTGCGGGTACCGAAGGATTTGCTTGCTGTCTTGGGGTTGGGGAGGGGCCGTGTAGAGCCTGATCCATTGACGTTGATGGCGGGTGCGGATGGAGACACCGAGACCGAAGGCGCGTCGATCTTGGGAAGAGCACGGCTACGGGTCGGAGACTCGTTCACAGATATCGACGGGACCGATGGCGTGACCGAGATGGATGGCGCATTTGTATCCGGACCCCGTGAAGGTGCTCTCACGCGCGAACCTCTACCGGGCCCACTGACTGAGGTCGATGGCGTCTCCTGGACAGATATGGAGGGAATGGGAGGCACTGGAGATGGCTTCGAGTGCGCCGAAGGGGTCTGGAAGACATTTATTGTTGGTACGGGTGGCGTCGCGGTTTGAGGAGGAGTGTTGACTTTCCTTGACGTGGTGGCGTTGGGGAGGGGCCTCGCAGGAGGGTCCTCGTAAACGCTGATTGCGGGCATTTGTGCCCGGTTGACTCTCGTTGGGCTAGGAGTAGATGGAGTAGCCCTTGCGTGGGTGACGGGAGCAGGCGGCGGCGCGGCAGTCTGCCTCGATGGCTCTTCCATTGTCTTGATAGTTGGGACCGTAGGCGCAGTCGCGGCGTGGGAGAGTGGACGAGGCGCCGATGGAGGCACCATGGAGATCTCCTCTTTGAGCTCGATCTCCTTTGGCCTCCAGTCCCTCTTGAAGGAGACGATGGGGCGGCCCGGACTGTCGGAGACCATGGTAGGGGTAGGCAGCTTTGCGCTTCGGTCCTTGAGCTTGAAGCCGGTAGCAGCACGTAGCTCGTCACTACGGACCTCCTTGCCGTCCTTCAGCTTCGCCTCCGCGTTGTTCTCGGTATCCGACTTCCCGTCATCGCTGCTTGTCGGGCGCTCGGTGTTGCTGGTGTAGGCAGCATTGCGTGATTGCGAGGGAGGGTTCCTCTGGATTTCGTAGCGGTCGAATCGTTTCGTAGCCATGACGGGATCCGTGTTGGCCCTCACGATGTTGCTGTTGCTGTTGTTGTTGTTGTTGTTGTTGTCTCGGGAAAACTGGACGCGAGCGAAGGGGTTACGGCGCATGCCCGGGGGCAACTTGACCGGCGAGGGGGGGTTGGCGACGGTGGTCGGAGCTGGAGCGGGAACGGGAGCTGGGACTGGAGCTGGTGTCGGGAGCTCTTCCTCGGGCTCCTCGTAGATCTGGTCGTCCGGGTTCTTGAACAAGCTGGGGCTGATCTTCCTACGCGAGCCACTGTTTCGCCGTCTGTGCTGAGAACCCGGGCCTGACGCGTCCGCCCCCTTGTCGTTGAAAGCCGCGTTCATGGTCACGGACGAGCCGCTGCCAGAACGGCGGCTCTGCAGACTGCTGCTCCGGCTGCCGCCCGAACTGCCCATCGAGTGGCGCTTCCTCAGCTTCGAGTTTGCGCGCTGCAGGTCCTGCTCGCCCTGTTCGCCCTGCTCGCGCCGTGGCACGCTGCGACTGCGCTCCGAACTCCCCTGTGCAGCAGCTGGATACGGGTACGGCGCGCTGGGGCTCGCTCCCGGCGCGTCTGGATTCCGATGCCTCCACACCAGATCGGCGGCCTCGTCCCGCGCCGCCTCGTACAGGTTCTGCTCCGACTTGAGGTCCATCTCCTCCATGGCCAGCCGCACCGCGCGCGCCTCCAGCCGTTCGCTCTGGCGCCTGCCCCCCTCGCGGTACTGGATGCTCGGCGTGCGGTCCCGTGCCGTCGACGCCGTGGACATGTCGCGTCCGCGCGGCGGCTGCACCAGCGGCCTGCCCGCACTCGCCAGCAGCACCCCGTCTATGCTCATGCGCGACGTCCGTGTATGCGCCTTCGACTGCTCGGCGGCGGGCGCTGCGGCTTCGGGCTTGACTGGCGGCGACGCAGCTGCGACGGGCGCGTCTGCAAATCTGGCCGACGCTCTGTTCGACCAGGTGTTGAAGTGGGCGGGCGGCGGCCGCGAACCGGTGGGACGTGCAGGGCGGTTGTTGCGTAGATCTTGCAGGTAGTTTGCTGTGGCAGGCGGCTTAACGGAAGGCGCAGGGAATGGGAATGGTGGGCTGGCGTACTCATCTTGTGCTTGTCCATGTACACGGGGCTCGGCGACGAAGCGCCTTCCCGTCCTTTCCTGTACATCTGGAATGTGCCTGGAATGTGCCTGGAGTGTGCCTGGAGTGTGCCTGGAGTGTGTCTGGAGGCTGTCTGGAGGCTGGTCTGTTTACTGGGCAAGGGCAAGGGCAAGGGCGGGCAAGGGCAGGCAAGGGCAGGCAAGGGCTAACAAACAACGCTAAGGCTGCGCGAAATGATGGAGTACGTTTATAGCTTTTTTGTAGGTAGGATGTCTAGTTGAGGATTCTAGGGATGCAATTGCGGTTCAAGGGCAGAGGCGGTGTTGTCGTGGTCGACGTAGCGCACTCGCATTGGCTCGTTTCCACGGTGACGCGTGCGTGAAGCTATCCCTGCCGCCCCGTTTCGGCTGTCTCACGACGATGCGGGGACGACCACAACCACCATCACGCCCACGCCCACGCCCGCCCCGACTCTTCTGCACACTCTCCCGCCCACGGCCTATTCCGCCCTCCCTTCTGCCCACCAGCCTGCACCCTCAGCTGCCCCGGCCCTCCTTCTGGCTGCTCTCCTGCGCGCTCAGCACCTTGACGCGAATCACCTCCTCCACCATCCGCACGTTGTTCGCCTTCTGGTTGACCACCTGCTCCAGGTCCTTGAGGCTGTCCCCCAGGTCCTTCACCTTGCGCTTGTAGAAGTCGGTCGCGTCGCCCGTGCTCTTCTCGACGAAGAAGCCGGTGCCGATGTCGAGCAGCACGTGTGTCGACGACGTGAGCCGTCCCGGGACGTAGAGCGACGACGTGAGCGGCACGAGCAGCGGCTTGCCGGCCGTGCTCGGGTCGACGCCCTGCGCGATGGACTTCATGCAGTCGCTGAACTTGCTCTGCGCCGTCCGGAGGGATTGGAACGAGGTCGTGAGGTGCTCCAGTTCGCGGTCGAGCTGCTGCTTCAGTTCTTGCAATTGCGGGACGGGCAGCGATGTGATCTCGACTATGTACATTGGTCAATTTTCATTCAAATGCCCCAAATCACGAGAGGAGAGCGACACTCACTCTGGCCGGGCTGGGCTTGCTTGGTCGCCATGGCGGGCGGGTGCGTTGGAGGTGCGGTAGCGGTAGATGGCGTAGGTAGTAGTGCAGCAGAAGAGGATGGCTGCCCCGCCAGACTCTGCCGCGTGGGGCCTCTGTGCACGTGACAGCGTGAACCGTCAATTTGAACCAGCGATCGTCCAGGAAGGGTGGCATGAAGGATGGCATGAAGGATGACGCGATTATTGTTGCCATCCCCGCTTCGTGTGACCAGCACCGTCAGGCACCTGTCGACAACCCCCCGCTTCCCTCCCGTAGAGACCGCCCGACAGGAACAGCATGGACTGCACCAGCCCGTACTCTTCAAACAGCGCTGCAACCTCCCAGCTGTCGCCAAATGGTTCACGCCACCCACCCACAGTGGCGCCCGCGAGCTCAACACGGCCTACCTAGGCCACTACAGCTCCACGACAGTCCCTCTCGAACTGACGCGCTTCGATGCGGCCGGCAAGCGAGCGGCGTTCGAACGCTTCGAAGCGCCGTTGTCTCTCTTGCTCGCCCATATGAGCAGCTCCGACCCGTCTCTAACCCTGTATCTCGCCCAGTGTTCCCTGGCCGACCTTCCGTCCGAGCTCTACGCCGACGTGCGCCTTCCTTCCCTCGTCAACGGCCTGGGGAAGGGAGACATTTACGGCTCGAGCCTCTGGATGGGCCGTCCGCCCACGAGAACACCGCTGCATCGCGACCCGAACCCGAATTTGTTCGTGCAGCTGGCGGGACAGAAGACCATACGGTTGATGGCGCCCGAACATGGTCGCCGATTGTATCAACGGTCGCGAGTTGGGCAGGGACATGCGAACCTGAGGGGTGGTGAGATGATGGTAGGGCAGGAGATGGAGCGACTGGAGAACGCCGTCTGGGGCGAAGAGAGTGAAGAGAACAAGAGTGTATGCGGCGTAGAGGCTACGCTTCAAAGCGGAGATGCCCTCTTGATCCCACTGGGGTGGTGGCATGCCGTGCGCGGTGTCGGTGAAGGTGCCAATGCATCCGTGAATTGGTGGTTTAGATGAAGCGGCGACAACGCCGATACGTGTCCATTACCAGGGATGCTAAAATGTTGCAGTCTGCAAATTAAACTAAATGGTACCGGAAACGCTATGCAACATATGACAGCAAATGATGGAAGTTCCAAACACTCAACGACGTCCGCTCATAGAGCAGCCCTCTCGTCGCCCAAACGCCTCCCGGTCACAACCTGGAAATACATGTTCAACGCCTCCGCTGTCCCACCCCCTTCCACCAGCTTGACAACGACGCCGACATATCCATCTGGTCGCACAACAACAATAGCACCGTCCTCCTCGCTCAGCCCCATCTTCGCATGCGCCGCCGCCTTCGCATCGGGAACACGCTGATCCCATACGTCGTCTGCATAAACGTGGTCCCTATATCTCGAGAAGATGGGCGGAAGCATGCCGTTGATGTCGATTTCTGCCCGGGGAGCATTCAAGATCGTGCACAAAGAGAGGAAGTCCGTGTGTGGGTTGTGAGGCTCGTGGTAGCGGTCTACTGCCGGTATCGACGGGTGGGCGAATGCCGAGTAGAAGGATGATGGGTTCGAGAGGTGCGTCGCGAGGTCCTTGATGGCCGTGGAAGTCTTGCTCGGAACGCCGCCGAAGATGTACAATCGATATGATCCGTTCAAGGGGATCTCCTGCTCAAGGTGCACAACATTAGCGTCTACGACCCTCGTCACCGTAGCCGGATGCAGTGTGCGACCCGTCCTTAGCGAAGTGCCTTTCTCGTACGGTAAAATGAGTGCATGTTGAGCTGGGTGGTCAGGGCCCCAGTTTATCGTGTTCGGATTGTAGGCGACGCCGTAGCCGGAGGTGAATTCACAGGACGCCTTGAACGTCTTTATAAAATCGTTTTCTTCCATAGAGGTGGTGGAAGCACCTGCTACTTCGCCGGCCGAAGGTATCCGCGCGGAAAACAGCTTCGCGTACCGCGCGTCGAAGTCCAACAGGTTCTCGGCGATGAGTTTCCGCTCGCTCTCATACGTTGACAGGATCGACCTCGGTGCAAATCCGGCTTCCACGTGGTGGATCTTCCAAGCCAGATTCACGGCATCGAGGAACGCGGTATTCATTCCCTGGCCGGCCTTGGGGGAATGTGTGTGGCAGGCATCGCCACCCATGAAGACACGCTCGTCTAGGGTGTAGTTCTCGGCGATGCCTTGGCCGATAGGGTACACTGAAAACCATTCTACGCGATCCCACGAAATGGTGTAAGGGCGCAGGATCTTTTTGGCATGCTCCTGGACTTCTTCAGCCGTCGAGGTTTTGCGCGGGTTCCAGTCGGGGTCGGTAGAGGAGGCGACCTGGATGTACAAGCGAACCATGTTATTTTCGCGAGGAATTACCATGATCGAGCCAGCGTCGGAGTGGATTGTACATTTCATCTACGAGGGGTCAGTTGAATGCGAACAGGATGGCGAAAAGGACGCATTTACCTTGATATCTGGAAAGTCGGTCCTCACCACTCCATCCATAACGCCCCAAACGTGCGCAATAGGATCTTTATACCGGATATTGACCCCGAGCTTTTCCCTTACGAAACTCCGCGCTCCTTCGCCACTGAAAAGATATCTCGCCCGAACCGTCTCTTTCTGGCTCCCATCCACATGCTCAAGGTCAACCTCGACGGGATGACTTCCTACCCCGTCGTTCTTGAAACCAGTGATAGTCCACGGTCTTTGCACCTTGCCACCGTTCTTCTCAATATCCTCAATGAACACCCTCTCAATCAGGCCCTGGTGCAAGAGCGTCGTAAACGGATACCTCGCATCAATGAACTTGGGGCAAGAAGCCCACGTGCCCGTGCGGTGAATGCCCTTGGAGTTTGGATCCCAGAACGCGACTTCGTACACCTTGGCGGGGTCATGCTCCATGACCTTGCGCTTCAGTCCCATATTACGCAGCAGGTCGAGGGAACGCGGTTGGATGCCGTCGGCGCGCCCAGTTGCCGTGGGTTCGGGGCGGTTGTCGATATGTTTTATGCGGTAACCCCAACGTGTGAGACAGGTGCCGAGCATCAGCCCAACGGGCCCAGCGCCTACGATGACTATGTCGTACGTTTCTGGGGAAGACATGGTGGGTGGGTGGGTTGTGTGGTGTGGTGTACTACCAATGGAAATCTACGCTGCTATGCCGCGCTCTTCACGAAAGAAACCGAGCCGGGAACAGGGAGAAGAAAGCGGCCAGGAACGGACAAAAGTAAGGATAGTCGGCGCGAGGCTTGAATCAAAGTCATATAGCGGGCAAATAATCTCTGCGGCGTGGCAGCACGTTCTTTAAAGGCGGGAGCCTCACCACACATGGATGCCGAAATCTCATTTTGAGAAGCCGAAATCTCGGTAGTGAATTACGGTGTACAACGATAAGCTAGCAAGAATAGATGAGACAGCCTCGATGATGCGAGGTTGGCAGGTATTCGAAGCGATCCGTACGCGATGCCGTCAAAGTGCGGGGAGCGTTGGCGGTTCTGCAAGACGGCAGTCGTTGATGCCAAGGCCCCTTTCACCCCTTCCCCTATCGCGTTACGTTCCTCCTTCATCGAGCATAGTGGATGTCTTTGACGATGTTAGTGCCAGATCGGCCAGTCACGTGCATAGCCGAGGGATGCCGGGCTGTGGGGATCTCAAACTCCACAATTTGCGAGCTTTCTCCGACTCATCTGCTTACCTTTTTGTCCTTCGTCATTGGCGAAGGGGGCTTTAGCTCATGCTTTGGAGCTCGACGGCAGGTTCCACGGCTTGCGAGCGCCCGGAGGAGTTCTTGTGGTGATGGGGTTTCGGCCACAGTTTGCGGATGTCGAAGACGGCCAAGACGAAGGCGAGTGGGTGGACGGGGATGAACTTGGGTGACGAGTGCTTTGTGCCGCCGTGGACGCGCATTTCGTGTGTGTTCGTCATGTTGAGGAGAAGTGTGCCGATGGATGGATGGGGGGAGACAGTGGTGATGGTATACGTAGACCTTTGACTTGTTTGATGTATGTTTGAACTGCGAGGCTTCCAGTCAGCCATAGACCTTGAACTATAACCACATCTTCACCCACCACGACATCAGAACATCAAGTTTGCCGATCGTCCTCCGGCTTTAACGCTCCGACACACCACGAACGTCTAAATTTAAACTTTGCATGGAGAAGTGGCCGAGCGAACACTATCTTCGGCGCCTGAGGCTCTTCGCTCCCCGGTGACGAGTCTGCTGCACGTTAGTCGATCGTAGTGATGAGTGGACAGCCGCCGACTGTTCTATTCCGACAAAGTCTTCCCTGTATTCGTAAGCTAATCGAACTTCTAGTCTGTTCGTGGCGCAGAAGGATGCCATTATTGTCACCTTGAACCGAAAATGGAAAATGGGACCGGGGTAGTAAAATCTGAGAGCCTACTGTTTGTAGATTTCTATATGGGAAATAGATACGGTTTTACGAATCGACTGGTTTCACTGCTTTCGCAATCTGTTCAAAGCGGTCATGATGCCGTCGCTCATGCCTTCCTCGTCTTCCCTTCGTTTGCTCGGAGCAGGGCTGGCCGCTGAGCTCTCTTTCTGCACATCGTCTTTCCGCGAATCCATGTCCATCTCTTCCGCAATGCGACGTGGTGGCCTCTGGCCCGCATCTGATATGGCTGGAGTGGGCGCGGTTTCAGCCACAGTTGCTGCCCTTGGTACTGCAGGCTCTAGAGACTCCTGCATGCCATCTTCGTTGTATAGCCGGCCCGCGTCGTCTGCCATCGACACGTCGTGAGACAAGGCCGCCTGTGCCGTCTGCGTGCTCGCGCGGGCCATGCCCCTCTTTGCTGTTTTCTGTATCCTGAAGGGCTCCCTCACTGCATTGCACCAGCGCTGCACCTTCTTGTCTCCCCACCCAGCGATCAGCCCGATCTCTTCAGGCGTGGCGTTCACTGCCGTGCGAATGCTGCCAAAGTTCGACACCAAGCCCAGGGCGTCGGTCTTGTTGACGCTGCGCGGGACGGTGATGAAGTCCACCAGACTGTCGGCGTACTTGGTCGACTGCTGCGTCTTGATGCTCGTCGGCGCCGCGTGCTCAAACGTCTTGAACAGCTCCAGATAGCGGCCGGCCTCCTGCGCGCTCCAGGCCAGGATGATGGTCACGTTGTTCACCAGCGACGTCTTCGACAGCTCCCGCAGCGCCTCCTCGTGGTTGTCGATGTCCACCATGACCAGCAGGACGCGCAGCTGGTACTGGCCCTTGAGGTCGCGGATGCGGTTGTAGACATACTCGGGGTGCAGGCGGTGGTACTTGAGCGACAGAAACAGCGCGCACGTCGTCGCACCCAGAACGTAGTCGGCGGCGATGTCTGAGTACTCCCATGCCACCGTCTTCACGCTGTTCAGGATCGGGTTGCCCTTCTGGCGCGGCGAGACGAGGATGGTGCTCGGGCCGGCGCGCGCGGGCAAGACCTGCGGCTTGGGCTGCTGCACGGCGCGAGGCACGTTGGCAGTCGCAGTGCGCTCCCCGTCGTCATCCATAGCGGACGCGCATTGAGCTGTGGTCGTTCGGCGTGGTTGGCGTGAGACGAGGTGTCTGACATGGATGATGGTCGGTTTCACTGCCGATCGCCCGATCACGTGACGGCTACAGGCCCGGCCAATTCAGCCTCCAGGGCTAACGATCCCTCTTCAATCACCACCGCCATCACTCACCACCACCACCACCCCACGCCCTTCCGCCGCCCTCGCAGCCCGTCCCGCGCCGTGAACCGACCCGCGTCCACTCCTTCACGCCGTTGCCCTCGCATGCGCACCATTTAGAGGCGCTTTTCAGCTGCGCGGTCGATCCGCCCGACCCTCCCAGCCCAGCGCTTCACCACCACACCACCACTCCTCCACGCCCGGCCGCCTCGCAACCCGCCGCTCCCTCCGCCCGCACGGCACTCACCTGCTCTGCAGACGCTGCAGCCTTCATGTCGGAGCATACTGCGAAGCGCCAGAAAAGGACCGGATCATACTCGCCGGGCTCGCCGCCCTACCACCACGCCGCCAAGCACGGCGAGACAAAGACGCCCGTCATCCACCCCAACACGCCCACCTCGCCGCCGTATTCCTCCATGAATCCGAACACAAATGGCGGCTTTGGTACGAATGCGACGGCCGTTGCCTCCGTGATGACCCCGCCCTCGTCCGTGATCATGTCGCAACAGCACTCGCAGACGGCCGGCTCCACGACAAACGCACCGACCCTCCCCACCCCTGCGAGCACCGCGGGCCCCCTGCACTCGCTGAACGTCGACAGCGACGGCGATGCGATGATGGACGACAGCCAGGACGATGACGCCGTGCGGTTAGCCGGGCACAGGAGGAGCAACCACAACCGGCAAGAGGGAAGCATCTTCGCACCCGACGGAGGCGTGGCAGCGGCCAGGGGTATTTGCGGCAGCCAGCTCTTCATGAGCTGTCAAAGCAGTAAGGTCCCCTTCTGTGCAGCGCAGTCTTGCTCTGTCTTACTAACACGGGTTGCTCGATAGCCTACGAGCCGTCGCGACCGCATGCCTCGCAGGACCTATTTGAACTCTATGGACTGGCCGGTCTGGCACGGTCGGTCGCCCGCAATGATCCCGTCACTGGCGAAAAAACGAACAAGCTGAGGAAGTCGTACGAGGGCCAGATTAAGAAGATGCAAATCGCCGGCAAGCCGAAGGCTGTGAAGATGGAACGGGCTCTGACCACCATGATGATGACCCCCGACTTCGAGTACCAGGCGATGACGGCGAACAAGGAAGTCGACAAGACCGGCCTCAACCCCGAAGGAACGGGCCTTGGTTCGGCACTCAGCGAACTTCTCGATGGCGCAATAGGAGGCATGGGGCCAGGCGAGCTGCCCCACGCCGACGGTGCAAAGTTCCGTCAATATCTTGGCACCGACGATGCTGCGAAACCGAAGCCTGGCCAGCCAACGGTACCGCAGAGAGCCGTGCCGTCGTCGGTAGCAACGCCAAATGCCCACACGCCAGTCTCGAGGCTGTCCAGGCCGGAAAGAACAGGATCAAAACGTCAATACACCGACGCATCTTACCAAGGGTACTCGGAAGGGTACGCGGACGATTACGCAGAGTCGACGGGCGGAGAAGACAATGCGCAAGGCAGCTTGAAGAGGAGAAAGCTAGGTTTTGAGCCGCGGTCACGCCCTGTCGAAGTTGGCGGGGTGCGACGATAGGGTGCTCGCAATCCGCATTCTAATTTCGAATTCTTACTTCAGACCGCTCTAGGTCTTGGTGGAGGAGATGCCATTGATGACGCACCCTCCTACACGTTTACGACATCATCAAGCGACGAAGATTACGGAGCCTTTCAACTGGAACAGGAGAAGCACGCTTCTCCCTGCACGACCAAGCAAGGCAACAGGACGATAGCCAAAGTCGCCTTTCGCTCCTCACACCATGGTCACCACAAGCGTTGAGACTCGGCCCATCCATCGGATGGCTGCTACTCCCGGTCCCCCAAAAGGCGTTTCTATTCGGCGCAAAACAAGCACCCTTTCCCTCTGGCGCCCTGGACAACCGAATCTTGTTTTGTTATCTTGTGCTATCCTTCAAGTCTCTCTGGTTTCTTTAGCATTGATGCTCATCGCTATGGCGCATGATTGGGAAGGCCTTTTTTTTTTTGCTTGCAATGGGTTCGGGGCATGCACACGGATCTATTATGGCCTCGAGCTGGTGGACGGCTCGAAGGGCGGCTGCTTTTCACTCCACACTAACTACTCTTTTCACATGTGCATATTGGGCGGAGTTGAGCCCGAATGATACCCTGACGGCTGTATTCAAGTCGATCGTAAAATAAGAATCGAAAAGTCAATTATTGCATGCGACGGTCTTGCTTCGTCTGGTCACGTGAGGATGTGTGTACATGTGTTGAGCAGGGCGGCGAGCTTCTTTAAAGACAACCAACACAAAGCATAACCATTTATATTACGCATTCCGATGGAGTTGGCGAGAGGGGGGTCGTCAAAGCTAATTTATCATTGGTGGTTGTTTCCACACGCGTGCGCGCTCTGCGCCTTCTCACGTGCCCTCTTCAGCCTGCGGCTTTCCGCTTCGAGCAAACCAAACCCTGGGCTTCTTCCCTTCCTCGACACACCCCATCACGACATCCATACTGCCTGTTTATCTTCATCTGCGCTGCTGGATGGAGGGTGTCGCAGCCATGATCGGTCTAGCGCAGCTGCCTGCAGGTACGTTAACTCGCTCGCCGAAGCTCAAGCTTCGCGACAGGCTCGCTGCGTCCAGCAGCCTGCTGCGATGCCTTCAACTTTGTCATCTTTGTGACCAGCAAGGGTTGTTTTTTTTGCCGTCGTCACGCTTCACCTTTACCTCGTTACTGTCTCCAGAGCCAGCGCTTACTATGTTGCCTGTTTCCCTCCTGGCTCAGCATACCGCCAGAACTCATGACACTCCTCAACTATCCTAACTGTTCCCTCCCATTCGTTCCCTAGTAGACCCGTCTCCAAGCACACACTACTGAGAGGCTCGAAGACTAACACGATGGCTACGCAGAACTGCAGATCCATATTTGCAGCTACCTCGAGAACACCGACCTCAAAGCCGTGCGATCGGTTTGTAAGGATACGCGTAACAATGCCACTCCGGAACTGTTTCGCAGTCTGGTTATTTGTTGCCGGTATAAGGGCCTGGGTGCGTTTGAGCATGTCAGCAAGAACGAGGTGCTGAGGAAGTATGTCAAGGAGATCATCTTTGATGGGTCGAAGTGAGTCCTGCTTTGCTTGAAATTGGAAAGGAGGAACCGAGTCGGTTCTGACTTCGCTACAACAGGTACGAATATACTCTTGCACGCAGTCTGTATCAGTATGAACGTTCTGTGCGACAATATGACCATCTGAAGGACGCGAAGAGTTGGATCTCGCGAAATCGGTAGGTGCTACCCAGTCTTTATACGTCAGTATGTAGTGAGCTTACTAGGACAGATGGAAGCGATACAGAGAGATGTACGATGACCAAGAAGAGATGCTGAAGAGCCTCGTGCTTTTGCACACTGTCGCAAAGGCAATTCAGTTCATGCCCAAGCTCTGCCGTATCGTGTACTCTTCCGGACCGCGCTTACAGTCATTCGAGAAGAAAGAACTAAGAGATCTCATACCTCCTGCATTCCATCCCGGAAGTTTCGAGGCCTTCCACCACGTCATTGGCGCCATACACTGTGAGCAGTTCACCAGCATTCGAGAGTTCGCCGTTGCACCCTTTGTTCCCGGAGCTGCCTTCAGCGAACAGCAATTCAGTCTCGAGGCGTTTCGCTTCAAAGACGCAGACCACTTAGAGGCTGGGAAGTTCTTTTTCCACAACCTACATAAACTTCACCTGGACGTCAACATCAGCATTGGGCAAGGGGGATCGTCGATGTTAGACAACATGGCCCGCCTCTTATGCGAAACGACAGAATTACGAGAACTTTCGCTACATTTGACGCCATGGAAGCAGCGTGAGCACAGCATGTATCGCCACGTTTCCCCAGAAGAGCCGATTTTCCCCCGTCTCGGCCTCCGAACAACATGGACAAGCCTTCGCATGCTGAGCATCGGGGGCGTTTATGCCAACGAAGGTACCTTCAAGGACTTGGTTGATCGACACCGGTACACACTCAAGTCACTACGGTTCGAGCTCTGTGGGCTGACGGAGGGCAACTGGACCCACATCGTGGATGAAGTGGTACTCACAACTAGTATTCCGGAATTCTCCCTAGATCGTGTTCACGATGTGTACTTGGGATACAACGTAAGCTTTGAGGATGTTCACGACCGGGAGAATTGGTGGTTCGATGGCCAGCTGATGGTGAACGAGAAGGGTGAGAGGTACTTCGAGGAGCCGAGGACTGAGAACAAGAAGGCATATGTTTGGCCTCATGGGCGATAGGGAAGTATCCCAGCGACGAGTTGAGATAGTATCGCTTAGGGGACCATCTATCTGACGGGCTTGCGCATACGATTGTACAGTCATACATAAAAGGCTGTCTACACTTTACTGAGTTTGACTAAGCAAAAAAGGCACTGGGTTTCGGAGTGAGTACTACAACTTCGAGTAAAGCATGGGATATCTGGGTATTAGGGCTTTCCTAGGTTTCTGGGGATATGGAACACATGGAAAAAGTATGGCTTTGTGGTCCTCAGGGTTGGGATCTCAGTTTTCGATGGTGGTTGGGTAGAGAAGGGGTGTGGTATGAGTTCCCATTGGCCCTCGGGATCTACGCACAACGACCGTATCAAAGTGAGTCCACCAGGCCGGTGTTTTGGCCACCTCCAGTCTCGACTCAGATTTGAGTGTAGAATTATGGATGTCCTGAATTGGTTGAGGCATTTGGGCATTGGGCATTCTTTTCTTTGGGGAATGTGGGGTATCACGGAATACGGTTCGATACAGATGGTTTCCTAGCAGAATGGTTACAGCATACATTTGCGGCAATTAAGAACGCTGTATGGCCTAAATCTATCCCTGCGAACCTTATCGCCTTGTCCCCTTTGTCCGCATCTGAGACACCACCACGTGGAACCCAACGTCAGCGGCATTCGGGTATGCAGCCCTACGGTACGTTCCAAGGAGCGTGCTATCTCTGCGTGCTGGTTATCTTTCATAACGGAAGGCTTTCCTATTCGTCATCAATGTTGTGTGTCGGGTGTGTCTTACTCTTTCCTCTAGTTTGTTTCTTTCCCAGTGTTGAATCTTTTGCATATGTGGGCCGAGGAATCGGCAGAGCAGTTACACAGACGGTTCTGAAACTCTCATTGGCAAGTTATGTATTTGACATGATAGTAATATCAATACGTACAACATCTGCGAGGAGATGTTTTATTGGCAAGAATCCTCGTGGGTGTTCGTCGTACGTGCATCGGTTTCTCGTTTGATAGCCAATGACGGAGACACATCACGGACACGAAGTTCGCTACTTTGACCCGCGAGACTCCACCCAGGGCACGCCGTATCTGTGCTTCGTTGGTTGAAACAAATCAGCTTCGGCCAATCCTCAGGGAGCATTATGAGACAGCCATTCTCTTTCCCCGGGGATAAGGAGAGGAACTGAAGCACAGTGCACAAATGGCGAAGCATCCTGTGCAGGTTACCCATACCACATGGCAATGCGGTGAAAGAGAAGGGATCGACGGGGCAACTATCGTTACCACCATGCTTGAGGATGCTAGCTGCCTAATTGCCAGTGATTTAGGACTGTGGGTCGGGCCGGGTAGAGGACAGAGTCTTCGACGGAGTATTGTATTCTCTCGCACCTTACATTCTGTCCTGAGGGCTGCGTTGAAGGTCCCACTGGAATACTTTTGCCTAGGGCATTGAGGCGAAGCGCCCGTGAAAGATATAATACTACTTCGGGCCCTTCAACCTCAAGTCCCTTGCCAGCAAAACTTGTACTGGAATTTCAGCGCGCTTTGGCATCAACCCAAATTCTGCCATACTGCTAGAGGCTCAAGAGCCTTCGCTGTATTCTCTTCAGCCATACAACATACGCCGTCAACTTCGACCACGACCTCGTATTCTGGAAGCTTAAACGCTCTCCAATTCTCAAAGCCAAGATGGAGCACCATCATCATTATCAGCATGGCTGTAGTGATTCGAAGCGTACGACTCAGAAACAAGAGCGAGGTTCCTATAAAGAGTCTGGACAGGATGGAGGATCAGTACGTTATGCATGATCGCTCACATAATGGTTACCATGCTAACGTAAATCAGTCGGGCGAGGACTATGCTCCGAACAACCATGTCCCTCCGCAACATCCAAGTACGCAATTCAATGGCTTCTCATGCAGCACCTTACCTCGCCAACAACACCAATATAACGACTCGCAATCGCATTATTATGCCGTACCACGCTGCTGGCAACACGAGAATGTTGTAACCCACCAAGCGATGAACAGTCCTGCGCTCGACCGTCCCCGAGTAGCTCCTTCCCCAAACCCTCACTCTTCGCACGATGACAGCCCCATGAGCCAAAATTCGACCCACTACACACATCAGTCCCATTCTTCTCAGGGAGAAGCTGGTTACGCTTCACGGCCACAGCTCACGTTCTCGCAACTAGAGGAACGTGACGGTAGGCGTGCATCAACGAATACTCTGGATATGTGGCGGCGTGAGCGGCAGCAGGATGGTCCTTGGGATAATGTTGGGTACGTGAACACGAGCAGGCGGACAGATGAGCACTGGAGAGGTAGTGGGTATTGAGCCAGGGTGAAGATGTGTAAGGAACGGACACGAAGGACATCTTATATAGATTGCAATATTGGGCGTCAGGAGAAGGGTGTGCGTCGTTTCTACATAGGCCTCAGCATTTGTGACGGAGTTTAGCGCTGTCTTCGGCGAGTAGAGATAATGCATGTTCCGCAGCAAGCTCGAGGCTATGTTTTGCCTTGCAACGCATGGATGGTGTGGCGATAGGGTGGCGGCCGCAAGGCTGAGGTCAATGCAATCATTGCTTTGGACCTGATCCTTGTTCTTCTGCAAGTGACCTCGCGCGGTCAACTGCAAATACAAGAGGTTATGGGTATACTGTAGACTATGGAAGATGCGGCTCACATACTCACCGGAAAGGACTGACGTGGCAGTCCACATCGGACGAACAGGGGGCGATCAAAGTCCCTGAGGGACTCGCATCACGAGGCTTGAGGGCGATGATCGTTACGATTGAAACTTGTTGCTCCGTTGCTACATATCCGCATACCCGAAGATGACTATTCCAAGACTAAAGGCAAAGGCTTGTGGAAAGGTCAAGCGACCGCCTTCCATGACCTTGCGATGAGGTCCGGTGTATCGGTAATCCAAAGAAGGGTCGCACCCATGGACATTCTTGCGGCTCTGCCAGGTTATTTGATTTGATTTGTTGGAATTGCGTGCCGTGTTGCTGTAGGCTTGGGGCTGGGACTGACTGACGGCCAATGGATGGGTGGCACGGTGCAGGAACCAAGATTCACCTGCAGGAGCTGTGTCTCGATTGCTTCACCGCATCGATGGTGAGATGTTTCGTTTTGAAAACATAGTGGTGGGGTTAGGACGGGCATTTCAGCTCCTATGATGCCCTAGAGCTGTGACAGAGGTCTCAGTCCATGGTCCGTGGAATAGGTCAACACTCTTCGTGGGATGGGATGGTAAATGTCACCAATGCCGTGGACGCGACAGAACGGTGTTAAGACCATCAGGGCGGCGGTTAAAGCGGACCCGGTTGATGAGCTAATCCAGACGTCCAGCCTTGTGCTTCGAACGTAACGTTGGGTTCTCTACTTTCAAATCGGCAGCATATGCGGAGTGGAGCATCGCCGCGTAACGTCCGGTTTCTACAATGAACGTGTCCATAAGGCAGGGCTGCAAAAAGGCAAACGGGCGCTAATTTCAGGCGACGCGGCGATGGTGAGCAGGACTAGATGAGGCCGCACATAAGGCGACAGCTCATCATAGAGGTGAGATGAAGGGGGAGTCGTCGATTATTGGTTTACAACTGATGTTTCTGCCAGGAGGAATAGATTTGGATCTGTGCCAAGTAGCCGCCCCGGAGTCCTCTGCCACATCTACCTGAGAAGCGCAAGATTGACAGGAGGGCGTCTGATGGAAGAGCGGCAACCTCTGCCCCGACATCCACCCTGTCCCGTTACTCGGTCGAGGAACGAGGCTCCACTGATGTTCTGGCGAGAAACGCAGACTCCGGTCTGTCTGATCCACAGCAAGACCCTGGGGATTGTTACGCTGCTGTTAGTCTGACTTGTTTTGAGTGACCACAAAGGCTCAGAATACGACCTACGGGATTACCAATGGCACCCTGCATCGATAGTCCATGTCTACCACATATGCGTTTGACGTCTGACAGGTGCTTCCGTAGCGGGACTTGCTGGTCATGAATGGCATAGCCTCGCTCAAGATCAGGAAGACTACGTTGGAATCTGCCTTAGGAGAGCCTCGCCAACCTAGACACTTCATTTGGGGGCTGGTTCGGTAGAAGGTCTATCATCAGCTGCTGCGCCCCCAAAGCAGATATATCAAGTGTCTGCCGCGAAGGTCATCTTTGATGGAGAGAAGATTTGCGCGAAGACTGAGTCTTTTCGCGTTCTCTCGTCTTTCCCACGATTCCAGCGCTGTATGCACTCTTTGCGATCATCGAAAACCGGTCAGCAATGATTACTGCATTCGAAAGACGCAATCGCGATACCGTTCCTCCGGACCTACCCTCCAAGCTTTTTCAGCAACTGCAGGCCTCCTCCACCGCAACACGTTCGGACGACGAGGGCAAGCTTCACTTTTTCTATGGATGTAACTCTCCGCGCCGGCCATCCCAATCTGGTCACCATTATATTGCGCTCAAGAGGATTGTTTTATTGAAACATGTAGGGTCTGGAACCGGTGAACGCCTCCACATTGCCCTACTTGAATAAGTACAGACTCGGACATGTGATGGTGTGTCTGGAAGGTACGCTATGCGTCCTCCATCCTTACTACACGTCTGATTTGTTCCTCAAGCAATAACACACCCGCCCAACCACCACCACCGACGCCGCCGACACCATTAGAGCCTAACCTCCCCCGGAAATGGCACCACACGACCGATCTACATGAGCAAATAACCGCGATACCGTGCTGCGACCACCGTCCGAGATGCTGTTGTGCCACGTCCGTTGGTCGCCGTGTTCCAGGCGAACACTCCCCCTGTAGCGCACGACTACTTGTTGATATGAGCATTGGACTAGGATGCTGTTGTTGCGTACTGGTTTTTTCGTCATGCGGTAGCTCGAGTGCGATTTCGCAGCTGTTTAGAGTGTGCATTCCTTCATGTCTGGAGGTCACAGTCCAGCGGGACTGCTGCCATCACAACTCAGCGAGAGTTTTCGTTTGTTTCTATAAAAGTTAGAGCAGGATAAAGTCCTCCACGCGCGCTGCATCTTGCTTTCATACATCTTGAGCTGGGAACCCCGTGTGGCAACTAAAATGCATCTGTACTTTGAATGCCAGCATTTGACGCTCCAGTTAGTACGAACCCTTCTTTCCCCTTCTTTCCCCTTCATTACGCCCACCCACTCTTGCTAACACCTTCAGACTCACGCGCTCTAGACGAGAAGATACCACTGACCCTACTAGAGGTACTCGGCAGTCTAGTCCTTGCGCGCACACTCTTCCCCCATATACTCATTACTCCTCTGCCGGGCCTGTGGGAAAGCTTCGTTGTCATTCCATTATCCGAAAGTCAGACTCCGAGAGCCACGACGTATCGCCTAATTGTCACAAATCATCACGCTCTGGAAGCATCCGCAAAGGATTTGGAAGGGTGTTCTTCTACTTCTCTCGAATGCATCCTATTCACGGAACGTCGTCGTACACCCTCGGGACGACAGCAACAGAACACGCGGAACTACCGGCCGCCACATCTATGCCCGAATTACCTGGAACCATGCAATCTGGCGCCTGGGAGCTTGATACCTTCCAACAGCAGCCAAGCCTCATTACTTCCCAACACCATGAGCAGAATCACGCCCACTCGTCCAGCATTGCCTCTCAGTATACGCAGCCTGTCTATTCGTCAGCCCGCACTCCGCAACATGCTCCCGTCGCGCAGCCATGGAGGGCATCAGCTTCGAACTCGGTTTCATCTGACAGTCTTCCCATTGAGAGACAAGGCACCTCTCCCTATCCCTTGATGATAAATAATGACCCTCCTACCACTTCCCCATCGACCTCTCATTCAACCTCAACTACAACATCCCCCGCTACACCAAATCGTTTTGAAGAACGAGCCTGGAGTGGAAATGGAAATATGTATCAACAAACCTCGAGCTTCAATGCCCCCCACTCGTACCCCATGTCACCGTATGGGTATTATCAGCCCAAGAGTGGCGCCGACCTTTCGGGTTCACCTGTGTCTATCCGGACTTCATGCGCCCAAAGCTACAGCATCCATAACACGTCACTGCCCACACCTCTATTGACCTCACCGCGCAATCACGGCACAGAACTCTCACCTCTGGGTTTTCAGCACAACAGCTTTGAAGGATCACCTACCTCGTCTCCTTCACACTCTTCCGCTGGGTCTGGCATGTCGTATATGATCGCTGCGCATAACCTTGAGCAACTTAACACTGTTTCTCAGCATAATCATGCTACAGTGCATCCTTCATTGTGGGATTCTCGTGTCAGCTTTCCACAAACACACCGCTCATCTGAAGGCAGTCGGCCTATTGCGTTGTTCCATGATGACCATTTTGACGACCCGTCACCACCATATCACGTGAACGCTGATGTCCTACAAGCTCCCACCCAATACCAGAGCGAACCCGGCCAAACCTTCCCACACCTTACTCCCGCGAACAAGAAGACAAAACTGCCATGCATCAGCACCCCTCTACTGGCTTGTCCATACTGCGACCAACTATTCAAAGGCCTTTCTCGAACAGGCAATCGCAATCGCCATATCAAGGCCTACCACCGCATGAACTCTTCGACCGAAGAAGTAGCTGCCAAAACGTGCCGATCATGCGGTGCTGTCTACAAAAGACCAGATGCGCGCCGAAAGCACGAGTGGAAGAAACACAGGCTTGAAGACTGTCGTCCTGACAAAAGACGACATGAGAAAAAGGAGAAGCGCGTTTACATGCCCAATATACAGGAGTATCAGTGATCGGCGACGGTAGCGCTGGACAGGATTTGGCGGGCGATCATGAAAGGAGGTGCGCTTCGAAGTTCGGAGTTCGAGAGAGAAAACCTCACTCACAAAACTTTCCTTGGTCTTGACGATCGAGCTGGCCGAAGGAAATTCGGTTTGACAATGCTGGACTGAATTCTCTTGCCGTGCAAGCTCTTGCTTTCCCCCCTGTTGTATCTTCTGCTTTCTAATGGTTCTTGAGATCTGTAGTCGGACAGGTTAGCCGAGGGTTGGTAATGTTGTTTCTACAACGATGACGATGATAATGTGCATCACAATACGAATAATGAACATGAATTTTCTCCTTTGAACCCTCCAGAAAACTCCTATTCGTCCTACCAAACCTGGAGAGATGGTAGCAGTACGTCATCCAAGACACGAGTGTCGCACTCTTGGCCAAATTCTCTCAAACAATTTGCGCATACGAGCACTCACCGCCTACCCCATACATACTCCATGTCCATTCACTAAACTATTTTTATGCCCACGTGTGTGCTAAAAAAGGGCTTACCACGGTCGAACCGCACCCGCGGTGTCCTCTCACAAAAAGACGGTAGGGCACCGGTAAGGCGGTGTCCGCGACAGGGCCTAGCACATGCTGGACGCATGATTAGATTAGAGGGAAATCATGCATGCCAACATGCAGGTGGATCTGATTTGGGTAAGATGAGCTTTCAAATGAGGCTGCTTTAGGCTGGTGTTGGTAAGTGAGCAGTACTGCAAGGGTTAAGAAACTTCTGCAACTTGTTTCATCCTCATTTGCAGGATTTCAAGTGAAAGGGAAAGGAGCTGTTTCCTATTTCTTGCATTCCATTCCGTTACTATTTGTACAGGTGGCTATCTAGCCACCATCCCATTCCCGTAGTTTCTAAGATAGAAGACTTATTATGTAGTGTACCATTATTCCGAAATATTCAACGAAGGGTCAGTAAGAGTTGATATACCATTTCGGATCGGTGATCACTGCGCATGGTTTCTGCCATGCTTATCTTCCACGTGGGACATGAGTGCGGAGAAGCGGGTTCAGGGGAATGTAAATTGTTAGGGTTTTAGGTAGAGTGGCGGTGTGAGATGCGTAGCTTCAAGGGGTTGTCACCTGCGCTAACCTGTAGCGGTTAGTGTGGTGAATGTCAAGTTCAACGGGACTTAAAAGGGATATGTAAGAGCTTTGTACGACATTTATGACTGTTGTATCCTGTATATTACGGACTATAGGGGAGAATTTCTTCTGAAAGTCAAGATTCCAGGTATTTGACTATGCATTCTTAGCCTATGTGTTGAAGCCTTTTTATATACCTTAAGAGCGGTTTATAGACCTTCAGGATTTGGGGGAAAGATATCAGAGGACATTGCAGATGAGAAGACACAGGTTCAATATCACGTTAAGACAATCTGACAGATATAGAATAAAGTCAGTGAGATGTAGAATCGATAGTCAAGCTTTCTTATCATCGCTACGCTCTGGTGCTTTTTTATTGACTTGGATAAATAACCATCACTTATATTATGAAATCCCCTGACTGTGATCAGCCTACAGCTCTATATGATCTTATTCTTGAGATGTTTGACGCGACATGTACACTGATCTTAAAGTAATGCACCTCGCCTAACTCCCTAAGGCACATCCGCCGTTGCAGAGACGTTTTGACAAAGGCAGATATCAACAAGAATACCATTCTGAGAGATTGTTCAAAGTAGGCGGGGTGCAATCATTCTCTTCAAAGGTTATACCAGTATCTCAAGAAACAATACCTTTTAACGACAACAAAGCTCCCTTTGCATGTTCGCGACACTTGGTCGGAAGTCCATAGTGGTGGACGGGTAGTCGAATGGGAACGTGAAAGCGAGAGCGAAAGCGAATCAGCGTGCCGGTTCGTCAATATATCGAGCATTTCGGGCATCTCGCATGGTGAATTGCAATGATTGAGCTGTGCCGCGCGCGTGCACTGCATCTGCAAAGCAGGGATCGTGTTTTATCAGCTATTGAATACACAATCAGGGATGAATGCAAGGCTTGTGGGAGGGGATTACCATGCGCTTCGCCGGCATTTCGCCAATACAATGCAAGGTGTACCAGTAGTCGCGCGAGGTTCGGTATTGAGTGAACGTGCATGGAGGATACGTTACTTCCCGGAGTCCAGCCCTCGAAGCCTCCGGCGCAGTTCGAAACCCCAAACGTTCTGGCCATCGGACCTTTCACGAAATCGGCCAATATAATTGTCGTCTTAGGTAAGATGGATCGGACCAAGCCGAGTGTTGAAGATAAGTCCCAGGCACGGTGCAATGCGGCTCTTTCTCATCACCCCTGCCCAGTCTCAAACCAAGGTAGTCTACAGACTAAGCATGTAGAGCCTGCCATCAATCTCGAAATGCGATGCAGCCCGTGCCCTCCATATTGATGGAGGGATGAGGCGTAGCGGAGATGGTGTAGTCTTCTGTGACCCGTATCAAACAGATGCAGAATGTTTAGCGGGGTCGGTAGCCACATCACCCCATGATTGGCATGAGGATGCAGTGTGGCGGCTTGACCTCCCCCAATCTGTGCTTTCACATCGAACCAACGTGAGCAAGTCGCCTAACATTGGTGATCAGCTGCGAACGATCCGCTCATGGTGTACTACAAAGTATAGGTGGGATTAGTATCAGTGGTGTCCATCGGGGAAGTACGTGCGAACAACATCCCCCGATTTCCTCTAGTCGCTACGCCCCGTGGAGGTACGATTGCGGCACACCCCTTACAATTGTGCGCCTACCCCGCTTGTATCGCTTCAGAGGGTGTGTTGATATTGTTGAAGAAGGATGATATTGCGCAACAACCAAGGAGGAATCAATAGCAACAGTGGTAGCGACACAACGTCCAACTGCTACCGCCCCAAACAGCATCGTCTTCGAAGTTAATACAGTTGGCGGCCGTCGAAATACGGTCATCTTGGGAATCAGAAGCGTAGTCACTGATGGGGACTGAGCGGCAACCCTTTCACGGTCACCTGCCTGACATGACTTGGATTTACAGGGTATGCTTTCTCGACATTGCGCGACAGCATAGGGCCTATTTGCATCATGCAGGTCTGTATTGTTATCTAAACCAAGATGAATCGAACAAGGCCCCGCATAGTAGTGGGCGCTTGCGGTGGACATGCCACTGGATACTCCACTCTTTGGAGGGAGGTGTGCGCCAGAAGATGGAGCTGAGGGTAACGTATGAGATTACGTCCTTCAGATTGACACTGTAAGTGACAGGGCCTATGCGTAGCATGAGCCAGAGAATACTGAGATGGAGTGCGTTGCAGGCACGTAATATCGGCGTTGACCACGTCGGGTTTCTGTGTGAATGGTAGCAAGTCCCGTTACCCAGAGCCTGCAGAAGCGAATGTTGTATGCGGGGGGTCTGATGTGGCTTTCTTGTGTCCGCTTATCCGCATATTCCGTTAGATCTTGCAGCACCATTCACTGGGGAAGAGGAAGATGCGTGTGTGTGCCGTTTCTTGCGCTCAACGGGATGTGTGCAGAGGGTATTAGCCCGTTCTTGCGGTTTATGTTATCGCCCATCTTATAGGAGTGCAGAGACCCACCCCCGCGCTTGGTCTGCCATCTTTTTACTGTCGCTGTCACGCTTTTGAGCCTTTCCCTCAAGGGATTCAGCTGGGTCCCTCTACGAAGGCCGAAGCACACCGCTTTTGCTCTTCATGCATTCCTTGTCAGATGTCGCTCAGAAGTTCCCGTCCCTATCGCAGTGTTTGCGAGGCAGGCCGGGTGTCCCAACTCATTTTGCCATGTCCACCAGAGAGCGGTGCGAGAGTATCGGCTTTCAACACAGCTTCTCGAATCCTGGAGTGCCCGGTGTCCGCCATGTCGGGCTCGCGACATTGCTGGCTATAAAATTTTGCGGGTGTTTGTCTGATGCCCGACCGGCATTCGAGGCAGCTCTGCAGGTGGAGGATAAATGATGAGGCTCTGCTGTGGCAAACATGGTCCTGACGCACGTCTCAAGCCCACCAATCTAAGTTCTTCTGCCTCAGCTAGGTGCAATAAGATATCCCTCTGACCACAAGGGGGCTCGACGAGGCTTGACGAGGCCTTGATGCTAGGACATCGCCTGGGGTCGTCTGATCGCCAGCGCATTTCGCCGAACATCGTTCCGAATCAAGCAAGGCGACAGCAGACGCCGGTGCTTCGTGCATTCGTCGTAGGGCGTGTCTTTTTCTGGCGGCCAATCTGTAGCCGTATCCAACAGTACAGAGCCTCAATCTGTCTCGGTCATACCCTCGGCACGAAACGGTCTGTCATATCCTAGGATCGAACTTCATTCGCACTGCTTCCCTTTCGAAACAGCTTGTGGGCAGCTCGATGGAAGAGGAGTTGTCTTCCGTCCTCGTACCGTCTTCAACCTTCTTGGCACCAAGCTCAGCCTTATTCTTTCCTCGACGCCCCATTGTCAAAAAGTATCTTCCCACCAGAGCATCTTTTCTCAACAAAACCTCAATCCTACAGACATAGTTTTGCCCGACTCTTTCTCGAAACCCGTCTTGTGCGATCTATCTCCTTCGGTCGACGTTCACTGTAAGCCTTCCTTTCGCACATCACGGCGGAAAACGTTTCGCGCACACGACAACCGTGTCTTTGCTCCTCGAATCGTTGCTCCTCGAATCGTTGCTCCTCGAATCGTTGCTCCTCGAATCGTTGGTTAAGTTTGTCTGTCTGCGTTTGGGAAGTAAGTGACTGCAGCTTCTGCTGCTGATGCTCTCCCTATGTACAGGCAGCCGTCCAATATCGATACCACCGAACAAAACCCTGGTCAGCGCCGCTGGACTCAAGCTCGACAGACATCAATCGACATGGATCGCCCCATGTACCAGACGGTACGCGGGCCACAATCGAGCCATGGAAACCTTGCGTCCCACGAGCAACCCCAAAGCTCTTGTGTTGCTCCTCCGGACCCGGTGCTCTTCGAGACAGGAGCGGGGATATCATCGATAGATATTCACCCGGACGGTCGCTTAGACGTAGAATTTCCGGGGGGCCTTGATGGTGCATCTCGAGTGCGAGCGAAGGTTCAGCAGGACTACGATGTTGGAATCCAGTCGAGTGTTATGAGTTGCCGCGAGAGAGACACCGCCAAAGGCTTCACGTCGGCTTACACTGACCGGACCATGAGCGATATTGGGGAGACCGGCGGATATGTTGTTCCATCCATGCAGCAACAATCAACGATGGAAAGCGGCCTGTATCCATCCTTCGATGTGTCGAGGGATATGTTTCCTACATCTCGAGAGCCACATCGTGGGCAGCCATCACACGAGGATCCCTGGTCTCAATGGAACACTCGTGGTCGTGAAAACACCACCTGGATGAAGGAGCCTCGCATCCAAGCCAAGGGATATCTAGGAGACATCTCGAGTAAGCAGACATTGACAGATACCACTGGAGATGTCTCCCAAGAAGCGTCGAGTGGCATTTTATATCCAGGGCAACTGTCCTCTTCGGCATCTTCCATGCGCGACATGGTCGACACACGCACAGGTTATGGATCGAGCCAACCTACAGAAGACTTCGTAGGTGATCCAACGCCGCAGAATGCGGTTCTATACGCTTGTCTTATCTTTGAAGCACCAGGTGGTAGCCCTATGCTCGATGGTAAAGATAAAATGACAACTAACATGCCACTGCCGATTGGAGCAACCCGGTAAGTGTATCCTTGGTAATGAAAGCTATAGTCATACTGAGTGTCTCAGGAACGCGACAGGTGAGCAGCGTCTACACCCGGGACATCCTGCTTCTTCGCTTGATGCGGCCTCGCCAGGGCCATCGATAACAAGTGCAGCATCATCGTCCACGATCCTCGAGTGCTTCTTTAAAGGGTGTCCCGCAAAGTTCACTGGCGAATATCAAAAGGGAAACCGGGCAAGACACGTTAGATTGAAGCATACTGAAGGAGGGAAAACATACCAATGTGAGGGTGGTTGTGGCAAGAAGTTCAACCGACAGGACGCTCGGCTGAAACACCATCGACGAGAACACTCTCACCTCGCCAGTCCGGCTGTACGCCGTATATGAAAGAGCAATGTATGATCGCAGGCATTTCATCAACTCAACTTATCCTCTATCGTTTCCCGGCATAGATAAAAGGACCCTAAAGGCTGGATCTCGCTATCCCGGAATTTCGGCGAAAATGGGTGCATGTCCGCTCGATTCCCACCTCTTATCAGTATCTATTCCTTGACGCAAGCATAATGGAGTACGAAAAGCGACGTCCCTCGACACCCCTCCTCTTATGAGTATTGATTGCAATCCCTTCGTTTTCGTTTACGACAAATGTATGCCCATATGGTTGTATGCGTCCATGTATAGGAGCTCAAAGGAGCGGGACGGGTTGAGATGGTGTGCGACGTGCTGGTGCCCTTTCATTATTGCTTATCTTTTTCCCCTTCTGTACCCCCCTTGTCTCCTTGTTGCTCCAGGGTGCGGAATTTGGTAGGGATGCGTCTAGTTAAATTCCACTCGGGGAGGCTAGTGGTATTTCCGGAGTGGTCAAGAGAGGACTGGCGATGGGAGCTGGCAAGCAGCTGTCCAGGTCGGGGCGTTCGAATCGTCATCAGCAGGGGCTTGGTATCTATAACAATGGACACACTAGTACTTCGCTGCAACGTGCCTCTGTGTACACAACACAACAGTAAAAGAGACTGGAAAAGTAGAGGTGAGGTCGAGATAGGTAAGCCGCTACCACACAAACGAGGAGCTGGTTCGCACCTAAGCCGTCTTTGTCAGAGACCCACGAGCTACTTGACTCGTGTTTATCCAACGTCACTCCTCGCTCTTCTTCTTCCTCTTCCTCTTCCTCCTGTTCTTGTTCTCAATGCGACCTCCCTTCCTCATTCATTATCATTTTTGTCGTTCCATGGAACTCTCCCATCTCTTTGCCAAGTTTGATCGAAATTATATCGTCAGACGTGCCCTCGAACGACATCCAAAGAGCTAGACGACAGATATATAACACGGATGCCAGAATTAGTAGCACCATTGCTTATCTACCAATATACTAGGAGGCCTCGCCTCTTATACGCTTCGATGGTTGCCTCCACCTACAGAAGCCAGACGGTCATGGGGTGCGAGGGCCTTCCTCGATAGGTCAAATGCCACCTTACATAGGAGCCTCACACTTGAGAGCATCCCGCTACCTTGCTGGGCCATGATTCCACCACCTCCAATGGCTGATCTCGTAACTTGACATAAGACTACGCAGTGCTCACGGTTATTGCTCACACCGCTGGCACAACCGACCCGGAGATGATTTCGCCGTCTCCAAGATATCTCGCCAGCACCGCCACGGACGATTTGCCTCCACCACTTTGCACGTCGCGAACTCCGTTACTCGCGTACAAGAACCAGCAAGTGCCATATCAGCTAGTCGAATCGACATTGAATGCACAGGTATTGATGAGGCGATGGCCCACTAATCCAGCCAGCCTCAAGCACCCCTGTTACATATATTTAGAAACGAGACGTCAGCCTCCACAGCTATCTATTGCCCATTCGCCACTTGTTTGCATAATACTGCGGCTACATATCAGAGTATGCGTCAATACGACCGTATCGCGTGGCTTTTATTATTGCGCGCCTCACTCTTCGCGCATGTCATACGAAAGAATATGTCCACCGATCATGCAAGCTGGCCGGCTCATCTTCCAAGAGGCCCGATATTATTTAGGACCCTCGCTCTCTTCGACTGGCCACTGAAGCCGAAGTTACCAATGCCTCTGGGGCCGACGCTGCCACCCAGCGGCTGTCGTGTCATTGGGGAGGCGTGGTAGTCAGAGCCGGATTCCACATTGAGGAATGGATTTTGCCGTTGACTGCCGAGAACGGGTAAGCGGCTTCGGTGTGCTTGCTGTTGCCCAGGAGTTCCGACCGGGGCAGAGTCTAACGACTAGTCAGCATACAACTTTCCAGAGAAGCCAGCAACATCAATACTATACGGAGGACAAGGAAACTCACGTCCAGTGTTGAGCCTGCCACTGCCACCAAACCCTCTCTGTTGCAAGTGCGACCCGAACAGAGGACCAAGCCCAATGCCGCCCCTCTGCTGTTCATTGCTGCCCGAGCTGCCACTGCCACCTCTGTTGTGATGACGCCTGCCACTGCCGATGGTTTGACTCGCTCCAAGCTGGGTGAGGTTTCCAGTGCCCGCCGTGCCCGACCGTACTCCGGGGATCTTATTGACGAACCGGTTGCCGCGGACGGTGGTGTGTATGGCCATGTCTGCTTCGTCGCCCGCTGCATCCGCGACGTGCGCAGCCATTACCTGGGCCTTTAGTTGCTGGTACATCCTCTGCGTCTTCTGCTGGCTATGGCTCTTCTCTCTAAATGCCTCGCCTAGCTCGTGGTTCTTCTTTTCGAGATCCATGCGCTCTTCTTGCAGGCCTTCTCCTCTCGTCAACATCTACTTGCACACAACACGTCCAGAGATGCACTTACCGTGTACCCTGTCCTGCAGGACTTTGATCTGTGCATTCGCATCGTTGATGACTTGGTCCATCTGCTGATTCAGACTCGTATATTTGTCCGCCAACGACCTCGCCAGCTGGTCCTGATACACGATCTCTTGCGTAGCCTGGTAGCTCCAGAATGCCAGCCCTTTGCTTGCGCATTCCATGATCGCCGCTGGACTGAGACCTGCAAGTATGGTCGCCCTGTATTCTTCGGAGGGGTTCAAGTCGGCCACCACGACATCATCATGACTGGGGAGCGGCCCGCTACAAGCCGGACAGACCCTGCTCGCGATATTTGCGCGGGAGAATCCGGTGGAGTCGGAGCACTGCCCACAGAGGACGTGGCTGGCGGCACATCAGCCGCATAGCTGAAGGTGGCAGGAGCGACTCACCAGCAAGACGTCACAACAGCCCGGTTCTGCAGTTCTCTCCTGCACTTGAGGTCATTGCATCGCAAAGTATAATCCATCGCAAGCGAGTCAAGGACTTCTTTGCCGATGGAGATGCACTGTGGGGTGCACGGTGGGGTGCACTGTGGGATGCGACAGTGACGTCTGGAGCGGCAACTGTCCATGGGCTGCCAGACACACCAGGAAGCTACGTTGGGGGCACCGCTAACCGTGCCATCAAACTCAGCCAAGGGACGTCGATATTGTCGGCATCATCGGGAAGTGTCCATGCATCAGCGAATGTGAACATGTTGCTATAGATGGCTACCTAGATGGCATAGCAAAGACGGCCAGCGGAAAACCAAACGCCAGGCACCGAGCTCCAGATGCCACATACGGGCACGGGTGAACGTCGCGTTGTGCGGATGCGGATGCAGAGTCGCAAACCGCTACGCCGACTTTACAGCGTGGTCAACATGCATGCCTTCACAGTCTTCGAGAGTGTCGCGCCACAAGCTTTTGCAGCGTTGTGTGGATGTCTCCCTCGTCGCTCCAGCATCGAGATATGCTACCCTCTCCGTATACGAGATCATGGTCTCAAGACACTTCGGCGGAGCCCGTCCCCGACTGCCCCGCCATTCTCTCTTCCTCTTTCCTTTGCCTCGCAGTCTCCGTCTCCCGCCTAAGCGCCTCGAGATTCCACGCGCCGTCATCCTCGTCGTCACTCTCGTCATCGCTGCCCTTCTGCCAATCGCCCTTCTCGAACATGGCTCGGCCGGTCGCTTCCTTCATCTGTTTCGCCTGCGCCTCCGCGACCTTCTTGTCCAGCCGCTCTTTCTTCCATTTGGCGAAGCTGTCTGCCGTGACCGGGGTGAGGGTCCCGGTGAGCTTATGGCGTTCGGATTCGAGGAAGTCTTCGAGCGTGAGGGTGGCGAGAGGCGAGTTGGCCATGAGAGCCTTTTCCGCCGCGCGCTGTTCTTTGGTTTTGAGGACGAATCTACTTGGTATTAGCGAATACTCGGCGCTCAAAAGACAAGTGGAACCTACCCAGGTGGCAGCGAGTGCTTGTACATGCACTTGTCGCCCCCATTCGGACACACCCAGAACCAGCCATACTTCTGGTTCTCCACCGCCTCGATAAAGAACTTGCACACCTTGTCCGTTGTTGTTTTCGGATTCCCGTGCTTGCTCATCACCACCTTCCTCAGCTTCTCCTCATCCCAGTCGTCCATGGTGTCCTTCTTCTTCTCTTCCCCTTCCTGCTCCCGTGTGTCCGTATATAGACTCCTCTTCTCCGTCTTGCGCTCAACGGCCAAGTCATGGCTGAACTTGCACTTCTTTCCCTTTTCGCAATTTCCTTTTTTGAAGAACTGGCAGAGCACCGTCTTGGGGTCGACGCCGAATGGCACTTTTTGCACTTGGACGGGCTTGAAGAGGTCGGCCGTCTCCCTGCGGGCTTGTTCTGCGGCGGCCTTGTCTTTCTCGCGCTGGAGCTTCTCGGCTTCCTTCTTCTTTTCGGCGGGCGATTTGGAGCCCGCGGTGGCCTGTTGGAGTTGTCGGATTTGCTTCTGCGCGGCTCCACCTTTTTTCTGTGCGGTGAGTCAGTATGTGGCCGTCATCGCATGTGTCGGGTCTTGAAGCGCGGCGCGGCAGTCGCGATGAAGGCAGGTGGTAAACATACATTTTTCATACCAAATGACTGCAAAAGTTAGCATTGACTTCACTCATGGTGATCTTTTCACACACACACCTTGTCGACATCGGCCTTCTTCGCCTTCGGCTGATCCTTTGCCTTTGGCGGCATGGTTCACACTTGTTCCCCCTGCTTAAAATTCTAGAAAAGCCCAAAATGGGGATCGGACTGATTGAAGGGAACGACAACGGGTGGGGGTCGCGTGGGTGGTGGTGAGCAATGTGGGTGCTGGGCTCAAAGTCAGAATGACGGACTGGATGTGTGCCTGTTAGTGGGGTGGAGCGGAATTGCGGGCGGGAGACGCTCGGGCGCACCTGCGCGCCAAGAGGATTCGCGGAAGCTCAAGGTGGCTTCACATACCACATCCACAACATCTCCGTCCCGCGCCCCAGACCGTTCTTGCGCTGAAACTCACTTGTCTCCGAGCTCTCCATATTGTACGTCATTCTCGTGTCGTCGGCAATCAATTGCCTTGCTGACTTGCCTCTAGCCAACACCCCGTCATCTCAATCGCAGCTCAACGAACGCGCGGCCACCATGATATCCGACAGCCAACTCTACTCACTCGCCATCTTCCTCGGCACCGCCGCCATGTTCCTCATAGTCTTATACCACTTCCTTGAGGTCAACTCGGAAGACCACGTCCCAGAGGAGAAGCCCAGAGCGGTAGGAGGAAAAGGGAAAGCATGACAGTGAAAAGGCAACAGGCGCCTGCGAAAAGACTTTGGAAAGTTTGCTGTGCACGATTGAGGGTGGGTGCTGGGAGTGAGTAGTGCGTGGGGGGCAGTTGGAACTTCGATACCAATCAAAAGGAAAGAATCACTGGCGACTGCGGAAGCATTCAAAGAGGTTGGTCTGCGGACAACGGGCGTTACGGCGCTCATGAAACGAGCGTCTCGGAAATTGTACTGTGATTCTCAACTGTCCATACCCTACTTCATTGCTAGTCACGAAGCCATCGTACTAAAGCGAGATTGGTCGGGAGAAATGAATGCCGAAGCATGTCCATGGGCTTCAAAACATTGCCGACCAAGAGGTACCAATGCCTAAACGTCTCCCTCAATCTTCAGCATCCACGAGCTCTTCTTCTGTCTCATCGCTGTCACTGAAGCCCTTTCTACGCTTCTCGTTAACAAGTGTAGCCCCGCCACGATCCATGCCAGGCGCACCAAGGCGCCGCTTATGGGCCACCATGCGGGTTTCTGCATCGCGCGCCTCCTGTTCACGCTGATCCTTGGGGGGTCGTCCACGCCCACGAGGCGCAGTGGACGGTTCGGCGCTGGTCTCATAATCCGGGGGAGCAATGATTCGCGGGGTAACACGACGGCCGTAAGCATCGCTCAGATACGATTCGGAATCGGTTGCATCTGGTTCAGTCTATTAACATCAGTATAAACGCAACTAACCATGAGGGGTATGCAAACCAGATAGACCACTCGCCGGTCCGTCGCCAAGGTTCCAAGACAGAGGTTGGAAATGCTCATACTCAAGATGAGCACGCCATTCCCGCTCGCTAAAGGAAAGAGGGTCGTGGTCCGTCCAAAGGCATTTTAGTATTCCATCGGCACTCTCTTTGCTATGCACCTTGGACACATGTTTCTTCAACGTGTCCAAATTGTGGAGCTCAGCGTTGCAGCCTTGCCATTTGCACTTAAAAGATTGGTAGCGGTGTGCATGGTTTGGAGCACTAGGTGACCGTGAATTGATCCGAATTGGTTCGTTTAGGCCGTTCGCCACGTTTCGCAGTCCGCTCGGCTGTGAGGGTGCGAAATCCATAGGTAGATCCGTACGAGCACCCGATCGTGCCTGAGCTGCTGCAGAGCCGTGGATATTTTTACGCCAGCCAACAGGGCGCCCTTTCTTCTTAGGCAGCGGTTTGCCGTCTGCATCGTATTCAGTGGCTGAGCGGAATGCCGAGTAGCCAACGCTAGCAGCATCAGTGCGGGGGCGGGGAGCGCTCTGGGTCATGTTTGCAGAAGCTGTTTGCTTAGGTGTGGCTGGTACTGCTGGGTTTCCGGGGAGTGAGTGTCGCGGAGGTCGACCGCGTCGCTTCTTGAAAGGGTTAATCGCCTCGGGCGGTGCTAGAGCCTTCGTTTGGCCCGAGCTTTCACTTCTCTCCTTTGCGGGCGCAGCAGCTCTGTCTTCTTCGTCCGAGTCTTCCTCGTCGTCCGCATCTTCGGCGAGGTGCCGTGCTCCGGTGAAATATCCCGGCGGTGGTCTTCCAGGATCGATGAGGTCCCACCGCAAAGTACTTAGATCAGATTCGTTCGTGACCTGCGGTAAAGTCGTCTTTAGCACCTCTAGATGCTGGTTCAGCTGCCTAGTGTCTGGATGCCTTCCACACGCGAGTAGCACGTCACGCGCAATTGTTGCAATGTTATATGTGTTTCGTCGCAGGGCCTCCTTGCGCTTTATTGGCCTCACTATTGTCTCGTAACGGAGCTCGTTTGGAGCAGGCTCTTGCACAGCTTGGGGAGCCGGCCGTGCGGGTAATGGAAAGTTAGTTGGCGGTGCCTCCACCTCCATTCCGGGTGCTGGTGACCCATACGAATGCATTGTAGTATTGAGCCTCTTTGGCGGCGGCGGTGGGTCAAAGTCCTCATCCGGCAATTGTGTCAAGTCGATAAGGTCGTTGAAAGTACGCTTTCTAGCTGCTTCCTCCTTGTTGGCCGGAGGCTTTAACTCTGGTTTGATTGGGACCATTTCTGCTACAGGTGTCGGTGTAGGAGGAGCGTCTGTGTCCGGAAATGGTGGATATTGCGGTCTGTTCCATGCCGGTGTGCTGGCGGTATTCTTCATTACAGCGGGCGGAGCGACACTCTTCACGACAGCAGGAGGTGCTTGCGTGCCATTCACTGGCGCCTGTGCTCGTGATGCCGAGTTCACGTCAGGCACAGTAGTAAGCAGATTTCTCGCAAACGCCGCTCGATCTAACTTATATCCTGACCATTCCAGCTGCTCACATAGCTCAACGTAGGAAGGCTTTGCATCAAGTATGCGAAGGATCTCAGCTGCTTCTGCTTGTACAGCCTTTGAAGGATTTTGTTCGTTAAGGTACATTGCGGCAGCACTTGCTAGCTGAGCCTTTTTCTCAGGCGGCCAAAGGGTGTTACCACTTGCTGGACGAGCCGGTTTTGATACAGGCGGTGCTACTGGTGTCGGTGTCGTTTCCGCGACTGATGGCTTAGGGGCGGCTTTTGTCGGAGCCTTTTTGCGCTGAGTGACTGCCGGTGTTGATGCAGACGCAGATGCAGATGATTTGGTAGCTGCAGATGATCGGGCAGGTGCAGATGATTGGGCAGGTGCAGATGATTGGGCAGGTGCAGATGATTGGACAGGTGCTGCCTGGGGAGTTGGTTTGCTCTGAACGGTCGGAGACTTAGCGGGAGCCTTTGCACGTCGCTCCTCTTCCCATATTCTAGCCAGCAGCCCGGGGTCTTTGCTGTTAAACTCGCGCATCTTGGCCATCAAGGCTCGAATCTCTTCTTCCATCGGATCGCCGGGAGCGGCTGTTTGCTGCGATTTGGGGGCCGGCTTTGGCTGGTTCATTTGTGCCAATCGCGCTCGCTCCTTCTCTTCCTCTTTCTTTTGCTCCTCTGCGCGGGCCGCGTCTTCAACAGCCTTCTGGGCACGCAGCGCATCTTGCTTGCGTTGATATTCCGGCCAAGGGTCGTATACAGCCATAGGATCTACTGTAGTCGTGGCTTGGCCATAGGACTCTGGCACGTTGCTCGCTGTTTGGGCAAGAGGCGCCGTTGATGGGGTGGTTGCATAGTTGTAGGGGGTCGACACTGCAGGCGCAGGCGCAGGCAGAGTCACAGGCAGAGTCGCAGTCGCAGTCGCGGTCGCGGTGCGCGATGCGTCGGGATTCGGCAGCTGCCTATACTGCGTGTTCTGGGCGAACTGGGGCTGCGCCGGACTCGAGGTACGCTGGGGCTGCTGGTAGTTTGCATTTGCTGCCCGCTGGGAGGGATAGCCTGCCGCCATTGCCGGTGAAGTGATGCCGCGGTTTGACGTGCCTTGGGCCCGGTTCGTGTTGACGCTGCGCGGTCGAGGTTGCGTCTGCCCGTACGAGGCAGAAGCAGCATGGCTTTGCGCTTGAGGCGCATCACTCGAGTAGCGGCCCAGATCTGCATTCGCATTTGTCGCAGTAAAGCTAGCCTGGCTTGCTTCTGTATTCGGCGTGTATGCGGTGTTGCTCATGTTGCGAAGTACCTCTGCAGCCCGTCCGTTGGACCACGAACCGTCCTGCGCACCGCTGTATGCATTGTTTTGGGTCCCATATGATGGCGTCTGGTAGGATAGGTAGCCGGCTGCCTGGGTCGCCGGCTGATACTGACGCGCTGGCTGACGCGCCGGCTGTTGGGAGACATTGTTCGATGCGGGCGCCGTCTGGTACGCAGAGTACTGTTGGGCGGAGCTCTGCTGGTATGGATAGCTGTACCGGTAGTTGTTCGACGACATGCTGGTGGTAGCAAGACCGCACCCGTTGCGAAGCCGTGGGGCGTGTCGCTGCCAGGCAAAGCGTGGGGATGCGCGGGCGACGCGAAAGTGAAGGCTTGCCCACGCGCTCCACTCCCGGCGGCGACAGGAAAGCCGACCGATGCCTGCCGCCAATCGGCAAAAGTGTTTATCCGGCCCGCGCCAAGCCTCCACAAGCGATAGCTTCCATTTTGACCATCGCACATTTTGGATCTACCGAGCGACGACCAGAACAACAACACCGACCGACCGACGGAATCACCATCACAATGACCAAGGTCCAGCAATCCATCGCGAGCTCGCGCCGCAAGTCGCGGAAGGCGCACTTCAGCGCCCCTTCCAGCGTGCGCCGTGTCAACATGTCGGTTCGTGGACCCAGGACGTATGGAGGGGGTCGTCTCTAACGATTGCAGGCGCCGCTGAGCAAGGAGCTCCGTGAAAAGCACAACGTGCGAAGGTAGGCTGCCTGCCACCGCAGCTTGGAAGCCATTGCTAACCTGCACAGCATCCCGGTCCGAAAAGACGTATGCCTCTCCCGGTCTCCCACCGTCGCGACAGATACTGAATGCAGCAGGACGAGATCATGATCGTACGCGGAACACACAAGGGCCGTGAAGGCAAGATCGCCTCCGTCTACCGCCTCAAATACGTCCTTCACATTGCCGGAGGTATGGAGCCCACGCACCCCGCATGGCACAGCACTCACGAGCCTACAGTTGTCCGCGAGAAGTCCAACGGCCAGTCCGTCCCGATCCCCATTGCTGCCTCGAAAGTTGTCGTCACGAAGCTCAAGCTCGACAAGGTACGCCGGTGAAGGACCACGCCATCGAATCGAGGACTGACAAACTGCAGGACCGTGAAAACATTCTGGAGCGGATAAGCCAGGGACGCGAGCAGGTGAAGAAGAGGTCGGAGGCATAAATGGTGTCATGGTTTCTCTGGTTGACGACAATTTCATGGCTGGGATGCCCTCGGGAATAGGCGCGGGCTGTCCCTCTTTTTCATCAAACGGACGGAATGCATAACATGTCTTCACCACTTCCCACGATGCCACGGTGCACGGAAAATAGGGGCGTTATATCCAGCTCAAACGAACATTGAACTTGCCGACAGGCCTGTATCATCAATATCGTGCGACGGTTGCTCATGAGCCATCCACACACCGTGAATCGAACTTCTCCCACGCGCAATCACCGACATTACGGCCCGTCTCAGCCCATCTGTTTCCCCCACGCTAGTATATCTATTGTTCAACCTTGTCCCGTGGTTGCTGCAGTTATACGGCTAGCGAAGAGCAATTGTTGTGACTAATGTCACTCTCGTCCGCAGACCGCGTCGGATACTCTATGAAGTTCGCGGTCTCGTGATGAGGCACATCCCTCCCCAGTCTTCATCTCGATTTTGTCCATGATCCTAAATTGAATGGCGGGAGAGCCTTCGATTCTATGTTGTCACCCACCCCTGCTGAACTGACTTTGAGAGGGTGACGGCGAAGCATGATCATGACGATCGCTGGTACCAGAGGTCTTGAGACTTGGGAGTTGCTAGCATTAGCGCTGCGCTTCATCAGCGCTCGAACCTATCGTCTCCGACTGAGGTTTGTAGATTTTCTCGTTATACCAGATATCTCCGTCTTCACACACGCTTATTAATCATGATGACGTTTTCGGACTGCTTCGGGCACTACACCTCCGCATCTCACACCATTCTACCCCAACGTCACATCATTGCTGGTTACTAAACAGAGTCTGATAGTTAATCAACCGCCACATATATATAACAGCTTTGATATCTCTCCCTCATGGGCCTTTTCCCCCTTCACCACTGACACCGTGACATCGTCCTTCTCAACGAAACCCTGATACACTGTCACAATGACTTCCAAATTTATCGCAATCGTCGCAGGCGTCGGTCCAGGCACCGGAGCTTCTGTAGCTCGCAAGTTCGCAAAGGCATACCCGGTAGTACTGCTGGCGAGGAACCCCGAGAACTTCGAGTCCTTGGCCAAGGAGATCAACTCGTCTGGGGGTAAAGCGTTGGGCATCAGCACAGATATCTCGGACTCTGGAAGTGTGAAAAACGCTGTGGAGGCGATCAAGAAGGAATTCGGATCGGATGTTGCTGCTGCGGTTCGTATACCGTTTCTCTTCGAGTTCTTGACCGATTTTCCTAACATTTGTCAAGGCTGCTATCTTCAATGCCAGCGGCGGTTTCCTTCGCAAGCCCTTTCTCGAGCTCCCCGAAGATGTATTCTCCAAATCCCTAGACGTATCGGCAAAGGGTGGGTTCTTGTTCTCCCAAGCCACTCTGCCTTTGCTGCTTAAAGGCGTGGAGCAGAAGTCTGAGCATCCGCCTGCCCTCATTTTTACTGGGGCGACTGCTTCGGTAAAGAGCAATGCGTTTATGGCGTCTTTTGCTACGGGTAAATGGGCGTTGAGGGCTCTGAGTCAGAGTCTGGCACGGGAATACGGACCCCAAGGTGTGCATGTGTCTCACGCTATCATTGATGGGGTGATCGATATTCCGCGAACGAAGGAGTGGTTGAAGGACTTGGGGCCGGAGGCCAAATTGAGTGCTGATGGGGTGAGTACTTTTCTGTCTTTCCGGCAGAGGGAAGAGGAGACTAATAAACACAGATCGCAAATGATTATTGGTGGCTCCATACTCAACCGAAGACGAACTTCACCTGGGAAATTGATCTCCGACCTGCAGTGGAGAAATGGTAAATGACTGAGACATTTGACGATGGGCCCAGGACCCACTCTTGTAGTTTCAATCACATGTGCCGTTGAAAGATTCCAATTGTGCTTTGCATTCCTACATTTTGGCTCCCTTCCGTGAGCCGCATTCTTGTTGAGAAAGGGGCGGGCCTTCCGATTGTTCCTTGCATATCCCACCTTCCGCGGACCCTTTCTCCAAGTCTTATATTTTCTGTTTCACTCACGACCTTTGCCCTCTATCAACCCCTCCAACAACCACTATGAAACTTCTACTCACATCACACATCTTCTTGCCCGTCGCGTTATCCTCAATCCTCTCCAAAGCATACCCATTTTCTCGACAAGCTGTCACGGCACCTGCTTCAACTCCGGAAGTAACCCTGAAATATGCCCTAGATGCAGATGTGAACCTCTCTCCTCAAGACCAAGCAAAGAAAGAGCAACACATCAACCCAGATTGGTCCCCCGACCCACACAACATCGCTCCCATTTCTCTCGACTACCCTATCTCGCCGTGGAACGATAACGGGCGCTCTCAAGTTATGGCCGAGCGTCCATCATGGAAAGTGTGCCCGGAAACATATCTCAACTGTGAGAAGTGTCCACAAGATTTTCGGTGCCTATCGACATTCTTGCCACCGCTGGCCGTAAGCTCGATTTCGACCTCGGTTCTGGGAACAAGGGCAAGAGAAACATCTGCCGGTGACCCACTAACCACGCCTCGACCAACGACACCAGATATTTTTGACGGTGCATCTGGCCTTCAAGCAGCTGTTTCTGCGCCTAGGCCCGCTCCAAAACAACCCTCTTTACCTACGACCGAGAAGGGTTCTATAAGCTGCTCTCTCCAACCATGCAACGCCACCACGCTCTGTGAAGCCACGGCCTGGTGCAAACGCGGATTCTGCGTCTGTCCCCGGAGGGCGAAAAGGAGAGAGCGAAAAGGAACGGACACAGCGCTTTGAGGCTAGTCCTCGCCAGAAGCACTCATGGTATATGTGAATCCTGGTGTGAGTTCTGGGATGCCGTGCCAGATTTGGTCTTGTCCGACGTGGACGGTGTATGGGTTTAACAGCTCTAGAAGTATACCATAGGTAAGTACCGCGCTAGGTGCGGTACTTGCTGCTGTCAGTATGACTGATGTTATGGATAGCAAGGAGGGGGTCATGGTTGCGCAGTCAGTGTCTGGAGGGAGTTTTGTTAGGTTATGACATGCAGATTATAGTGAGATAGGAGGGTACGCTTTCTAATCCTGCTGCTGTGGATAATGTTGGAGAAAATGTGTAAACAATCACGGTATTAGGTAGCCGAATGTGGCATTGTGTGTTTGCTACGTAAGTACCAACATGTTACCGTAGTTAGTAGTCTTAGTATGAAGGAGGAGATTCAGAAAGCGGGCCAAAGTTAGGCTAAAAATGCGAAGACTACCTGCTAAATAATGACGTTGGGGGTGTTGATAGCGCAAGTGTAAAGGCAGGTGCAGGTTATAGAGCTAGCCTTTGTATCTTGTAGACTGAGTTCTAGTGGTAGATTTAAATATAAATAGGATGCACGAAGTCAAAGCAAATGAAGCTTGTTATTGACGTATCTAAGCAAGCTGGGAAACTGAGCGGAACTTGTCCTTATCTACCTTCGGACAGGACAAAGTAACACGCATGTCATCCGCTGTATTTTTTAGGGACGATCGACTGAGGAGCAGGTGTAGAAAGGTCATTTTTTACATCATTCTTAATACTCAGGTACATATTTTCATTTTAATAGAAGTCAAGGCCCTATGAATAGTTTTTTCTCTTTCAGTGATCAATCTTCACTCTTCATAAAGCGAGGCACGTAGCTCATTATCGGCGAGATACGACCGTGTTTCTACTCATCGTATCCTTTCAGATGTATACTGGTTGTTAGGACTTGAGAATTTATAGAGTGTTCATGTATGTAGAGCTGCTTGCGTAGCGAGCGAGATGCGGCTGGGGGCCGATGGCTTGGGAGGGCGATCGCCTTTTCCTCCTTTCCTCCCCACCGCCCCGTCGAACGCTATTGATCTCTATTATTCCCGGGCGCCTCGTTAGGATACGGCAACGTGGGCGGGGTTTGGCGGAAGGATGCAGGCCTGTCATTTTGTGCTTGCTCGAGGATGAGCGAGAAGAGGCGCATGGGTGGGTTCCGCCCCTTCAAGCGAATGGGCTTCACCTGAACAGGGACGTTGCCTGACGCGTCGCGTGGTTTGCACGAATGTCTGTGTTCCGCCAAGCGGTGGGTTTGAACGAGATGTGTTGCTACGCTCGGGTTTGTAAATGTATTGTTAGATAGCGCGGGGGCTTGGGAGCCTTTGCTGGCGTTTTCATGAGTCGAAATGAAGTGATTGATCATCGGAAGGCTTTCCCAAAGGAGAATAAGGTCTACCGTGTTGTGTCATTGTTTAGAAACCCGGCGGTGGACATCAATCCCAAACACTCGCAGAAGGCATCCAATCATGCTCTTCCTCTCATGTGACTGTGTATGTATGGCCTACAGACCCTTGCAGCTGAATGACGATTGCCTGTATGTAGAAGAGATTCTAGAAGGATTGCTTAGACTTCATTATCTGGCCCCAATCTTTGGCCTGGAGCCATTCCAAAAGCCACGCGGCGTATTCGGGCTAAGGCGCGGACGAACGATGGTTTCGAGACCTCGTATACTTCCTTTTCGTGCGAGAGGTATCCAGAAGTTTACACGTGCGGACAGCGATGGAGGTTTGCGATTCGATTGCCAGTTTGGGCCTGGTCGAGTTCCCAGTTCCGTGTCCTCGCGCCGCAGATGTCCGCAGCCATCGCGATGAAGCGGAAAAGGCGGAAAAGGCGGACATGCCGACGCAAGGAACTGCCCGTTACTTATCGTAGGGCGGAGAAATGTGTGGCCGTTACGTGCATTAGCCGACTGCCTCACAGGCCTTTGTGCCTGTTCCACTTCATCTCGGTTCGAGCTGTTGGGACTGGGGACTGGAGTGTGTAGAGTAGTGTAGACAGGAGGTTGAAAGAGAGGCTCCCTTGTCAGAACTCTCTTCCAGCCCTATGCACCCTTCGTAAGCTTCCATCACCGCAAAGTAAGCTTCTAACGTGAGATGCAAATCTGGGGAAGCGAGTTCCCCGTAGCCTGTCAACGAACCTGCCCATGGTTGTCAGGGCGTGTCTGCGACACACTGCGCTCTGTATATCCCACGACGCCATTATCGTTATTTCATTATTATCAAACTTCATTCTGCACTAGATGTCTATTTTGAGATGCCACTTGGAGTCCCAACTGCGCGATACCAGTTTGGGTGAGGAATGCGCATGAGCCTGATTGGTGTGCTCTGTCGTACGCTAAGCCCTAAAGAGGTGTAACGAAACGCGGCGGGCATCCGCCCTAATGACGAGCATCGGTTGGCCTGAGCGCTTTGGGGGCGACTTTCCCATTATACATCCGCGAAAGAGCTTCCGTTCGGATGTCCACTCAGATGCCACTACTCAGATGCCACTCAGGTGGTAGGCAAAGCGGCCCTGTCCTGTGTTTCTGATTGGCTCTTTCGTTTGCTCTGTATCCGGGCGACAGCACCGCCGCAGACCAGACCGGGACGCCTTACCTCAATCAAGTTCAGCTGCAGTGCGCCAAATCATAGTCGACGTATGAACTACGCCGCAGAGCCATGAGAACTGTCTCCGGCTCATGTCCATCTCGCTCTTCACCTTTGTTCTGGTCCCAAATCATGTCTGGTATTCCACAGTAGTCTCGGACAAGTATCCTGGTAGCGGAGTACGAACCCCCCGGCTGCGCACGAGAACAAGAGCTCGGCATACCATATGGTCCGCGGAGGGCACACGGTGTTGCCAATGTACACTGTGGCTCAGCGCTCTATCCGCCGTGCAATTTGAGGTGCAATTATTTGAGGTGCAACGTTCTTGCCACAAGGTGCCTTACGCCCCGCATCAAAGCGAGAGACAAAGTTCCTTTCTTGCAGACACGCAGGATACCACGACTTCAGCCGCACCATAGCCCTATTATTGCACCATTATTGGTCCCGCCTTACTGGCCATCTTCATAGTCCGTAATCGATTATCGGTCTACAGGCCGGTCCTGCAACGCGTATGCAAAAGTCAAAGGGCGGCAAACAAGGAGCCTTATCTCCCTGCGTTGAGAATCATCGGTGAAGTCGGTGAACCGGCAGGTATGGAGGGGTGTGCACACATCGGCCAACAGCGAGGCTTTTGAAGGTGAGGGGTTCATGTGCACTCTTTTGTTCATGCAACCAAGCGAAGCAGTAGGGCTGTAAGGCTGGAGTGTAACGTGGAGAAGGAAGCGGATCATTTCAAATTGTCCGCTTGAGCCGACCGCTGTCCCGCAACGACCTAGCGCACATCGTCAGCTAAATATAGGTTCACGTTCACCCCTCACTGCCTATGAAGGCTATGAACGAGCGCCTTACAGCGCATCTTGCAAGATAAAATTGGAAACGGCTGCGTGCTGGCGGCTACGAAGCGATGCATCGAAAGCGCTCTTGGCAACAGCGTCGTACCAGACGGCCAGAAAAGTGATGCTCGCGATGGTTGACTCATGAATGCGGAGTGGAATAATGGTGGGATGGCCCGGACGGCGGTGAGAGAATTGACGTCCTGCACCTAACCGTCGCCTAATGGACCGGAAAAGGCAGTTCGATTTGGCGAGAAACGAGTGACCGAATTACGGGCACGCAAGCTGGGCGGGAGCATTATGACTGATCAGTCACAGCCAATCACGGCCCGCAGGACGCCGTTCAGCCTTAACGAACACACCGCAACAGCTCGCAACGTGTGTATACCATGCAGCATCTTCGTGCTCGACGGCTGCAAGCAGGAAATGCGGACAAATCCGTTTAGGCACAGACGGTATGCATTGATGCGCTGGTGAGCAAGCGTACGACCGAATTTGATGGAATTCCGATCACATAGCGGAACTCAGCGGAATAGCACAATTCCAGTGCGGCGCGGAGTCCTCACCTTGCAAGCACCAATCCTTCGAAACGCGCATATTCGGTGTATTGCTCCTGTCGCGGGGTGGCGTTTCGGCCAGCAGATTTGCCAGCACAATCTCAAGGTGGCACAGCTGCGTGATTCCCAAGTATTTACCATGCTGGGGCTAGCGTGCCAAAGTCACACGATCGCACTATCAGCCATTCCCATCTTCCACTGCTCTTCGCCTTATTCTTGATGGAGCTCTTGAGTTCATGTCTGTGGAATTGGATTACGGTGCTGATGTCGTGGCGGCACCGTCCCGATGATGCCATCATGGTGGGAGTTTCTACCGCGACCACCTGGACGCGCAATCCAAAGCTGGGGTACAGGATGCGATGGGATCTAGTAGTGAGAACCTAACATTGACATGCACTGTTTCAGAGGAGTGTGACAGTGAGAGGCCCTACAAGGGTAGACAGGGTAGAGAGGAAAACGGATTTCAAAAAGTATCCGACTTCCCTCCGTGGACGGATACATATTAGTAACTACATAGTAACGCGATGGCGATGCGTGTTTGAGGGAATGGATGCGAAGGCGCAGCACGGCACGGTTTGCCAGAAGAGCGTCCAGCGCCAGCCGCACAGTGTCCCCAGCACGCACACAGCGGAGGACACGGTGGCAGCTGGATGGGGGGGGCACTTGCGATGGAACGCTCGTGCAGAACTTGAACGGTGATGGTGATGGGGATGGTGATGCCGTTGCGTGGACGGCAAGCCCCGCTGTTGGCGCCAGAGCTGTTAGCGGGGGAACGCTCACCGACTTCCCAGTGCGGTGGGAGTGCCTATATGATGACCGGGAGGGTGCGTGGGTGCATAGGGCTGGCCGTCAGATGCTTGTTCGTGTCGAGTCCCCTGGAGGCTCAACTCAAGTCGACGATAGCGACAGGCATGGCGACTGATAACCGCTGCACTCGCCGGAGACGGTCTTCGCCCTTCGCTGCTGTGTGCGGGCGGTCTTGCAAACACGCACTAGGCTCGAAGCAGGCAGGCCTGGTGGTGGCCTGGTGGTGGCCCTGCGACGCTGCTGCTCGGCCCCCAACCGACGCCGACGCGAGCAGCACAAAGGCCCAGCAGCAGACGCGAATGGGACGGCGGCGGCGTGGATTGCTTCATCACCAGCGCCAGCGGCCCAGCGCCGTTGTAGCCGGAGCGTGCGGAAGCCCGAGGGCAGGCAGCAGGCCAGCCGCCAGTGTGCCCTCGTCGTTGACCGCCTCCGCCGGCGCGCCGCACGCAGTAGAGAGGCTTCGCGCACCATACAATACGCCCCGAAGCAACGGGCGGCGTGGGCGTGCAGATAAATTTGGGCATCCTAGCGCAGCCTTACAGCCCGCGAGATGGCGGTGGATGGTGGGCCGCAGGGGCTACTGCGCCCTACAGGCATCTACTAGAGTAGGCTAGTGCGTGGTGCCAAACGAAGAGGTCGGCCGTAGCGGTGCCTACTTGCGCCCAAACTCCGGTCTGCAGGGCGTCGCTCACGCTGAGAGCTCAGAGGACAGGGTGTGGGCCTTGACGCACAGAGCTGGTGGTTGGCAGGGGTGGCTTTGGGGACGAAAAGAGGCCCATAGTCTATTTACGCACATGCTCGCTCGCACCTGGGGGGGAGTGCCTCGCTATATCAGGACCCGTCCCACCCGCGAAGGATTGAAGTCTATATATCAGCCTGTCCCGCATCCCAAGTCGTGCACCTGTATCACTCGTCCCCATCCATCCCCATCCATCCCCATCCATCCCCTTCACTGATCGTTGCTGCCGCCACCATGAACCGACACGCGGGCTACCACTACGCTGCCCCAGCCCCAGCTCCCACACGCTACAGCGGCACCTCGAGTGCCTTCTCGGCCTCGGCCAACCCCAACGAAGACTGGACCAAGATCTCGGACCTCGCTGAGCGCCGCCGGATCCAGAACCGCATTGCCCAGCGCAACTACCGTAGGTCCACCACCCAGTCCTGACTACGGCCTCGGCCTGTGCACGGGAACGGCACTGACAGCCCGCAGGCAAGAAGCTCAAGAAGAGGCTCGAAGACTTGGAGCGCCGCGCCGCCAGCAGCTCTGCTTCGCCCGAACAGAAGCCGGCACAGCTGGCACAACCACAGCGCTCGCCGCGCCAGGCCTATCCGCCTTCGCCCGCGTCCTCAGACTCCGACTTCCGCAGGACGCCGGAGGCTCCGGGCCACTATGGCTCTGAGGAGCATGCCATGTTTGCCCGCCAGTACACCGATCGCCAGCTCTCCACTTCTCCCCCGCCATTCTCGTATTCGACGTATCCAGCTCCCGAGACGGCCTCGTACCCTGTGCCGTACACCACCACGGCACCGTACCACCACTCGGCTCCGAGCACCATCTCGCCCGAGATGACTTCCTATGCCGCCTATCTCCCGCCCATCTCTGCAGCCTACCCCACCACGCTGCCCAGCCTCGCCCAGCCCGTGAAGAGCGAGTACTACCCCGAGGACGACATTGCCACGAACCCCTTCGCCTCCGGCTACCAGCTGATGGGCGGCATGGAGATTCCCCATCCCCACGCCTACCCTGAGAGCGATGCACATGTAAAGCCTCCCCGAAAGCCCTATTACCCACATTGAATTTCCAACTCTTCCTCGTCCTCGCGCCGCATGTTCGACAAAGCCACTCGCTGACAGTCTCGTGGCAGACACCACCACTCCTCGACTCCTTCGCACCCTCAATCGGTGCGTCGTCGCCAGAAACGGCGTATCCGACCACGCCAGACTCCATGCCGCGCACTCCTCCTCTTCAGCTGGTGCGCATCGCGTAACCAGTCCGCCGGTGGCACTCCCCTCCTGCTTCCGGAGTGCCAATCGACCTTCCGGTTCGCCGGCCCCAGTCCGCTTCTCTTTAGGACACCCGTCTTGTATATTATTTCTGTTTGTTTTGTGTACTGCATTTCAGCGCATCGTCACGAGGACACGAGCGGAGGAAGGACTCTCGCTTGATCATGACCACGTAAGGCGTATGGCGTTCTCGGCTAGCTTTTGGATTTTGCTTGGGAACACTGGGATAGATAGACCCAGCATGGCAGGCTTCAATGTCTGCAACGGTACACCAGGGCAGTCGCCAGCGCCAGTGCGGCTTGGTCGACGACGCCTACGAATATTATTATCTTCCACTCTGACTCGCCCCTCCCGACCTGCCGTGACGCACCTCTATTTAAATGAAGAACATGGACACGGCCAAACGCCGGCGATACTGGCCGGTGACGTACCACCTATCGTCCTGTGGGCTAGCGGACGCGCATCGCGACTGCCAAGCAAACGCGTCGACCTCACCTTTCCGACCTCTCACCCCACGTAAGCACCTGCGCACTCAGCACTCGGCACCCAATCCGAACCGCAACGAGTGCCTGTGCAGTGAGCCCATGGCGCCCCTCCGCCAGCGATCGCGAGTCGAAAAGGCGCGGCAGTACCTGCGCGACGGTGCCATCCTGCGCGAAGACTCCGACGATGAACTGGGCTACGAAGACCACCCGTGGGAGTGGATATACGATGATGATGCGGACGAGCCCCAGCCCACCCCACAGGCCCCGTCAAGGAAGCGGAAGGCCGCCCCTATCCCGGGCCAGAAGCGCATCGTCGGCGCGCGCATGGGCAGCTTTGAGTGCAAGCAGGGAGACACGGTGTTTTTGAAGGCGGAGGGCAATCAGGCCTGGGTGGGCATCATCTGCGACCTGTTCGAGGATGACGACGACGGCGAGAAGATGGCAAGGTTCATGTGGTTCTCGTCGGAGAAGGAGATCCGCAACAAGAGCACCAAGCGAACCGACTTCCTGCCTGTACGTCTATCTGTCCGCTGGAAACAGGACCGTCGACTGACCGAGGCAGAACGAGCTCTACATATGCCCCGCCTTTGACAACAACGCCCTCGAAACCATCAACGGAACCGCCAAGATCGTCTCGCAAGAAGAGTTCCAGCGTGGCCAGGGGAAGAAGGCGTCGAAGGACTACGGCAAGATCTTCGTGTGCAGGCGAGGCTGCAACACGCGCACCACAACGTACACGCCCGAATTCAAGTGGGAGGACGTCTATCGCGGCGCAGACGACCTCCAGGCCCTGATTGAGCTGGTCGAGAGCCAGACGAAGGCCACTCGCAAGCGAAACCAGGCACAGAAGGAGGCGGAGGACGACTTTGTGGTGCCCGATTCGGATGACGACGGCGCACCCAAGACACCGAGGAAGCGGCGTAGGTTGCTCGATGCCGCAACCCCGACTTCAGGCAGGAAGACCCCGGTCACGCGCAAGTTTATGACCCCGACACACAAGCGCATAGTGGTCAAGAAAGCCCTCGAGTTCACTCCCCTTGGGAGACGCGTCTTGTCACCGTCTGCAATCTCGTCGCCATTCCAGATTGCACGGAACCAGCTTCATGTTTCGTCTGTACCGGCCGCGCTCCCCTGCCGCGAGGAGGAGTTCTCTACCGTCTACAGCCATTTGGAAGCAGCCATCAGCGATGGGTCAGGATCATGCATCTATATCTCCGGGACACCCGGGACTGGCAAAACTGCCACCGTGCGAGAGGTTGTGGCCCAGTTGCACGCCTCTGTGCAGTCTGAGGAATTGGATGATTTCATTTTCGTAGAGATCAACGGCATGAAAGTCACGGATCCTCACCAATCCTACTCCCTGCTCTGGGAAGCTTTGCGGGGGGATCGGGTTAGCCCCTCTCATGCATTGGAGCTGCTCGAGCGCGAGTTCTCGACCCCCAGTCCACGGCGCGTGCCATGCGTTGTGTTGATGGACGAACTGGATCAGCTGGTCACCAAGAATCAGTCGGTAATGTACAACTTTTTCAACTGGCCAGGGCTGCGGCACAGCAGACTGATTGTCCTTGCCGTTGCAAATACCATGGATCTTCCCGAGCGGACATTGAGCAACAAAATCAGCAGTCGCCTTGGTAAGTCACCCTGGGCTCCGAGCTTGCTCATCTCCCCCCACTTCTCGCCCGACCGCAAAGCGCAATCGCTGCAGCCTTCTGGCACAGTGATGATATTCCAGCCACGGCGCAGCGGGCAGTTCCTTCGGTTGCCGTTATGACAAGGCTAACACACGCCCAGGTCTTACTCGTATTACATTTCCAGGCTATACGCACGACCAATTGATGCAAATCATACAATCCCGGCTAGAGGGGGTGCCCGGAAACATTGTTCATCCCGACGCCGTCCAGTTCGCAGCCCGTAAAGTCGCAGCCGTGAGCGGCGATGCACGCCGTGCACTTGATATTTGCAGGCGCGCTGTGGAGATAGCAGAGACCGAAGCTCTCGTACGAGATGGGGAGGGTGAGGGCGAAGAGCGCCAGCCCCCAACCCCGAGTCGAAGGGGCCGGAACAAAGGCCAGGCAGCCAGCCAGCTTTCGAATGGCACCGGTGAACCGGAAGCTATATTGCAAAAACGTGCAGCCCCCGGCGGCAGGAAGGGTGTGGTCACGATAGCGACGATCAAACAAGCTATCAACGAAGCCACGAGCAGTCCCCTGCAGCAGGCCCTACGGGCCCTGCCGTTGGCTTCCAAAGTCTTCCTCGCGGCGCTATTGGCGCGTATACGCCGAACGGGCATTGGTGAAGCGCTGCTCGGAGATGTTGTGGATGAAATGAAGAGATTGGGGTTGATGAGTCAACTGCAGCCGGTGCATGACTACCTCCTCACAGCAGCTGAGAGGGACGATGACGCAGCAGATGGTACAGGTATCACAAGCCGACATACGCTGGACTCCACGTTGGTCAAACATCGCGAAGGCACGGCCAAGGCACCTGATGCAAAAGCGGCGCGTGCACTGGGGGTTGCATTCGCTGCCGCAGAACTCGCACAAGCTGGGCTGATTGGCATGGAGGCTCGGCATGGAGAGCGTGTTGGCCGAGTACGGCTTGGTGTTGCGGAGGAAGAGGTGCGACTCGCGTTGGGGGACGATGCCGAAGTCAAGGGACTCGGCTTCTCGTCCTGAGTCTGTACGCGCGTCGCTGTTGGACGGACGAATACATTGCCAATATACACCCGATTGCGGCGCCCAGTTGAAACGGTTCACCAATCGTGAATACCAGCCTACGCTATATTAAAGCTGAGATAGCCTACATCCTATACGCATCAATGCCCGTCCATCACACCACGATCGTATCAAGAGCAGCACGCGCGATCGCAACATGCATACTTCCCAGCACAGGCTCGCATTCCTCCGCAACGCCACCAAAAAGACCTGCGTATCGTAAAGCGTACAGCATTTACGTACGGGCGTACACCAAGCCTGCCCACCTTCTAGAAAATGCAAGCTGCGGTTGACGAACACGAGCTGGATCCGTGTCACTTATCGCACCCGTCCACCTGCCTATCATAGCTAATAATGTAGCAAGGGTTGGCGAAATCGTAGGAGGGCTTGGATGCATGCATCGCCTGCATGAGAGGCGGTTTTCCACATCGCTAATCAAGGTTTAGAAGCCAGGGATTGGAGGGGCAACGGACCCGTCGGCGTTTAGGTACGTCGCGTGGTAAATGCGATAGCGTTGTGGTTATGGGGTTGTTCGTGTTCTGGGTGACAAGACATGCTGCGCTGCTGGGAATGGCGGCAGGACGAAGGTCGTACTAGGTGGTAGTCATTGTGACAAAGCAACATGGCTTGACTGTTGCAGCCTTCACCGTCCAAGTCGCGATATCTGAGGTTCGTTTCCTTCCTCGCAAGTTCCTCGTTACTCTGTATCAGGGAGTAACGTCCACCGGTTTAGCTGCAGCGCGTCCAACACCGCGGTGCATAGCGTTGAGAATTACTTACGTACAAATGGTGGAGTTTTGGCACTTGAGTGGTACTAGGCAGTGCTAGGCAGCCACTTCGTAATGACAATACAAGGGTGGAGCATGAACGGGTTGCCCCCTCCCCCTGTCGCCCTTAGCGTCTTGGCCGAAAAGA